>CM075871.1:35660312-35742812 GCA_038021265.1 Cyprinella venusta
TAGGCAAAGCCCTGCGAATCGACGTAGACAACAACGATCACGGCGCCCCCTACAGTATCCCATCAGACAATCCTTTCGTAGGAGAGAGCGACTCGAGGCCAGAGATCTACGCCTACGGTGTGAGAAACATGTGGAGATGTTCGGTCGACAGGGGCGATCCGGTCAGCGGCCAGGGCCGGGGCAGAATGTTCTGCGGGGATGTTGGGCAGAATAAATATGAGGAAGTGGATCTGATCGAAAGTGGAGGGAACTATGGATGGAGGGCAAAAGAAGGCTTCTCCTGTTACGACAACAAACTGTGCTCCAACTCGTCACTCAGTAAGCAAGCCTTTCGATTTTCTAATTTAATTATGGCTAAAGGTGGTTTTAGGGATAGTTCAAAAAATAACTGAGGAGCATTTTGCTAAATATATACACCATATTACATATGCATTATAATCTTAATGCTCTTCAATATTTAATGAATATTATTGAATAAATCTGGCAAGTTTTTATGACAGCCACCATTTAAATGTTTATATTTCATATAATCTTCTTATTATAAAAATAAATAAATAAAAGTGTAATTTAAGTGTTTGTATAGCTACAAAACAGTTCAACCAGGGCTACAACCAGACTCCCATAGTTTACAGCATAAGAGATTTGATTTCCTTGAGAAAATTTGCCACTTATTGTAACTGATATCCAAAATAATCAATATTGAATCGAAATCGAATAGAATTGTGAAATTTGTCTCAATACCCAGCCCTAGTAATTATAAAGGCTTCAGATTTCGGGTTTCCACATAACAGCGTACTCGTTCCCGTATCTCAGGGAACCGTAGTGATCTAGTGAGTATGTTACCTTATATTACCCAGTACTTTCTTGGGTAAGTACACTGTAAGTGCACATACGGTAAAATAAAGTGCAACCATTTAGTTTTTGTTTCTTTTATATTTCTTCATGTCAAATCACAAGGTAACCCGGACAATTTTGATGGTTAAGGTAATTTTAGAAATTTTGTGCACTTTACAAAGGTTGAAGTGACGAATTTGTTGTATTGGATAAGCCAATCTCCCATGTATAATCAGACAACATAAAAGCCTGTCATTTTTTTATCATTAAAAAATCTGTTCTGAATAAAAATATTTGAAAACTACTTTTTTTTAATTTTTATGAATACAGCTCCAGTTTTCACAAACTGCTGTTGGTTCCAGTTGAGTTTTGAAGAGTATATGAGCGAAAAAATATCTTTATTTTACCTTTCCCATAGACGATATCCTTCCGATATTTGCTTACCCACATAAAATCGGCAAGTCTGTAACTGGCGGCTACATCTACAGAGGCTGCCAGATGCCCAATCTGAATGGTCTGTATATCTTTGGGGATTTCATGAGTGGGTACGTATGTTTGCTCTTGCACTTGAAATATGGTCCAATATAATAAAATATAAACAAGAATATCAACACAAGACTAATGCATGCTACTTTCCCGTAATGGCTGATGTATTTCACTGTTTGTTTGATTACTATGCACTGAATAAATCAGACTTCTCCCATTATGTGCATCCTAGGCGCCTGATGTCCCTAAAGGAAAACGCTGAGACGGGAAAATGGAACTATAAGGAGATTTGTATGGGCGCTGACAAAACGTGCAGTTTCCCTAAACTTATAAACAGCTACTACAAGTATATCATATCATTTGGCGAAGATGAGGCAGGTAACTTGAGAGCAGCTCTGTGTGTGACTGCAGGGTCTTCAACAGCTTAATATTTTCTAATATACAATCATCAAAATCAATTTTTAGAAGAAAAGGCTTGAGTGCAACAGTCGGGTTCTGGATGTAAAAGCTCCATTAATTTTTCGCCTTAGGGACATTGATTTTGAACGATAACTAATAAACCTTTAAAGATTGATAATCGATGTTACTTGCTTCTGAACCCTGATGATAAATACATTACCCATGATGGTGTACAGAAAATTACACCAATAGTTATTTGGCTCCGCCCACTTCTATGAAGCGTTTCGAATTAGGTAACGAGTCGATCTCTCTGCATTCAAAATGTTTGTATATAGTACTAATACATATTTTGCAATATATAAAATCAACGTTTGTAAATCATTTTAAATCACTAAAGCCATTACACAGTCTAGTTCCTATGGAAGCCCTGAACCGCAAGGTGCGAAAAAAAAGAAAGAAAACTTATCTCGTTATTTCGTCTTATTAAATCGTTATAACGACATAATATCTTGCTATAATGACATAATATCTCGTTATAACGACTTATTTCGTTATTTCGACATAAGTCGTTATTACGACATAATATCTTGTTATTTCGACTTAAGTCGTTATTTCGACATAATATCTCGTTATTACGAAATAATAAGTCGTTATTTCGACATAACATCTCTTTATTACGATATAACTGGTTATTTCGACATAATATCTTGTTATTACGACATAAGTCACTATAATGATATAATATCTCGTATAACGGCATAATATCTCATTATAATGACATATCTCGTTATAACGGCATAATATCTCGTTATAACGAGTAACAACATAATATCTCGTTATTACGACATAAGTTGTTATTATAGCGTTATTTACACATAATATCGTGTTATTTCAACATAAAATCTCTATATTTCGACATAATAAGTCTTATTTCGACATAAATATCTCATTATTTCGACATAATAAGGGGAGCATAAGTTTGTCATTTTGTTCCGATCTTCAAAAATGTTTTTCTTCATATCAAAGTTTGTAGTGTTATGATTCACCTCACCCCTGGTTGGCTTTGTTCATAACTCTTTAACAAAAAATTGTCTACTTTGGGAACCCAGCGCCACTAAAAAAGGGGCGAGAGCTGTTGCACTCTTTAGAACCTCAAAGGGGTTCCCATCATGGGATTTAGTTTAAATACATTGTTTTTCTTTTAATTCAAGTTTATGAATTAGACAGCTCGTAAACATACTTTATTAGTAGAAAAGAATTAAATAAACCATTAAACATGGAAGTATTATGCAGTCATTTAAGACATTTCTCCTTATTTAGAACCTTTTTGGCATAAAGGGGTCTTTAAAATAGAGGGTTCTTGAACCCCATTGAATCGTGTGTGTGTGTTTCAGGTGAGCTGTATTTCCTTGCGACGGGAGCGGCGAGTGCCACAGCCAGAGCCGGAGTGGTGTATAAGATAGTGGATCCTTCGAGGTACACACACCGTGATGATACTGACACAGACTTTAGAGTTACATCTACTTCATAAAACTTCACAATTAGGGTTTTTATACTATATATATATATATATATATATACTTTACTAGAGGTGTGATGGCAATGCAGAGCTGTCGTAGAAAAATAACCTCTCCCCCTGCCTAATCTGATAATCTATATTGATTACACCAAAATGCATCTTAGAATATATCAAAATAAGTTAATAAATGAAGGGTTAGGGTTAGGGAAAATAGCTTGCACAAAATAAAAATGCTTTATTCTATATAGAGTAGAGTCTATATAGAGTTTGCCTTTTTTTTGCAAGAACAGTTTAATGAAAAATGTTTGTGGCTGGTAAATTTTAGGCGTACAATGGTATGTTTGTACTTACTGTTAAAAGCTGTTAAATAAACAGTTGGACATTTTCTTCACTGTAGGAGGGCCCCTCCAGGCAAATGCAGCTTTAAGCCCACTCCAGTCAACATCAAGGGAAAACTGATTCATTTCAGTCCTAAAGAAGGTAAATAAACACTCTTTATTCCTATTGAAGGCGTGAGATTTGAGTAGGGCTGCACGTTTAAGAAAAATAAAACCAAAATTGTGATATGGCTTAGTGCATACGGATTGTCAAATCGCGAAACCTGCTCCTCATGAACTCGTCAATGGGCTCTATGCACGGCGGTATTTCCGGTGAAGGTTTAAGGATGCTCGATAACTTCCGCCGATCGTAGAGTCCAATGCAATTCCGAGAATTTATATTGAATTTTATACTCCATGGTTATACAAAAGAAACGTTAGTCAATAATGTCTTCCCATATTCATTATAAAATTAACGACTGGAAGACGGGAGGACATTAAATTTTGAAGACTGCCATAATTCCGTTTTCCTCGGTTTTCCACTGCTTTAATCTCCCCAACCGGAAACTGAAGAGCGTCCTTGCGTCAAATGTGGAACTTATGCGTGCGTATAGCCCATTTACTGTGCATTTGGAAACAGAACATGTGCCAAACATCTTCATATACTAAAAACTAAGTGCTTTTCAACAAAAGATAAGCTTTAAGGGCTCCCTGCAGTCAAATCACAAAAATCTGGCCAAATCGTGCAGCCCTACAATCAAGCACAGCAATCGCAATGAAATCACTAGCAAGGGGGATTGTTCAGTATGGCAAGCCGTTCAGGAAATAATTCATGTGTGTTGTGTGAATATGGAGTGGTCTAGTGGTTGAATCTATGGTTTAATGACAAATGCATTGGTTTAGAATATATTGGTTTCCTCAACTATACATTGGTTTCCTCAACTATATATTGGTTTCCTCAACTATACATTGGTTTCCTCAACTATACATTGGTTTCCTCAACTATACATTGGTTTTCTCAGTTATACATGGGTTTACTCAGCTATACATTGGTTTACTCAACTATACATTGGTTTTCTGAACTATAAATTGGTTTACTCAACGATACATTGATACAACGATACATACTCGATGATACATTGGTTTCCTCAACTATATATTGGTTTCCTCAACTATACATTGGTTTAGATACATTGGTTTACTCAACTATACATTGGTTTTCTAAACTATAAATTGGTTTACTCAACGATACATTGATACAACGATACATACTCGATGATACATTGGTTTCCTCAACTATATATTGGTTTAGGTACATTGGTTTGCTCAACTATACAATGGTTTCCTTAACTATACATTGGTTTTCTCAACTATACATTGGTTTTCTCAACTATACATTGATTCACTCAACTATACATTGGTTCACTCAACTATACATTGGTTTTCTCAACTATACATTGGTTTTCTCAACTATACATTGGTTTACTCAACTATACATTGGTTTACTCAACTATACATTGATCAGAAACATTGATTTTCAATTTCAGTTTTCAGTTTCACATTCAAACCAATGTATAAATTGACAAACTTTAATGTATCCAAACCAATATATAGTTGAGTAAACCAATATATAGCTGAGTAAACCAATGTATAATTGTGTAAACCAATGTATAATTGAGTAAACCAATGTATAGTTGAGGAAACCAATATATTCTAAACCAATGCATTTGTCATTAAACCATAGATTCAACCGCTAGACCACTCCATATTCACACAACACACATGAATTATTTCCTGAACGGCTTGCCATAGTTCAGATAGTTTTTTTGACTCTGTTTGATTTGTTCCAGAGTTTGTGATTAACAAAAAACCCTCAACGACTGCAATTCCCAAACTAAAACCAACCAAACCCAGTACAACCCCACGACCGCGAGCACAACCAACGCCAACTCGTAGGACGACCACAGTCCGCCACTCTACGGCTCGTCCACGCGCTCTACACACGACCCCTCGGCCAATGACCCCTGCCAGACCCTCGTACTGGACCCCGGCTCCAAAACCCAAACCCACCGTCAGGCCCTCGTACTGGACCCCGGCTCCAAAACCCACCACGAAGACCCAAACAGGCAGACCTGGGAAACGAGGTCGAGGGAAACCCAGGAGGAAAGGAGACCGCAGGGGTCGGCCCCGCTCTGGGACAGTGCGGCTGGTCAGCGCCGACGGGTGGAAGGACCGCGGCCGGGTCGAGATCTTCGTACGTGGCGAATGGGGGACGGTGTGCGACGACATGTTTAACATGCAGGCCGCGGCGGTCGTCTGCCGGCAGCTGGGATTCCCCGTGGTCGAACGCGTGGCCAAGAGAGCCGAGCTCGGACCGGGAGCCAGCGAAGTCAGGATCCTGCTGGACGACGTCGAGTGTGAAGGAACGGAACGGACTCTGTTACACTGCAAACACGCCAAACTGGGCAAAAACAACTGCTCTCATGACGAGGATGTCGGAGTGGTGTGTGGCCATTATGAACATGCAGTGGAGTAAAAGACGATGCCACAGAGCAAAAATACAACTGTTTACAGAGAAACTGTCCATTTGACAGAAAAAATACATATATTATCATTTAAAATGACCTAGTATAAACTATAAATGACCTACTGGAAATTCCCCCGTTGCTACCAGAAGCGAATCAGTGTTTTGTTTTTGAATGAAGACACAAATTAAATATCATATTAGACTATTCGGAATGAGAGATATAACAACATCAATATATAACATCAATCAATCAATCAAACGAACACACATTTTAATAATCTTTTTTTCACACTGAATCATGCACTATTTACACTGCGGTGAGTTGTTGACCATCTCACACAAGAAATAAAAATGTATTAACTTTTTTTTTTATATTTTGACAACACTTTACAATAAGGTTTCGTTAGATAACAAGAACTAATAATGAACTGCATTTATCAATCTCTTAGTTAATGTTAATTTCCTTTGTTAAAAACGTTTACTGATACATCATTAAAATCAAATGTTGTGTTTGGTAACATTAGTTAATGCGCGGTGAACTAACGTGAACAAACAACGAACAGCTGTATTTTTATTAATGAATGTTAACAATAACAAATGTATTGATCTGTTAGTTCATAAATTAACATATGTTATGAAACTTTATTGTAAAGTGTTACCCATAATTTTTTTCCTCATAATAATTGTAAAATTAAATTTATTTAAAAAAAAATGAATAAATAAAATGTTTAAAGTATGTCCACCTAGCAATCATGAGATTTTGCAGATTGTCTTTTTCAGGTTATTGCTATGTAAATATTGCATTTTTGTTGCACATTCCAAATGATGATTGTTTTTAATCACAAATGCTGGACATTCTTTGTTATATTGTAATAATTAAAAAAAATGTAAATAAAATTGTTTGCATAATCGTGGTGAAGATCGCAAAGTTATATCGTTTATAGCCTATATCAATTAGAATATCTTCCATTGCTCTTTGAATGTTGTTGTGGTGGATGTGATGGTTTTCCTAACTTAATTAATCTGAAACAAACCCACAAACACTCCTCTATTATCACACACTTTTATCTCCTCCTCCTCAAAAATTGCATAATTTTTCATTTTTCCACAATATATATATATATATATATATATATATATTCAAAAAGATAAGATACATCAAAAAGGATAATATGAAAGATAATATGATTGGTTCTTCATTTACAGTCTCTTTTGGTAATGGGTAGAGGAGACTTTGTTTAAATGATACTTCATAGATGACATCTGGTTTCATTTCTCATATTTGTTATTTATACACACAGTCAGGCATTTGACACACACACACACACACGCAGACACACATTCATCTAAAGTACAGAATGTCTTAGCACTTTGTCTCAGAGATTTATCAGATAAATGAGGTCAACTGATAAATTATATGTTGGCTTTAATTAATTTCTTTTCGTCAACAGGTCCCACATAACTGGATTACGTTAAACAAACATAATTTGTTCATGTAACTTCAACATAATGGAATTAAGTAATTTTAAATGACCCAATTTAAGTAGTCTCAACGTGAATTTTTAAAGGCTTCCTGACATTGATTCAAAGGCATTTTAATATATTCATTCATCCATTTATTTTTCATTTGATTCAGTGACCTTTACTTAAATTGATGGACTTTAGCTAGCTAGCTAGCAGTAGCACATGCTAAGAATACACACTCCTTCATCCAAAACAATAAAAATGAATGAAATCAGTCGACAGCCAAACAAAATGCTCCAGTCTTCTCCACAATGGTAACCCACTGTATTTTAAATGGTTTAATAATTCCAATGTAATTTAACATTAAACACTATTACACGCTTTCAAGTCTTCCCCTTTTCTAAATGTCTCAAAAAAACATAAAATAACACTTCATTTTAACATTTATTCTCTCTTTTTTATTCATTTTTTATTTTTTATTCTCTCAACTATATGCAAAGCATGCTGGGAACTAAAAGCACAGCCCAGATTCAGTTAATGCAACACAAATCAATCACGTACTCCAACACAAACGGATTAAGTAAACATGAGTTGTACGTATAATTAAGCAGAATGAACACAATCAAATTAAGTTGGGGCAAAGTGTCTCGCACAGTCCTTCGCAACAATTCAGTCATTAATGAATCCACAGTCCTGTAGAACTTTCGAAACAGCAGGTATAAGATCTCCAGCATAGTCTTTCAGATGATCATCTCTTACAAGTTTTGCTTTTGTTGGGTATGATTTGATATGATACATGCGAGCGACGGAGTTCTCCACTCTTACTGTGAAGTAACGTTGATGTTTCACAGTTTCCTCGATGCCGTGTACATTAACCCTCAGAACTAGCTGAGGATTTACTATAATCTTGAAATTGTCTAAACTAATGGGAACTTCTCGCTCTAAACAATTTAAAATGTTCATTCCACGTACATTTTTCCACTCGCTTTGTCCATAATCAGGGTTTGTGGTGCAAGGGAATATATTATTCTCAAACTCAAAGCCCACATCAGGCCCATATGTCTTCTTAAGCTCAGGCAACAGATCTGTCCAGTTCTTCACCTTGAGAGGCAGAATGAACTCATCCATGTCATGTAGAGCCAGGTAGTGACTTTGGTACATGTAACGATAAACACAGTCATTAAGTGCAGGAATTTGCCCGTAGTAATGCAGCTGACCAGGCGAGTCATTCTTCCTCCAGCCACTAGACACATTGATGTGCTTTTTAATCGTCCATGGGATGATCTCCACAAAACCACTTTTCACATAGTAGTCCAAAACCTTCTGTACGTCTGAATCACAGTTGGTTTTATATATCACCACCCTTTGAGCACCAAGCAGCCTGAACATCTCCATCGCCTGGACTAAACCCAGCACATTCTTGTAGTCATACATGACAGAGATGCAGACTGTAAACGAATACGGGGCGTCTTTTGGAAC
This sequence comes from Cyprinella venusta, assembly GCA_038021265.1. Lineage (NCBI taxonomy): Eukaryota > Metazoa > Chordata > Actinopteri > Cypriniformes > Leuciscidae > Cyprinella > Cyprinella venusta. Next base: position 35,669,338 of record CM075871.1, read on the forward strand.
GTCTCTGTTTCTAATGGGTTGGAAGGATGTTATGCTGTCCGAGATCTCACTGGCTGTTAACGCAACATGCGTCGGTGTCGAACACGAGCTATGGATCTGGCATGTGATGGTGGCGGTGCCGTACTCAAAATTAAAGTGGAAGTAGTGAATTGTGTATTCGGCTGGTGAAGTCACGTTCCTCCCTTCGCAGCACATCACACACTTGTACGTCACCTTCTCATCACGGAGAACGATAGCAATCATCTTTATCTGTTTCGTGTTGAAACGTTGATCCATGTAAGAGCCGGTCACATATGTGTGAAGGCTCCCGACTTTAATCCCAGGATCGTCCTTCACTTGAACGCCACATGCTTTCCAAGCCTGAGGAGTGGGTTTCGGGTAGATCTGTGGGGGTTTGGGGTAGATCTGTTTGGGTTTGGGTAAGATTTGTGTGAGTTTGGGGATGAGGTGTTTGTTTAAGTATATCAGAAGTATAAGAATAAAGAAGACCAAAGCACAGATCAGCGATATAATCCTCATTTTAAAAGTGATGGCCTCTTATCCACTCTTCAGTTAGTTATATTCCATCATGTTTCCCTAGGGGAAAAGAAAAAACAACAACACATTTTATGGTTGTCTCCAAAAAAGCGTTTAGCTTTAATGGACATTTGTACTTGTGGCTGGGAACTCTAGCACAAAATAACCACAACCAAAGAAGTCAGACTCAAAGAAACACATTTTTGTGTTGTTTTACTGTTTTTTTTGTTTTTTAATATTTTGTCACAATTTAATTTTATTGTGTTCAATACACTTCCATAAATGTTGGGACTTCAGCTAAAACATGAACTAAAACTGAGCAGTGCATTTGCATGCTTTGCATAGGTTTGAACTGGGAGGGTAAGTGTTGAAATTGGGTGTTATTTAAGCGTTTTTGAGTGTTTGTGGGATTATTAAAGAGGTGGTTTACTGCTTTTTATCTTTGCATGATTGTGTTTATGGGGTGCAATATAACATGTATTCGTGGTTTTTCTTTTTTTAAAAAGTCTTATTTTTCATAAACTTCACCTTTATTGTAAGCCGCGCTCTCCTCTGTCATTTGAACGAATGGTTGACTTCCTGAGTCTATGAAAACACAGAAACCTTTATTTATTATACAAGCAACACTTACCCATGTAACCACAACCATGATATATTTACCAGTATATTTTTAAAAATTGCAATAATACTCTGCAATAATAATCTCAACTAGCTATAATACAGTATGTATATATATTCTCCTGGTTGTTACCCCTTTATTCCCTAAACTTTACTTATTGTGACCCTTATACGTACATGTAAGTACTTTACAGTAATTGCAAAAAGTTACACTGTAAATGCCTCAAATACACAGTAGGCTACTAACCGGGCTGTAATCTAAAGCGTTACCGAAGATTCTTACAGTGTAGCTATAATATTTATCTTTTACAGTGTCAAATGATAGCCTACAAAACATTTTGTTCAGCCTACTTCTTTTACTATATCGCATATTTTAATGTAGCCTATACTGCACTACAAGAAAATGGAAAATGCCAGACAATAAAAAATAAGTTTGCCTACCTCATGAAAACATTGCGACAGAACTAATAAGCATTTGTTAAAAAGCACATTTTATAATCCGTTAAGCTCATTTAACTTGAAACGGTTGATTTCACCACAAACTTCCGGCATGAGTTTTTAACTATTCATGTGTGCCACGCCAAGTGTCTTCTTATGTCTCAAGTATTTATCAAAGACAAGCGAAAAATAAATAAATAAATAAAAACTTTACTCCAGGCTATATCCTCATCATACCTAAATAGGCCAATAATTTACTTAGCCTATTTGAACTACAAGCCTCCTTTATTTTTCAGAAAAGTGATCATACCCAGTTTCATCATTTCAATTCTCTTTTCAAAAACAACTTGTTCTACTTCTCTTCTCATGGGCCACAAGGGAAATATCTAGAAAATATCAAGAAAATAAATGAAGACAGTATATTTTAGCCTACCGTTATCAGCACGTTCCGCTCTCCTCGTCTCTGAGAGAACAGTTCACCGTCGACAGTTTTTACTTTCACTTTGTTGGGTTCCGTTAACTGGATTGTTGACGGTGGGAGGGGGGATGTGGAGAGAATTATGTGCCAATATTAAACAAACAAATTCAGCATTTTGCAAACAAACTCGATCTGCTTTGCAAAGAAAAACTCGACTCGCAAACAAACTCGATCTGCTTTGCAGGCAAAACTCGACTTGCAAACAAACAGAAAGCAATTTGCAAAGCAAAGGACAATTTGAGCGAAAATGCAGTGGATTAAACAATATTGTCTTTTACAATATAAATAAATTAGCCTATATATATATATATATATATATATATATATATATATATATATATATATATATAGTTGTGAAACTATAGTTGTGAAATCTTACTGCATAAATTTAATCTTATTTAATCCCCCATATGAAAGTTTATGTGCTTGAATTATTTCTATCAAAATAAGACGTTTGTAATTATATATTACTAATGTAGTATGTACCAATTTACTAATGCAATTTACTAAAGCTCACACTCGGTCTTTCTCGCGTGCAGACTGTGGTGTGTGGGACCCACACAGGACGCACATCACTTGCGCATTCTCGTGAATAATAATAATAATAATAATATAATCATATAAATACAATTATTAAATTAAATTAAACTGCGGTGAGTTGTTGACCATCTCACACAAGAAATAAAAATGATTCAGACTACTCCTCCTCCTCTTCCTCAAAAATAGCGTGATTTTTCATTTTTCCCCAAATCACTCAGCGCATGTACATTAATCATTTGATATTTGTTACTTTTCACAGCGCTGGTCAGGTTAAACCAATCACACAAGGTTTTTTTTTTTTTTTTTTTTTTTTTTTTTGTATGTCAGCCTTTCTGTCCTCAAAATTATTATCTTTAAATAATTATATTTTCTAGTTTACACATGTAAAAACGCCGTGTTATATTTGTGGGGGACTCGTAGCCTCCACACAATTATTCAAAATATTTCATTTATAAATTATTATTTATAAAAAAGAATACGTAAATATAATCAACGCGAAGCAATATATAAAAAGCCAAATATAAATAAAAAGACTCATTACAGACTGAGAGTCTTATTACGTCATCGCACTACAGTCCAATCCTGAGCTGATCCGGATACTTGACCCGGAAGTGATGTATGCTGCCATTTCTCCTGCTATTTTTGCGATGCTAATAATAGTTTCACTACCGGCAGCTTCTCGCTTAGACGTCTAAATGTGCCGATAAATGTTTACATTTGTCTTTTGTTACCTTTCTATTTAAGTAAAGATACCATTGGGGGAGAGATGGAGTTTTTAAACCAGAGTGGGTCCAGACAGCGTAAGTTACGTACGTGATTATTTGTGATTTGTGAGTTATGAAATGCTATATAAGACACATATTTCATTATTATTTGAATATTATCCGACCAGTTCAGTTGTGTGCTTTTTTGGGTTGTTAAATAAGTGTGTATTCACAGCAATAGCAAATTTAGGCGTGTTTCTTCTTAGAATCTTTATTCTTGCTGTTTTCTCTCTATACCTCTGCCTTTATTTGCTTGTTTACACACATTAAATCGATCAAAAATCTGCATTATACATGTCTGATGATTTGAATTGACCCTTAAGGTTAGTGGATAAACCATTACAAGCCAACCTGACTACTTGGGACTGTGTGCTACAGACATGTACAGTCATTTGTTTATGTCATGTGGATGATAGCTGACTTTGATATGATTCTTGTGTTGTAGAGCCGAAGATCAGGATGCGAGGCCCCTCAGGCGACCCCAGTCCGTTATTTGACGACACTAGTTCGGTGGTGAACAAACACGGTCAGGGTGATGTGGGGAAAGGGCCTGATGCGTATCCAGGACAGGCCTTTCTGTCGGACCCCATGTCTAACCTCGCCATGGCCTACGGCAGCAGTCTCGCCTCCCACGGCAAAGAGATGATGGACAAGAACGTATGTGATAGCTTGCTCCATCTTGTTGTGGGATCAGAATCAACCCTGCGGCCCTGATTAATATCTCATTCTGCATTTTGATTAACTGTTATTTTATTGTATTAACTTGTTCCTCTTTTTGGTCCACAGCTGGATCGATTCATCCCCATCTCTAAGTTAAAGTACTATTTTGCAGTAGACACGGTTTATGTTGGCAAGAAGCTTGGCCTGCTGGTTTTTCCCTACATGCATGAAGTAAGACCACCACCACATAAACAGACCTAAGCCCTATTCGGATGGTAACTGTTTCTAATTGGGATGTGAGGGATTTTCAACATTTACAGGGGCTAGTCAGTGATTTTATTGCCGAATGTCTAGTGTTTTTCTTCCACCACACGCGTATAAATCCTTGGCCGAATTACGTACTGTTTTTTTGTCAAACGCCAAGGTTGTGAGATAATCGAATTGCCGTCTGAATCCACATTTCTGAGTTTACATAGGAATAAATAGGTTAAATCCATTCTGACCACTGCGTAACACCATAACTGTTGCGCTTCACGTAAGCATTTGAAAGATGTACCCTTTTATTACTGAAATGCTGGGAAGTATTTATGAGGACAATATTTCATCATCGCTCCACCAATGAAAAAAAGCACGTAAACATTTGAAATGGGCCGTTACTATTGTATTAGGGCCTATACAATTACATTAAAATATAAACCAAACAGCTTTGTTTACCTAATGTAAATAAGAAGCTGTATTCAATTATTTATTCTAATTTCCAATTATTTTCCTAATTTCAAGCATGTCTAGCTTCCAAATTTTAAAGAGGAGATTTCAATAATCACACAATAAATAGGACATTATTTTTATATTATTAAATTAGATATGAGTTTATCCGTATTATTCCAAGTACATGACATTTTATTTACAGCAGTCGTGGTCCGTCGCATATGTCATGTGCTTGGAATAATCCTGGGTTCGTAGGATCTCAAAACTCGCTCCAAATCGCCATCCATACGGTATGCATGAGTTTTATCATGCAAATGCATTTTTACAGACGTCAACATGAGAAACGATTACTGTCTGGATAGGGCTCTAGATAGTGTTTTTTTTTTTTCTTCTCAAAGGGATAGTTCACCCAAAAATGTAAATTGTCAATACTTACTCAGCTTCAAGTTGTCCCAAACCTGTATGTGTTTCTTTCTTCAGTTGAAGAACACATAAGAAGACTGTAGCCATTGACTTCCATAGTAGGAAACGAAAAATACAATGGAAGTCAATGGGTGCCGTCATACATACATATATATATATATGCCTTTATTGTCATTTATATATATATATATATATATATAATAAATAAAAATATAAAATATAAAAAAATATAAAAATAAATATAATAAATATATATGTATATATATGTAATATATATATATGTGTGTGTGTGTATATGTGTATATATATATATATATATATATAAATGAAGTTGCCTTTCTTGTCATTTTTTGAGATTGACAGTTCCTGTTAACTTGGACTGAATATGATGACCGAATTATTGTTTGGTTTTCATGTGTGTGCTGTCCTCTCTGTGTAGAACTGGGAGGTGAGCTATCAGCAGGATACACCAGTTGCTCCACGGTTTGATATCAACGCCCCAGATCTGTACATTCCCGGTATGACTCCAAGCCATATTCCATAATAATAATAATAATAATATCTTTCAATACATGAACTTTAATGAGTGATGTGCTATTTAAAAATTCAAAGGGTCTTATTATGTGTTGATGGGAAAGTGTACAATCATGGAAATGTTTACTAAATTATTCATCTGTATGTGTTTGTTTGTTTGGCTCTGGCTCCGCAGTGATGGGCTTCATTACGTACGTCCTGGTTGCTGGACTGGCTCTGGGCACGCAGAACCGGTAAGAGCCAGTTTGGCTTATCTATTGCAGATACTGACAGCCAAGGCTGTTAGAAGGCAAATTAAACATTTACGCTTGAGCCCTAAACCCACTTTTTTTAATTACTGATCTGTAAGAATGGGGCTTTATTAGTGCTGATCAATGATTTGAGTAACTTTTTTGACATTTGGGTGTGACGTAAGCGTGAGAGCTGATGTAAGCAGAGTCCAGCTCGCCACGCCCTCGGCCGTATAAAAAACATCCAGAAACTATATTTGAAAAAAAGGATATGTGAAGTGTAATTTAATTTAGTTGGTCTCGCGTCCCGTTGAATAACATGGGGAGGCGGGGTTTATGACCTATACTAAGAGACCGGTCCAAATGGACCCGAATGGAAAATGAATGGGAAATTGGCAAAAATGTGAAAGTTTTTTTTCTTTTTTTTGTGTACAATCTATAAATCAGCCACAATCCAGAAAAAAACACACAACAGTGAAGGGGTGAGTCTATAAAACATCAAGAGTACAAAACACACATCCAGACACACACACACACATACACACACACACTTTTATACACACACACACCAAAAAATTCAGATTATACATTTTGCATTTTTAAAATGCTCAGTTTGTCCACCAGATGGCATCCATCTCATTTCAAAAAATGCTTTTATGAGGCCTAGGCTTGACTCTAAAATGAAATACAGCTTTAATATATATATATATATTATTACTATTGTTCAATGGGGGAAATTTTGTCATAATTATTGCATTAATACTAATTATATATTTTTTTATTTTTGAAATTTTCTCAAAACACCAAAAAAGAAAAGAAAAAATATTATAAAATGTGAGTAAAAAAATAAATCTTTTTTTTTTTTTTTTTTTTAAATATGAATCCCGAACACCCTGAGTGTGACTCTGAAACGAACAACCCCAGAGGGTTAATGTAATAAACATTACAATGTTGTAAAGGACTAATGGGATATAATTACAGTATTTAATGTATTTAGGCTATACTGTTTTTCATACATTTCATGAATATAGGAAGTTATTTTTCGTAATTCGTGTAGGTCATAAATTTAAATCATAATGGTCCTAAAAAGGTCTTAAATTTGACTGACTAAACCCTGCAGAAACCCTGTTGCAAGGCACATGAATAAACATGTGTGGATAAATAATTTATACTGAACACTGCAAAATTCCTTAAAAAAAAAAACAAGAATTATTTAAATATGCATCATTCCCTGTCCGAATGGTCCCAGTATGGACCTGTAGTTTCATTTATCAGATGTATTATCACGAGAGGAACTGTGTTTTGATGAAGCAGGACTTTCAGAGGGGAGGGGAACTTCCTGTAATTGTCCTGTCCGCTCGTGACCTCCTGTTGCTCAATGTTGTCTGTTTTTGGTCATGACTCGTTTGTTTAGACTTTGACCATATTTCGCTTCTCTGCTCTCGATTTCAGGTTTTCTCCCGAGATTTTGGGCATTCAGGCCAGCTCGGCCCTGGTGTGGCTCATCATCGAGGTTTTGGCTGTGCTCCTCAGTCTTTATCTGGTGACCGTTAACACTGACCTCACCACCATCGACCTGGTGGCCTTTTCTGGATACAAATATGTCGGGTGAGGACATTGGTTGGCCTTTGTTTCAACACAATATCGTCATCTGTTATTTTGGACTCTAGGTTGTGCTATTGAGTAATATTTGCAGCACATATACATATCCTTTTAAAAAATATATTGAAATAAAGGCAAGGTAAGGCAAGTTTATTTATATAGCACATGTCATACACAGTGGCAATTCAAAGTGCTTTACATGGAAGAAATTAAAATAATCAAAAGAAATCAGAATAATTAAAACAGTTTAGAATTAAAAAAAATCATAATAATAAAAATAAAATCCAGTAAATAATCAAAAAATAAAATGAAGTACAGTAACAGTCAAATGTGACTGTCTAAAGTGAAATGAAATTGATTTGCTTTTGATATTTAATTGTGTATCGTTTCCCAGTATTGTCCTCATACCGAATATAACTAGTATCACTAATCTAGTTTTCTCCAAAGCTGTGTAAATTCCTGCGGTGTGTGTTTGGTGTTTCCTCAGGATGATCGTGGGCGTGGTGGCAGGACTTGTGTTTGGCCGGATGGGATATTACCTCACACTGCTGTGGTGCTGCGTCTCTATCTTTGTTTTTACGGTGTGTATCGAGAGATGCTGCTGTGTTTTACAGTACAGCGTTATAGTCATCACTTTGCTGAAGTTCAAACGGCCTGTCGTCGTGTTTCTGGTTCTTGGTTTTTGTTCAGAAAAAAACATCAGGACATTTTTAGCAAACTAGAAATTTAAAAGAAAATCCTGATATTTTTGTTAGCCTGAACAAAACACATTCACATGTTGCCTGCAACTGGATTTTTTTACACTAAATGAATACTTTTATGCAGCAAGGAAGACATTTGTAATAAAAAAATAAATTTAAATATCCTAAAATATATAACTGTTTTCAAAATTGATAATAATCAGAAGTTTTTCTTGGGCATCAAATCATCATATTAGGATGATATCTGTCGGATCATGTGACTTTCAGATTTGATCACAGGAATAAATGACATTTTACTGTATATTTGCACAGAAAACAGCTGGTTTAAGTTGAATCATTTTCCACAGTTTTTCTATTTTTGACAAATAAATGCAGACTCTGTGAGCTGGAGAGACCTCTATCAAATGCATTTACATGTAATGTAGAGGGCAACAGTTTATACAAGGGCTCTCAGTTACTCTAGTACAGTTAAAACATTGCATGTTTTTTCATGCATTAAAAAACATCTTACCAACCTTAAACCATTGACTGGTAGTCTGTATATAATATTCCTTTCCATGCATTGTAACCTAATTTTATATATATATATATATATATATAATTCACTCATAGGGCACATAGACATGTATTGAATGAAGTGATGCTTGAATGTCTGAACTATATGCCGCAGATTTCAGTTATCAAGGTTACCGGGTCCTTGAAATCCTTAAAAGTTTGTGATGAAAATTTTTTTGAAGTCCTTGTAAAGTTAAAAAAAAAAGCATGCATAAATACAGGTCCTTGAAAGTGATTGAATTATTTAGTGCAAGAAAAAAAATCCACATTATTCCCTCCAATCCGCTAATGTGTTATTTTGCCAACACTTCGTGGCCTATGCATGCTAGCTTGCTTGATTTACATTAGTTATGCACATTTACACATTAATGGGATAGCTCACTTTGAAATTAATTTTTGATATGTTTTATTTTACCTCAAGGCCATCCAACATGTAGGTGTCTTTGTTTCTGCAGTATTTTCAATTTTGATATTTTTAGCTCAAACCGTTGTCTGTCAGTCATATAATGGAGGTCTATGGTCACCACCTCAAAGAGCATGCACAGAGAAGTCCAAATTAAACATGATTTAATGACTCGTAAATGTAAGTACACATTGATGGCCTAAGACACGAAACGAGCGGTTTGTGTGAGAAAACGAACAGTTTTTATATCGTTTTTGGATGCCCTTGAGGTAAGCTGAAAATACCAAAAATTGATTTCAAAGTGAATTATCCCTTTAAGTGTTTCCCGCGTGAGGTAGTGTTGTATGTTGTCATGATGAAACAACTACAATTGTTTTAGTTTAGGCAAAACCGTCAAAAAATTTGCTTTATTGGACGTTTTTTTCGCAAATTGCAAATGCAAAAAAAAAGGAAGACATTTTAATTAGCCTGATTAAAACACATTCACATGTTGAACACTACAAATGTGTCCCCACATGAATTTGAAGTGAACCAAGGTGTGGGGACCCTTTAGGATCTGACCTGTGACCTCTCTAACGCCTCCTGCTCTTCTGTGTCGCTGACAGATCCGAACGCTCCGGCTAAAGATCCTGTCTGAGGCCGCCGCGGAGGGACGGTTAGTGCGAGGAGCCAAAAACCAGCTGCGTATGTACCTGACCATGGCCATCGCTGCAGCACAGCCCGTGTTCATGTACTGGCTCACCTTCCACCTGGTCAGATAAGAGGAACGGCCACGGACAGAAGCTCAGAGAGCCGATTTGCACACACGGAATAATAAACCAATGGACACGTGTTGTGCAGCCTCATCATTGCACAATATGAGTTATCTCAACTGTAATCGCCCAGCTGTCTTTTGTACATTTCTAGGAGTTTTGTTTTGTCTAATGTACAGTGCAATTGTATTTTATTTTTTTAATGTCAATGTCTTTATTTGCAAAGTTTAAGCAAAGGGTGTTGTCCAGATGCCATGACTGCACTAGGCTGCCTATTTCCTGTCATGGTAACCACAAACCGTTTGTGTGTGTGTGTGTGTGAGTGTGTGTTGCTTCTATATTAGTAACGCACTCTTTCTTTTTGCCACTAACAGGTGCATAAAGAGTCTTTCTTGAAGTCAGACCTTAATGCAGGTTTTTACAAAACACTTGCTTCATACATTTCAGGGTCAATTACATGAAATAAACATGCTCTCAGGAGTTTTGAATTCAAGGCTAGTTTACTGTGGGTTATAGAAGTTATTTTAATAATAAATACATGTGTTTTTACTAAGTAAAGTTTAAATCAATGTAAGCATACTAGTTTGATGGTGTTAAAAGATATTATTCTGCAGAAATCTGCCAGTTCATAACTTCCCTGTGGCTTCACACAGTGTAGTAACACTGCAGAAACCGTTACTGTGCTAAAGGCTGGTTAAACAGATGTTGGCTACATAAGCAGTTGGTATATCAGCATGTTACCCTGAAAAGTGTTGTTAGGATTGCCAAACAGTCCAAGACCAAGAGAATTCATCAATAAATGAACTATGGAGATAAAAAAGAGAAATACAAAATCGGCACTGTCAACAAAACTGAATACTGAATTGTTTATTGAGTGAGTTTATATTTGCGTAGCTTTTTTTATAGCCTATTTAAACATAATATTTCAGAAAACTTCCAACACAAACCAATTGTCTTAAGGTAACATGATTAATCAACTAGGGAAAGAATGTGGATGTCTTTTAATAAAAAAAACAAAAAACGACACCTGGCTGCTCAGAAAAGAAAAAAAAATCAGTTTCTGTCCATCTTTAGAAACGTGTTTCACCGTTTTAGTTTTACAGCTGTCGCTCAGTTTCAAATTCACTCACTGACAAGAGAAAAAGAAAATAACAAGAGACAAGAGAAAAAGAAAATCTTAATCTTTGCTGATCTTAAAGGCCGGAGCACACCAAGCCGACGGTCGGCCGTCTGGCAGATTTTGTGCGTTGGCCAACTAAGTTTCCTCAGTGTGATACGTTGGCTGAAAATAGTCCTCGTCGGCCTTGTTTCGCGCGATTCGACATTTTGAATCGGCGTCGGGCCGTTGGGGAAAGAGAGAACTCTGATTGGCTGTTCAGCTTAGTGAAAGAGTCAGTGCACGAGAATAAACGCAAAAAACAGCAAGCAAATAAGTTAAAATGGTAAAGATAGAAGGCTGTTCTTATGTTACATCTTCTTCCCTGAGAGTTCCTTGGCGAATATTTCAATATTAACATGAGTGGAGTGGAATAAAGAAAGTGTTCAGCAGGATTGATATTCAAAAAGGTAAGCACGCGCTGCTTTGTTTACGTTATGTGTATCTGCAGCCAGCAGCGTCGGTTTTCCCGCTTGAATAATGACGAATATATCTAAAGGTGCGTTCCATTCGACAGGGTACCTACGGAGTGTTCACTGCTCCCTACTCCCTGAACACGGTATATCAGTTGAAGTGAACTTCACTGACTTCCTGTGAAGTGATGTATCAATGTTCCCTTATTCCCTATGCCGTTTGCAGTGCCCTTCGAACTGAACATGTTCGTTCCCTTCGAATTGGAATCTCACTTAAGATGGCGAAATACCCTGTGAAGTCCACTTCGCAGTCCACTTACGGTCGTTCGAATGGAACGCACCCTTAATATATCTGCAGAAATAGACAGTTGGCTCATTAAACGCAGGCGCAGAATGCACATTCTAGCTGACCGTCGGCTCGGCTGCAGTACTTTCGTGTTCAAGTGCAGCTTGACCTCGACGAGAGGCGACAACACAGTTGGCTTTAATCAGCGCTAGTTCGTTGGCGTCTGCTTGGTGTGTTCCGGGCTGAAGGCTTTATAAATGCCAAACTGAAATTTCCCCAACTTGTCCACAGTTGCACACCAACAGATGCTGTACAGAAGTATGAATTAAAAACAATATAAATATAGTTCTACTAACAAGTGCATGTATAATGGTCAAGTAAAGGCGTATTGCACTATATTTCATTGGTCACAAAAATAATTTACAAACATACTTTACTACACATCACAATATAATTTGGCAGCATTTCATAAAAGAGGAAATCATTTCAGCATTTTTCATGATTAACATTAACAGCTTCTAAATATAAAAAGGACACTAAAATAAAGTCCAATTAAATTCTGAATCTGACATATAATAAAGTTGTAATTATGAAAAGTAAAGCAGCAACTGTGAGAAATTTCCCTTTTGAAAAACATCATATAAAAAAATAAAACGTATCGGATCCTTTTGAGTTCTGCACGGAATGCTGTAATATTTAGTGATATGGAGAAGATTAGAAAACGGTTGGAGAGACTCGGCAGTGGAATATTTCAACCCCAGGGGTGGCAAGGTGGATTGCCAAGGGCAAAACATGATCAGAGAGGCTTAAACCATGTGGGGTTCGCTCAGGGGAGGGACCACGCACACGGCGGGCAGGCAATACACACTGGCGTTGACGTAAACAGTGCTGGAGGAACTCAGGGTTTGCGGGAAGCTCACCTGAGGAGAATATCGCACGTATCCAGTCCGTGGAGTGGACTGGCGAGCAAGCGAAGACACCTGAGTGGGTCCAGTTACTGGCTAGTTGAAGCGAGAACACGAGCGGACACTGGCTCTACTCAGAGATAATAAAATCTGGCGAATGTGTTGGGTGTCGCCAAAGTCCTTTTAGGCAAGTCCTGCCACTCGGCCGCCATCTTGGCAACGCCTCCGGGCAGCTATTTCGGACTAACAAGACCAGGCTCCTATCTAAATGAATGGGCAGAGATTCAGAACTGCAGTTTCACTGGTCACCGGGACATAAAAACTGCATGTATAGAAACAGCATGATAAAAATCGCTGAAAAAGTTTGGTTTTAAAAGGTTTAAAATGGCGTTTTTCCCATAGGTTATACTTTTACTATGCATGTGCAAGGCTTCTCTCGCTCTCTGTCACACGCTGCAAAGTTTGAAACACAGTATGTGCGCGCTCTTGCTAGGGCTGTCGCGATAACCGCAATATTGCAGTACCGCGCTTCTGACAAGTCAACCGCAGAGGATTGCACGTAACCGCAGCAACCGCGATATTCACTTTTTTTTTCATATATATATAAGTCTATACCCTTCTTGTTTTGAACTTAATGCATGTGTATTGAATGTTAAACAAGTTCATAATGATAACAAGACTGTTTATCATGGTGATGTGTAGCCTACAGGCTTCACACAGACAGTGAATGAGAGAGATCAGCAGAGCGCGTGCAATTACCTGCGTCTGTCTTTGAAGTCGTGAAAAGCTTGTCGTGTCAAAGGGAAGCGAAATATTTGTTGCATCATTTTAACAGGTATTTTCCCATAAATGCGCGTCAGCAGCAGTGCTGGTCAGCATCCCACAGCTCAAGAAAGCCGCGGGGAAATAAAATCAGTGAGTCACGCATTAAATCAATACTATATTGGTCTCTAATAAGTGTAGAAGCTTCAGCGTTGCCCATGTGGCGCATTGCTGCTCAGCTGAGCCTTGAAAAGTTGAACCTCAAAGTTAAAAATAATTAACATCTTGTTTCATTACGCTTTTTTAAACGTGTTCGTTGAATGAACGGTTCAATGACTCGCTCAAAGTCCGTTGTCATAACAATATGCGTGCTGAGTGAAAGTCTTTCAATGCGCATATACTGAAGCCGCTGTTTAGTTTCGGTTTTGGTTACTGAAAATGTCCTCGTTTTTGTCCACATCGTAAACTTTATTTATATAGCAACAAATACATATAAATTAAATAAATAAATAAATGGCGGTAATACCGCATATCGCGCTATTGAGCCACTCAATATTACCGCAAGGGAAATTCCATAACCGCGACAGCCCTAGCTCTTGCTCGCTCGCTCTAGATTCCGGGAGATTTTAACTAATTTGCAGGCATCGGCGAGCCGCTATCAATCTGCGGGAGACACCCGGAACTTCTTGGAGACTTGGGATGTCTGATATTTACACAACGCACACATACACTGCATATCAAATCTGCCGCCTTTTCAAACAGTAACATAATTTACGCTGTCGCAAACCTCAACTGTGCGCATGTGTCGGTGGAACCAGACGATAGGCTTAAATGTTTCCTGGCTTGACTGTTAAAAGCAGTTGATTGGCTGTCCAGCAGGAAGGAACATGTGCATACAACCGCCATCATTGGTGTTACGGGTTTTCCCAATATAGTTGTGTTCAGGATTGAGGAAGTGGCATGTCTCTATATAAATAGTCTCTGGTGTCGCCCAGCCTGCAGCTCTGCAGATGTCTGTTAGCGAGGAACCATGCGCTAGAGCCCAAGAGGGAGATGGTCCTCACTGTGGAACATGAAATCCACAGGGAGGCGTCGGATCCATATCCAACTCTGCCCCCTGATCCCTAAACCCACCCCTAATCCCTAAACCCAACCCTAATCATACCCATCTCCACCCCTTGGATCGTGATCCGACTCCTCCCCGTGGATCTCATGTTCTGCGTTGAGGCGCTACTGCCAAGAGGCAGTACAAGGGGGCACTGTCAACCTTGCTGCTGGTAAGCCAAAGCTATGGCGTCCATTATCCAGTGAGACAACCTTAGCTTGGAGAGAGCCTTTCCCTTCAGCTTCCCACCATAGCAGACAAATAGCTTCTCTTAGGCCCTGAAACACTACGTTCTGTCTACGTAAGCTTGGGGGCGCGGCGCGTACTGGACAGAGAAGTGCCAAGGCTGGGTCGGCCTCCTTTGGGGGCAGCGCTTGAAGTTTCACCACCTGGTCCCGGAAGGGAGTGGTGGGAACCTTGGGCACATATCCAGGCCGAGGTCTTGGGATTATGAGAGAAGGCGGCCAGAACTCCAGGCACGCTTCGTCAACGGAAAATGCGTGCAGGTCCCCTACCCTCTTAATGGAGGCCAATGCAACCAGGAGCGCTGACTTAACTGACAGGAACTTAATCTCCACTGATTGCAGAGGCTCAAACGGGGCACTCTGCGGGGCAGTTAAAATCACTGAGGAGGGAACGAGAGGAGGATTCAGTCTCCTCGCTCCTGATGAGTGCGTCGTGATGTGCGGCGATAGCGGTAATATACACTTTCAGGGTGGAGGGAGACAGCCTTCGCTCCTAGAGGACCTTGACAAGAAAATTGACCTCATGCAGACTGTCCATTCAGGATTTTATTAATACTTCGTAAATCAAATGTTTTTACTAACATGAACTGAGTTCTTCGCAGCAATTCAGTCTTTAATGAATCCACAGTCCCGTAGAACTTTCGAAACAGCAGGCACAAGATCTTTGGCATAGTCATTTACATGGTCATCTTTTATAAGGTTTTGGTTTGTTGGGTATGGGAATTTCATGTGGTACATCCGAGCGATAGAGTTCTTCACTCTTACTGTGTGGGAATAAGGGTTCACAGTTTCCAGCAGGCCATGAACAGTAGCCTTCAGAACTAGCCGAGGACTTACTATAATCTTGAAATTGTTGAAAATGTCGGGTTCGATTGGAATTCGCTCTTTACACTTAAAAATATTCAATCCCCGTACATTTTTCCACTTGTTTTGTTCATAATCTGGCTTTGCGGTGCAAGGGAATACATTATTCTCAAACTCAAAGACCACATTAGTCCCATGCGTGTCCTCAAGCTCAGGCAACAGATCTGTCCAGTTCTTCACCTTGAGAGGCAGAATGAACTCATCCATGTCATGTAGAGCCAGGTAGTGACTTTGGTACATGTAACGATAAACACAGTCATTAAGTGCAGGAATTTGCCCGTAGTAATGCAGCTGACCAGGCGAGTCATCCTTCCTCCAGCCACTAGACACATTGATGTGCTTTTTAATCGTCCATGGGATGATCTCCACAAAACCACTTTTCACATAGTAGTCCAAAACCTTCTGTACGTCTGAATCGCAGTTGGTTTTATATATCACCACCCTTTGAGCACCAAGCAGTCTGAACATCTCCATCGCCTGGACTAAACCCAGCACATTCTCATAGTCAAACATGGTAGAGATGCAGACTGTAAACGAATACGGGGCGTCTTTTGGAACGTCTCTGTTTCTAATGGGTTGGAAGGATGTTATGCTGTCCGAGATCTCACTGGCTGTTAACGCAACATGCGTCGGTGTCGAACACGAGCTATGGATCTGGCATGTGATGGTGGCGGTGCCGTACTCAAAATTAAAGTGGTCGGTGTGAATTGTGTATTTGGCTGGTGAAGTCACGTTCCTCCCTTCGCAGCACATCACACACTTGTACGTCACCTTCTCATCACGGAGAACGATAGCAATCATCTTTATCTGTTTCGTGTTGAAACGTTGATCCATGTAAGAGCCGGTCACATATGTGTGAAGGCTCCCGACTTTAATCCCAGGATCGTCCTTCACTTGAACGCCACATGCTTTCCAAGCCTGAGGAGTGGGTTTGGGGTAGATCTGTGGGGGTTTGGGGTAGATCTGTTTGGGTTTGGGTAAGATTTGTGTGAGTTTGGGGATGAGGTGTTTGTTTAAGTATATCAGAAGTATAAAAATAAAGATGACCAAAACACAGATCACTGGTATAATCCTCATTTTAAAAGTGATGGCCTCTTATCCACTCTTCAGTTAGTTATATTCCATCACGTTTCCCTAGGGGGAAAAAAACCAACAACACATTTTATGGTTGTCTCCAAAAAAGCGTTTGGCTTTAATGGACATTTGTACTTGTGGCTGGGAACTCTAGCACAAAATAACCACAACAAAGGTCAAAGAAACACATTTTTGTGTTGTTTTACTGTTTTAAAATGAGCTAAAGCAACACAATTGTTGAATATTTTGCCACAATTTAATTTCATTGTGTTCAATACACTTCCATAAGTGTTGGGACTTTAGCTATACATGAACTAAAACGTACTCGGTTACCCAATGTAACCCTGGTTCTCTAGAAGAGGGAACGAATATTGTGTAAGTTGCTTACGCTACAGGTAAAGTCATCTTTTCTCGAGATAAGAAGCCAAAAAATGTTCATTAATTTTTGTATTTATTGTCAACGCAGTGCAAGAGTTAGTAGACCTAGAGCAGGCTGTCTAGGGTCTGTCTGTTTGTCTTACCTTCTTACATGCGACATTATTAGGTTATGTCGTGTTTGTGGCGGTAGTGCTGAATTTGTTGATAACAATGGCTAGAGAATCAATTTATTCACTCGTACAGCAGCTGCTTCATTGCGTTATGTAAGAAAATGGTATTCTTTATCAAATAAACACTTCAGAAATAGTTTAAATTGCATTAATTAGGATTAATGGAGTATTGTTGAAACTAATCCAAACTATAGCCTAGCCTACATATTTTAAATTTTATTATGGCCAATACTATAATTGACAGTAACAATAACAAACGTGCTTACACCAACACAAGTGTTCAATTTCAACTGAATATAGCCAATACTATGACTGAGAGTAACAAACAAGCTTACACAAACAATGTTTTGTGTTCAAGTTAAATTATTAATGGTCAATTACTATGACTAAGATCTTGACACACACACAGACGCACACATCAGTTATATTGAAAAGTCAGTGTTGAATGAAAAGCTTTCCAAATCCTTGTTTTTTGATCCTTTTTTGTCGTTGTTTTTGTCAAAATCCTTATTTCATTATGTTACATATCACCCCGGTGGATCTCATAATGTTACATCTCACACAGGGCAGCAACTAGCAAAATTCCCAGTGTTAAATTAACACTCCTGGTGTACATATAGGTCCATTTAACTCCAGGAGTGTTAATTTGGTCCTATATGTACACCAGGAGTGTTAATTTAACACTGGGAATTTTGCTGTATGGGGTGATGATGATAACATTTCATGCCTCGAGTTTGGAGCATGCATTTTCTGTTTGTGTTGCAAAGATAAAAGTTATGTCATTTGATAGCAGACACTTGTAACTAGTTTGAAACACAGTTTGAACACATTGGCTTAAAAGTACTACAGAGAGGTCAAAAACCATCCCTGGTCCCCCCCTACAATAACATAGCCTACAGAGCAATCAATTTAATTCGCCAATTAATTTAATTTGTCATTTATTGAAATCTAATAGCCTATACTTGGTGGCGAGAATTTTCACGTGAAAAGATCCGTCGAGGACACACGTGCACTTTGTGTCAGAGCTTCCGGGTTGTAATCCACATTCCACACTCATATATATATATATATATATATATATATATATATATATATATATATATATATATATATATATATATATATATATATAGGTCTATATATATTTTGTTTGTCATTAAAACCTATTACGTTTATCAGTGGTTGTATATTAAGCAGGGTCCCTGCAGCAAGGACACATTTGTGAGCATTTTACTTTGTAATTTCACTGAAACGAATATAGAGTCTCCGTAACGGATTAAAGCGCGAGTCCGAGTGAAGATGAGTAGGTTATCCGCGCCACTGATCGCAGAGTCAACGTGCACTTTGATCACTTGGCTTCAAAAACACCATATTTCAACGCTAGATCGTCTCTTATTTAACAAACGAATGAAATGAATGCTCTGCAAGTTAACTAGAGATGTTTTTTTTATTTGCAGCCTATGCTGAAAATGGTTAATTTCACCACGAACACCCGGTATGAGTTTTTTTTAACAAACATTTTCATGTGCTAAGTTTCTTTCCTATTCTGTTGTGCAACTTAAACAACGACTCACGTATTTCTCAAAGACAAGCTAAAAAAAATAAAAAATAAATAAACAATAATAATAGCTCACAATAATTGCTCCGTATCCTCATTAAACCAAAATAGGCGAATAATTTACTTAGCCTATTTGAACTATAATTTATTGTAAAATAAATACCGACTAGCACTTATCCTTATTTATTTTCCAGAATCATTAAGTGTCATATTTGGGGTCAACCAGAAAAAAAGATGAAGAAAAAGAGGCAGTGTTAGCCTCCTTCATTGCTATTGCTAGCTACTGTTTACACCAGAATGTTTTCACGACACTTGTTGGATTAATCTTTGTATAACGGATCACATAACCGACGAGCAGCGAGGGAAATAGGCTACAGAATTAGCTAGATTTGCTTCCTATTTTCAAAAACCACTTGTTTAACACATACTACTTCTCTTCTCATTTTTCATGGGGCACAAGAGAAATATTAAGAAAATAAATTACACAGTTATATTATAGCCTACCGTTATCAGCGCGTAGATTCCGCTCTCCTCGTCTCTGAGATAACAGTCACAGTTCAGCGTCAAAAGTTTTTACTTTCACTTTCTATTGGGGGTTTGGTTTAGGGTTTGAACAACCTCAGAAGCACCAATACACATAATTTTGCCCATGTTGTCGAATTTAAATACCTCAAAAAACCCCAGTCCCTGTCTGTGAATATGTTTCCAGGCAGATGTTTATTTTTTGCTTTATAGATTAATTGTGCAGTCCTAAATTTAACCAGATCAGTAACCTTTATAGTGGTCAGTTTTACATACAGTAAATTGGTATGCTCATTGTATCTACTTTATTTAGAAACCTACTTGCTGTAGTTTTTTTTTTATTTTTTTTATTTTTTACAAAACTTAATGTGTGTTTGGTGATTTTGTTGGTGTTGCCCCATACTTCTACACAATAATATACGTAAGGCAACACAAGTGAACAATACAAAATATAAAGTGCCTTTTTACTCAATACGCCTTGCTTTCCCCATTACTCCAATACTCTGCACTATTTTTGTTTTGGGGTTTCCAACAGATTTTGGCATCCAGAACCACATCCAACAATTTATTTTCATACACTCTTTCTATTTTGACATTATTAATCAATACTTTTACTTGTGTGACAGTTTTAAGATTGCCAAATATCATAGGTTTGGTTTAATCTACATTTATCGATATATTTTTTTTTAAGTGAAACCAATTTATTAACCTATTAATTTCTGCTGTGACCACCTCCAAAAGCTGCTTAAGATTTTCCCCAGAACAAAAAAATATTAATATAATCTGCAAAAATCACAAATTTTAAGAGGTTAGTCACCCTATGTCATTGATTAATGTACAATAATTTTGGACCCAATATTGACCCATGTGGTATAAATATTGAAATATCTACATGTCTTATTCAATGTCATGTTTTGGACTTTGTTGTAGGTAAGATATAAACAAAGACCTTTCTCAATTGTGCTGCTGATCTGTGCAATTCAGTTAGCGATATTTTTCATCGTAATCGCCTAAATCTTACACAATGGGACAACACAATGGCCAATTAAACAATAAAAGCCAATAATTAGCCTTCCATTATACAGAGAAAATGGACCAAAGGGGTCTGATTTCAGCAGGCTGTGGCTGTGGTCCTTGGACCCAGGATGCTGACGTCCGATGTCCTGCCTTTATCCGGGATTGGACGACTGGAGCAGGATCGAATCTGTCGAGGGGTGGGCCATTTAAGTCCACGAACAACAATGCCGGAAGGCTCTTGGCACGCAGACTGTTTCTGGTCTGAAAGAGTGTGTCATTGCATGCAGGAAATCCTCTCTCGCACTCTGCAGAGGTCAGGAGAACAGTGCTTGCCACAATACGTCTTTTTAATGTGTTTCCCTGTTTTGAGTCTCTGAACTCACTGACTGCTTCAGTAGAGGACACGGGTAGTTTTGTAAAGGTTGCAACCTCATGCTCTCCAAAGAGAACTAGTTCTGCTCTCTTTTTGGGCCAAAAGCGTTGATCCATTGGCTTCAACATAGTCAACAGGTCAACGATTGCCTGGGTATTTTTTATTTTAGGCTGAGCTTTGGTGAGAACAACCACTTTGAGCTGTAATTTCAGTTCCTCCCTCCGTCTTTCATGGCGGAGAGCACCTCAATTGTTTGGAGAATGAAACGGTTTGCATCAACCAGAGAAGTGTCCTGTCTCTGCAGTTTAAGGGAGACTCCTTGCAGCCATTGTAGCTAAATCCTCGACAAACCTGGTGGATGACAGATTGTTTAGCAAACCAATATATGTTGCCCTCTCCACACCAGAACCACTATTCCCAATGTAAGATTTTGTTTTGCATTGCCTGCCTATCTCTGCCAATTTTGGAGTCTCCCAACGAATCCATTCTGCAACTTTTAAATACATAATTCAATTTTTAAAAACGGCCGTATTCTTCATAAATGCACTGATCGACTGACGATATAAATGCTTATGTCGTCAGTCGACCATGATCGCGCACCGCTCGCGCATGCGCATCTAGGTGACACGGATAAATGTACGCATCAATATGTTCCTGGGAGATCCGTAGTCGAGATCCGAGATCGGTAGTTGCACGGGATGTGGAAGCGCGCAAAAGTTCCAGAAATGTACAAAATGTGCCCTGGCCTTGAATGACACGGTAAGGAAAATAAGACTAAACCAAAATTAAATAACCAAGACTTGGTTGGTATTTTTTTCAGGAGATGTTTTGAGCATTTTACTTCAGACACCGGATTATCAGCAAACTGCCAAGAGAACTGCTAGCTGGCTACTCAAAATAAACTAGCAATCTATTCAGTCAGCATATTTGTGTTTGATCTGTGTGAATTACTTGAAATATAAGACTTGCTAGACCTACTTTGGGCTAACAAGCAACCTTTCCACAATAGTTTGATTTTATTTTTTTATTTTATAGTTAATGGAAATCAAATCAACCATTTATTTGAGTTAATCAGTACATGACTGATTAACATTAATGCAAATGCTAAATGCCCTAATACATGTTGATACTTCAACAATGCAAAGTAGCCTATATGCTCTTAGCCTTGCAGTTTTTCACATATCATGTAAGACTCAATTTCTCCATTTCTTTGCACAAAACTCTATAGAAAGTGTCATTTAATGGTTTAGAATTAAGAATCTGCATGTTTAGCTCTGAAGCTGCTTGCTCTAACTCCCTTGCGTTTTTGTGGACTGATGGAAAAAATCGCATAGAGTTTGGAGAGGAAACACTCTAAATGATTGCACCCTGCAACCACCTTCAATGAGTCATTCACAGCTAATTCATCACAGTGTACGGCCTAAAGTTGAGGACACAGTCCTGTCTGTGTCCCAGTTAGGACATCAGCATGCTTATTCAGTTTTTCCGAAGAAACATTGCATCCATCCCAGCCACCTGAAGATTGTTTTTCAGTGCGTTATAGACCATTTTGCAAGATGTAAACAACACTGAAGCACTTCCTTGTCAGTTATTTAACTACATAAAAGCTAGGATAAAATACAACCAATGGAACATGTAAAGCTGAATCAAAAAGTTAAACAAACATCTTTAAGATGTTTTCTTTACATGTGAAATAAAGAAAGTTACAAACTGAAACAGGAAGTGTTTCTGGACCAGTGTTGTTTACATCTTGCAAAATGGCCTATACAGAGATTCTGCATCTGTACCCCTGGTCTAACTCAACAATGTCAAAAAACAAGTTGCCCTGGTCTCCCTTCCCAGTTACATCGCATTCACATTGATAATCATTTAAGCACGGCCATGAATTGTGCTTTTTTTTCATCTGTTCTGCAATGTCGTTAACCATGTTGGCACACGAGTCAGCTCCCACTGACTCCCACATAATTCAAACCGTGCATACAATTTTTCTAATATTTTAGGGAATTGCGAGAGTAAGACAATGGCCTGTACTTCGTGAATTGATTTCTCTCTCCAACTTTATATGACGTTAGACATTTTCATTTTGCTTTGGAATACAGCTGTTTTGAAAGACAAAACAGGTGTATCTTTTGCACAGTACAATTGTATTTCATTTTTTTTAATGTCAGTGTCTTAATTTGCAAGCAAAGGGTGTTGTCCGGATGCTATGACTGCACTTTGGCTGCCTATTTCCTGTCACAGTAACCACAAACCACGTATGTGTGTGTTGCTTCTATATTAGTAACACACTATTTCTAACAGGTGCATGAAGACTCTTTCTTGAGATCAGACCTTCATGCTCAATGCAGGTTTTTACAAAACAAACTTGCTTCATACATTTCAGGGTCAATTACAGATTTGCTTTCATAAATTGAAATAAACATGCTCTCAGGAGTTTTGAATTCAAGGCTATTTTGTATATTAATGTGGGTTATAAGGTGTTTTAGTTATAAATAAATGTAGATATACTAAGTTTTAATCAATTTAAGCATATAGTTTGATGGTGGTCTACCATCTACATTATAATAATAACTGATTCTGCACAGATCCTGACAGATTTACAAATGGTTTGGTTTCTTAAACGTTATTAACGTGGCTAATTCTGGATGACTGTTTATTGATACACTTATTCTTCGAAAGTTTTCAGTTTCATACATCTCTGAGGTTTATAGCAAACCAAACCGTTTGGAAATCGGTATAAAATTGAGCAAGTTATGGTCATTTAAAAAGTACACGCACCATTAAAACACGTTACGAGTGAGCGAGCTGCCTGTGGCAAGATGGCCGCCAGGTGCGGACGTCGAACTCCATTGGCCAGCAGCGGACGAGACATCTAGCCTTTATTATGGATATCTATGCTTAGGTTTGAAATCTGCTGACCTCGTGTGGTCGAGAGGAGAACTGCATCCGCTCTCAGCGAACGCAAGATGCCCAAAGTAAAACAAAACATTTATAAAATAAAACATTTATTTCCTCATTTGATTAATAACAGTTACTTAAGACAATTTTGTACATGTTTTCTGAAATGTTGTTTGAATATGCAAACGAGGTGTTATGTTATCACATGCGCTAATTTTCAGAATAGGTCTTTGCAAAATTGTTTAGGCTATAGAAAATTCTCAAATTCATATTAGAGATTTTTACAGACTGGATTTTGGATCTCTTTTGATCACTTTATAATTTAGAAATGCTGTCAACAGCCAGAAAAAAAAATGTTAATGATTTATTAACAATCCTCACAGAAAAAACTCTACCGCCTTTAAATAGGCCCTATGTGTATTGAAATGGAAATCTACAAAATAATAGATATGAACACTTAATTGTGTATTTAAAAGTGTTTTCTTTCCATTATCTGAAAGACAAGTTATTTGAACTTTTGCACGATATTCAAAGTTTTCCGAGTTTGTCTGTATTTACACACTGAATAGCCTATATAAGCCAGATCGTGGAGTCAACTTTATTTCTAAAGCGCTGTGTGTGTGTATATAAGTAAATGTATACCCTACACACAGATATTCGAGAAGTTAACACTAATTTCCTTTTTTTTCTCTAAACACTGAGTTTTGATTTCTAATTGACCGATTTATACGTGTTTTCACGCATGATCATTGGCTGTACGTCATCAGCAAATTATTGTGGCATTTAAGCGGCAGTGTTTCCCAAATGAACCAAAAGAGCTGTTAGTTTTGAGTGATATGTCTAATATAGGCTAGAGAAGTGTGTTTAGAGTTTTGCAAAACGTTTTGTGTGTGTAAAGCGTATAATGTGCTCGTAGTTTTGGTCTGAAGATTGGGTACACGGGTGAATAGTTTCACTGAGTGAGCTTCAAGCTCCACTTTTAGTGCCGAAGTGATGACGTCACTTTGTAGGACAACTCGGAAGCTAGCGGCGCATGGGTTCCCTCGGTCGAAAAGCAATACGCCTTATTCACAGCAGCGCCATCTTTGATTTTTAATGAGAATGAAAGCGAGGCTGTGAGGGATAAACATATCTCTTCAATGGGCTGTACTGTTATTTAATGTGTTTTCGGACTGTTCTGCTTATGAAACACTGGAAAAATATCTTTCCAAGAAATTTCAGTTGACAATAAACTCCCGATGTAAGCAGTGGAAAATTGTAAGTAATTTATGAGCTTTATTCAGCTTTTTACAGCGGATGCCATAGGAAACACGGTAAGTCTATCCCTCACAGCCTCACTGTCATACCTGTCATGGCGCTGCTCTGAATAAGGTCTATGCATTTTCCCCATAGACTTTTGGAAAATCACAAAAAATAAGATCTGTGTTTAACAAAGAGTTGTGACCCTTACACGTTTTGTCTTTCAAGAAAATCTTAACAAGTTAATCCAAAATGTATACATTTTGAAGCCTATATTAAGATTTTAAAAAACACAATCAGACACAATAAAGTTTAAAAAAACACAAGCAGGTTATAACTGTGTGTTCTATGTCATAGATCAAACCTTGAAAATATTTAGTAGCTTTGTTCACCACAGACCTTATTTCAGGCGATTTAGCAAAAACCCATTCAAAAACCCCATAGACTTTACTAGCGAGGGAGCCGGTAGTGCTAAAATGCTAACTCACTTCCGCGTTTTGGCGTTTTGACGTCGTAACTTCGGCACTCTATTTGAAAAAGCTGTAATTGATATCCAAATAAATATTGCAGCTTTCCCAACGTAAGGAATATCCCAGACAGAGCCTGACTGTGTTTTTCCGCATATGAACCACAAGGTGGCAGTAGCTTCAAACTAAGTGTGAGAGAGTTGCCCTTGAAAGCCCTTTTGTAAGATGTTGGGCTGTCCCAGCCGAAAGATGAGCAGTCGTGGAGGTTTGAGGGCCGTTGTCTCAGTCCTGAGATCCTTTTCTGACAGTATCTGAAAGTGTGTTTGCTGTTACGTCCTACATCTACTGACAAACCAACGAAATGCAGCATGATGTGGCGTATTGATCAACTCGACACTGCACTAAAACCAGAGGTGGGCAGAGCACACAGCTTCATTACTTGAGTAAAAGTACAGATGCTAAATTTTTCTCAAGTACAAGTAAAAGTAGGCTACTACAATCAGATGTCTACTCAAGTAAAAGTATTGAAGTACTTGTTTTTAAAAGTACTTGAGTATCAAGACTACAACTGCTATCCACAAGTTTCCTACGCCCCATGAGGCCTTGCGTCAAAAGTGGGCGCGACTTCCGGTTCGAAGTAAACAAAGCTCGACTTGACATGTTTGACACTCGTTCATTCAACAGTTGACAGTCATTCAAGTTATAGCGATCCAAACTAGCTAACGATGTGGGAACACAACCTCAACGAAATTAAAAAGGGTGAAATAACAGTATTTACCCTCCGCAGTAGTTGATTGGGAGTATTATAATAACATTTTTAATAATCAATACTCATCAAGGCATGGTGACAGACAGTTGTGTGAGCTGACAAACAATTAAAATAAAAAAATACACACTTAGTCATTGTGCTTTGGAGTTTATTCAAAATTATAAATGAACGTGCTAATTGAATAGGCATATTTGGTATTCTGTCAACTGAGTTAGTAACATCAGTAGCGAACAGCCAATCACATGCTGATAGAGTTTATAGAATATTAAGAATTTAAACAAATGTACACAGGAAGATTCGTCGTCCTTTGGGAGGTGATGGAAACTACAGTCGTTGGCAGGATCACTGTGTTATGTTCAAAACAATCACGTTTTAGCCACTGAATTAGTTTAGTCCGGTTATACAACCGCGAACAGCATATGTTGTCCCTGAGCTCCGTAACGACATCTCTCATAAAGATTCGCGTCTTTAAAATAGTAAATTAATTCTCAGAAAAACAGCTAGCCTCTTCGCTAACTAACACACAAAATACCATTGGAATGCTACTTCCGCCGCCTCAAAAGTTTCACCCACTTTATTTTTTACAGGAGCGCCCCTCGGAAACTTGTGAATAGTGCTTACATTTATGTACTGAAACGTCATACATGGAGTTATGATAAATCTATCTATCTATCTGTCTATCTATCTATCTATCTATCTATCTATCTATCTATCTATCTATCTATCTATCTATCTATCTATCTATCTATCTATCTATCTATCTATCTATCTATCTATCTAACGGATAGAAATGTAGTGGAGTAAAGAGTACAATATTTCCCTCTCAAATGTACTTGAGTAAAGTCATGAGTAGGCTACTCCCCAAAAATGATACTCGAGTAAAGTACAGATCCCTCAAAATTGTACTGAAGTACTGTACTCAAGTAAATGTCCTCCGGCTCTGACTAAAACTTAAAATTACTTTCCTCAAGCTCCACTTACAAAACTGGCATGCCAAGTTGGCCTCTTTTCTCTTAGCCATGATCTGCTGTTTCGCTTCCTCGTCCACATTCATCTTGCTCTATTTCTATATTAACTTACGTCATCGAGGTGTCATCATCGTAGCATCTACACATGTCGTACCCGAGTTTATTAGATCCATGGCATGTCGTACAGTGGGATTTGTAATGATCTTGTGGGATTGCAGGCATTACATAGACTTGGAGGAAAGATTCAGAGTAGATCTCAGTGCTTAAAAACACAACAACAGTGTCTATGTTAAAATGGAAGGATTGTGTGGAAGTTTATTATATCCGTGTCGTACAGTTTGATCTGGTGGTGTTTAAAGAGATAGTTCACTTTTTGGTATGTTTTATCTTACCTCAATGGCATCCAAGATGTAGGTGTCTTTGTTTCCGCAGTATTTTCAATTTTGATATTTTTAGGTCAAACCGTTCGTGTCTGTCAGTCATATAATGCAGGTCTATGGTCACCACCTCAAAGAGCATGCACAGAGAAGTCCAGATTAAACATGATTTAATGACTCGTAAATGTAAGTACACATTGATGGCCTAAGACACGAAACGAGCAGTTTGTGTGAGAAAACGAACAGTGTTTATATCGTTTTTACCTCTTGTAACCACAGTCACGTCCAAATGAACTGAGGACGCGGGCGCTTTTGTGGCTAAAACATATAAACGATATAAATACTGTTCGTTTTCTCACACAAACCGCTCGTTTCGTGTCTTAGGCACTCATTTACGAGTCACTAAATCATGTTTAATTTGGACTTCTCTGTGCAGAAGGTGAGGTGGTGACCATAGACGTGCATTGAGGTGGTGACCATATACCTGCATTATATGAGTGACAGACAAGAACGCTTTGACCTAAAAACGTCTGCGGAAACAAAGACACGTACATCTTGGACGCCCTTGAGGTAAGCTAAAACACACCAAAAATGCATATCAAAGTGAACTATCCCTTAAGGAGAGATTCCCTGGTATGATTTTTAAGCGCTTTGGGTGTACACAAATGCCTCATTCATTTGTATTGATCTTGCAGGATTGCTGAAATCACACAGTCTGTAGCAGGGATTACGGAGATTTGCAGGAAGGAGATATAAACTCTTAAAAACACACCACCAGAGTCTATTGGGATGTTGAAATGGTTGTCAGACTGGTGATCTGAACTAAGAGTGAAATGATGGTTTGTGTAGTTTAAGTGATTAGTGTATCGGATGAATCCCCCACCCTGCTCTCGGGTGCGTTTGTGTACCCATCAGTGTGTGGTAAGCTTCTCGAAGACCTACCGCTCTGCAATAGACTTGCAAATCACTCCTCCCTTCTGCCACGGCATTAGCATACAGATGTTGTTAAGAAAAGGAGAGAGTCGCCTCACAAAGGAGCCCTGATGTGAGAAATGCCCCTGCATTTCATTTACTGCCCGGCCTGGTCTCAATGAAAGGCTGCGGGACCTTTGGCTATTGTCCATGACCGTGTGTGACAGTGGGATGTTTCTTAGTCTTCCATGCACAAATGCAGGAACAATGAGCAAGGCAACACACAAAAGCCTTCATCTGTTCGCTTGTCCTTTGTGTGTGTTTTCAGCTTGAATAATTAAAAGAGCTGTCAAGTATGCATTTTTCTTTCTTTCGAGGAGGCAGATGGGAAGGAGCAGCATTCAACAGCATTCGGAGTTGTGTTTAAAATTAATTCACATGCAACTACTTGTGTTATAAGCAAAGCTTCACCGGGGTTGACTATACCACTCTCAGAAAAAAAAGGTACAAAAGCGGTCACTGGGGCACAAAGGTACACTTTTGCACCTAAAGGTTGCATATTGGTTCCTTAGTACATTTTAGCCCCTAAAATAAGCACCTAAATGTACTTATTAGCTATATTAGAACCTAAAATACACATATTAGAACCAAAATGTGCATATTAGTACCTAAAATGTACATATTAGCACCTAAAATGTAAATATTAGCCCCTAAATGTTCATATTAGCACCTAAAATGTACTTATTAGAACCTGAAATGAACAAATTAGCACCCAACATGTAAATATTAGGACCTAAATATACATATTAGCACTTAAAATGTACATATTAACACCTAAATGTACATATTAGCACTTAAAATGTACATATTAACACCTAAATGTACATATTAGCACCTAAAATGTAAATATTAGCCCCAAAATGTACATATTAGCACCTAAAATGTAAATATTAGCACCAAAATGTACATATTAGCACCTAAAATGTACTTATTAGAACCTGAAATGAACAAATTAGCACCCAACATGTAAATATTAGGACCTAAAATATACATATTAGCACTTAAAATGTACATATTAACACCTAAATGTACATATTAGCACTTAAAATGTACATATTAACACCTAAATGTACATATTAGCACCTAAAATGTACTTATTAGAACCTGAAATGAACAAATTAGCACCCAACATGTAAATATTAGGACCTAAATGTACATATTAGCACTTAAAATGTAAATATTAGCCCCTAAATGTACATATTAGCACCTAAAATGTACTTATTAGAACCTGAAATGAACAAATTAGCACCCAACATGTAAATATTAGGACCTAAAATGTACATATTAGCACCTAAAATGTAAATATTAGCCCCTAAATGTACATATTAGCACCTAAAATGTAAATATTAGCACCAAAATGTACATATTAGCACCTAAAATGTACTTATTAGAACCTGAAATGAACAAATTAGCACCCAACATGTAAATATTAGGACCTAAATGTAAATATTAGCACTTAAAATGTACATATTAACACCTAAAATGGACAAAAGTTTACCTTTTGAAAAGGCACAACCATAGTGACAGCTTTCGTATCTTTTTTGTGTAGAAGAAAAGCAACGCAAATGATCTTTTGTTCCCTCGAAAGTTTATTTCAAAACCATATATTATAATGAAAATGGGCATTACCGTCCCATGGAATGTAAACAGTTCATTTAAATTATATATAAACGAAAGCACAACACAATATACTGTTTTCCCACTTTGGGAAAAAAACGAAATAAATAAGTTTTAAGTTAACAAAAGGCAAAAGCGTGTCTTTTCACAAGGCAAAAGGATGAGAAACCACATCAATAATAATAATAATAAAACACAACCTACGCACATCAGAACTCACGTACAGCTTCCGCCTCTTAAATAAAAGATAAGAGTGCAAAAGATGGTACAACTTGACTTGGTACATTGTTATTGTCACATTCACGTTGGCTTGCATATCAACAGTTTTGACTCGTTCCTGTGGGCTGGTGTTATCGGGACGGTGTATCGATGGCACTTTAAAATGATCCTGAGATTCCAACAGTCTTCATTAAAGCTAAGAGATAGCTCGTGCAAAGCAGACTCAAAAGAAACAAACACAAAAGCCTCATCTACATCGTTCCTCCTTTCGAAATGCATGCGAAACGCAATGCATGATACAAAAAACAAGCAATAAATAGTTTTTTTTTATCGTTTTCTTTTTTTAAAGAACTAGGTTAAACTACTCAGTCCATGTAAAAACGCCTTAACTAAAGGCTACAGTATCAGGGAGCGGGTTAGACGTTACACTAGATGCATATACTCTAAGTTGCTCGGCTTTGGTTAGACTAAGGGAAAGTTCATCCTACAGACAAAACACTGCAGAACAATTCCCGATACAAATGAACCTAAAGTGGAGGTATACAACAGTATACATTGCCTACGAATCAAGCGCAGATCACAGAGCTAGTCGTCCGAGACGGACAGACGGCTGAAGATGGGCAGGCGCTTGCCCTCGACCCCGGGGGAGTCGCAGTCGCTCAGACTGCTGGAGCTGGTGTAGTCGTCCTGGTCCGAGAGCGAGTCCGCGGAAGCGCTCCTCTGCAGGGCCGACGTCAGCGCGTACGCCAGGTTTCGCACGCTCTCCGAGTCGCTGATGGCGTAGAAGCCGCCGTTCGCTCCCAGGTCCGTGAACGGGTGGCCGTGCTTCAGGGTCCCGGGCTCGGGGAAGAGGGGAGAGAGCAGGTCGGGACTGCCCGTGGACGGAGGCGGGGATACGGACGAGGACCGGGAGAAGGCCAAGGCGTCGGGGACGGCGTGGAAACCACGTTGCGAGGAGAAGCCGCTGAAGCTCACGCTCTGGCGGAGCAGCTGCGGTCGCTCTCGGACGCTCTCGGAGACGCCTCGCTGCTCGTCCGCGTTGTGTATGAAGTGGCAGCGGGCGCCGTAGGGGCAGAAGCCGATGGTGTGGAAGGTGCGACACGGTTCCGTCTTGTACTTGGGATGCCGGTTGAGGCCTCGCAGCTCGTCCATGCCGTGCGCGAACTGGCACTTGGAGCCGTACTTGCAGGTGCCGCTCTCCTCGTACGTCCGGCACAGCTCCGTCTTGTAGCGGGTGGACATGGCCGCGGACTTGGGCGAGGACAGGGAGCTGTTGCTGACGCTCAGGCCGGGCGGTGGAGGAAGGGAGCAAGCCGTCGGGCTCTCGCAAGCGCTCACGTGACCCTCGATCATGCTCACGGACCGGTCCACCCTGAAGGGGATCTGGCTCAGAGAGGAGCGAGGCAGCTGAGGCTTCTGCTCGCGGACCCACGGCTGGCTGATGGCCGGCAAAGGCCACGGGGTGCTCTCGTTGCTGTTGAATTTGGAGTTGGGGAGAGTCACCGGGCACAGGGAGTGTCTGCGCTGGAATCCCACCACACGCTGCTTCTGTGTGGCATCTGTAAGGTCAATACCTCGGAAACTCTGGGAAGAGAGAGAGAGACTTCAGTATAGGTGTTGTGCACAAGTCTCTGAACTAAATACAC
This sequence comes from Cyprinella venusta, assembly GCA_038021265.1. Taxonomy (NCBI): domain Eukaryota; kingdom Metazoa; phylum Chordata; class Actinopteri; order Cypriniformes; family Leuciscidae; genus Cyprinella; species Cyprinella venusta. The sequence continues at coordinate 35,701,260 of CM075871.1, forward strand.
GTCTTTGAAGGGGACGTTCACACAAAAGAGAGTCCCAAATTGCATGCATGCATTGCATGTAGAAAGTTTTGGGGTTTTTTGGTCTTTAATAGAAGAAAGAAACAACATTGGGAAATACTTCCTTTTACAGTGTCTTTATTACACTCTAAAACTGCTGGGTGGTTTTAAGCCAACTTTGGGTCAAATATGGACGAACCAAAGTGTTGGGTTAAAAATGTGATTAAGAGATTTAACCCAAAGGCTGGGTATGTCCATATATGACCCAAAGTTGGGTTAAAACAACCCAGGATTTTAATTGCACTCTAAACAATGCTGGGTTGTTTGAACCCGAATTTGGGTCAGATATGGACAAACCCAAATGTTGGGTTAAAAATGTAATTTCAAATTTTAACCCAATTTCAACTTTTAACTTTAAAATTGTTAATTGCATTTTTAACCCAACATTCGTGTTTGTCCATATATGACCCGAAGTTGGGTTAAAACAACCCAGCATTTTAATTACACTCTGAACAATGCTGGGTTGTTTGAACCCAAATTTGGGTCAAATATGGACAAACCCAAATGTTTGGTTAAAAATGTAATTTCAACTTCAACTTTCAACTTTAAAATTTTTAATTGCATTCTTAACCAAACATTTGGGTTTGTCCATATTTGACATTTTGACCCAAATTTGTGTTGAAACAACCCAGAATTTTTAGAGTGTATGCATAATTGTATGCAAATCACCATATAACCCTATAGTAAGTGCATGTAGTTGCTTAATATTACTCAGACCTTACACTCTAAAAAATGCTGGGTTGTTTTAACACAATTTTGGGTCAAATATGGACAAACCCAAACGTTGGGTTAAATATGTAATTTCAAATTTTAACCCAATTTCAACTTTCAACTTTAGATTTTTTAATTGCATTTTTATCCCATCATTTGGGTTTTTCCATATTTGACCCAAATTTGGGTTGAAACACCCCAGCATTTTTTAGAGCATGCAAATCACCCACAACCAAATCCTACCATAACCCTATAGTAAGTACATGTAGTTGCTTAATATTACTCAGACCTTACACTCTAAAAAATGCTGGGTTGTTTTAACCCAATTTTGGGTCAAATATGGACAAACGCAGAAATGCAATTAAAAAAATGAACCAAATGGCTGGGTTTGTCTATTTTTGACCCAAAATTGGGTTAAAACAACCCAACATTTAGAGTGTAGAATAGATATAATTACACTGTAACAATGACGCCTTAACATAGTAACTGATTTGAGTGCTGTTTAGAAGTTTAACTTTTAAGTTCAAGAAACAAAGTTCATATTCTTACCTTGCAAAATTCATCATCCAACTCGAGGAAGGGTGTGAGGAAATTTGAGGGCATTTTCGAGATGCCTGGTTGTGATTCTTGATGTGCAGTTAAGGATCTGTTGAACTGCTCAACAACTTCTGCTTCGGTTACAACCACACTGTGGGAATCTCATTTTATAAGCAGAAACTTCTAACCCCGCCCACTTTCTGAAGAGGGCGTGTCTTAGAGTTGGGCTCACACCCCTTCAAGAGTGAGGGAAGTTGTGTCCTGTGGAGAGCTTCACAAAAGAGAAAACTTTAGTGGATCTCAGACGAGGTGTAAATTATTTTACAAAGGGCTGGATCTACGTGAAAAAAAGTTTAGTTTACTTCTGAAATAGGGCTAAAATTGGTTATTGTGACCTTTTTTACTGGGTTAAACTTAAAAATTAAACTTATTTTAATTCAGTTAGTGGCCATTTACACTTTTGATGTACTAAAGTAACTAAGAATTAGTAAATCTAATAATAAATGTCAAAACAACTAAATTCTGAAAACTTTTAACTTACTTAAAAACTAGTGTATCAATGAGATTTAAATAATACTGGCTCTATGAGCATCTTAAAAGTTGTTTTTCAACCATTCAGAGCTATTGTTTTGAGAAAATAGCTTTATCACTCAAACCTTTGAGACTTTATCTTACAATTCGCTGAACAATCCTTGAACGTTTGTGTCAATATTTGAACTAAAAGTCTCCCAGAATCGGCTTTGCTTCTCCAGTTGACATTGGGTGTCTGCAACACTGAAATGAATATCCGCATCTCTCCTCTATATGTCGTATTCAGCTGTAAATGACTCCTAACCTGAGGCCATTTTCACTAGCGTCATTATGTCATTGCGTGACACCTCATCATACTTGATGGGGCAAATCAAGTGGGCAATCGTAGCCCGAAATCGCCCTCACAGGGGTGGGAGTCTCTGGGAAACCCTCGAGGGGAATGAAAACAAGGCAGTGTCATAATTAATTACAGAGATCCAAGACCGTTCCGCCGCATTAAACCGATTAGTCATCTGTACATAATAATCCATTATCACCAATTTTGCGTCAATGATTTCCAGCAGCAAGGTTTAGTGTGAGGATTACACAGCGGTTTGTTGAGAACCAGACTGGTGTGTTTCTGAGCAGGTTGTTTGACCTCGTTTGACCTGCAATCGAAGTAAATGTGTCTTAATCGTGCATAACAGAAGGCAATTAGACATTTAATGCTGGGTTGTTTCAACCCAAATTTGGGTCAAATATGGACAAACCCAAATGTCGGGTTAAAAATGCAATTAAAAAATGTACCGTTGAAGGTGGGTTAACATTTTAAATGACATTTTTAAGCCAACATTTGGGTTTGTCCATATTTGACCCAAAATGTTGGGTTAAAAATGTCTTGTTAGATCATTACCCAACTTCAACGCAGTTGAAAGTGAAAGGTTAACATTTTAACTCAACATTTGGGTTTGTTCATATTTGACCCAAATTTTGGATTAAAAATATCATTTAAAATTATAACCCAACTGCAATGCAGTTGAAAGCGAAAGGTTAACATTTTAAATGACATTTTAACTCAACATTTTTGTTTGTCCATATTTGACCCAAATGTTGGGTTAGAAATGTAATTTTAAATCATAACCCAACTTCAATGCAGTTGAAAGCGAAAGGTTAACATTTTAAATGACATTTTAACCCAACATTTGTGTTTGTCCATATTTGACCCAAATGTTGCGTCAAAAATATCATTCAAAATCATAACCCAACTTCAATGCAGTTGAAAGCGAAAGGTTAACATTTTACATGACATTTTTAACCCAACATTTTTGTTTGTCCATATTTGACCCAAATGTTGGGTTAGAAATGTAATTTTAAATCATAACCCAACTTCAATGCAGTTGAAAGCGAAAGGTTAACATTTTACATGACATTTTTAACCCAACATTTTTGTTTGTCCATATTTGACCCAAATGTTGGGTTAGAAATGTAATTTTAAATCATAACCCAACTTCAATGCAGTTGAAAGTGAAAGGTTAACATTTTACATGACATTTTTAATCCAACATTTAGGTTTGTCCATATTTGACCCAAATTTTGGGTTAAAAATGTCATTTAAAATCTTAACCCAACTTCAACGCAGTTGAAAGCGAAAGGTTAACATTTTAAATGACATTTTTAACCCAACATTTGGGTTTGTCCATATTTGACCCAAATTTGGGTTGCGACAACCCAACATTTTTTAGAGTGCATACAATGAACGTTTGTATGCAAAACAAATGTGTATGTATATGTATGTAATTTACTTTTCCTGTTTTGGACCCCATTAACTTTCATTGTAAGGTTTTGATAATGTCTTCTTTTGACAGATATGTTTGAAATCTGTTATGCATGAACACTTACATACACTCTAAACAATGCTGGGTTGTTTCAACCCAAATTTGGATCAAATGTGGACAAACCCAAATGTTGGGTCAAAAATGCAATTAAAAATTTGAACCCAACTTAAACTTTTACTTTCAACTGTGATCTTTTTTATTAAATTTTTAACCCAACATTTGGGTTTGTCCATATTTGACCCAAATTTGGGTTGAGACAACCCAGCAATTTTTAGAGTGCATACAATGAACGTTTGTATGCAAAACAAATGTGTACACTCTAAAAAATGCTGGGTTGTTTTAACCCAATTTTAGGTCAAATATGGACAAACCCAAAATGTTGGGTTAAAAATGTAATGTAAAAATTTAACCCAACGGCTGGGTTAGTCCATATTTGACCCAAAGTTGGGTTAAAACAACCCAGCATTGTTTAGAGTGTACGTAATTTACTTTTCTTGTTTTGGACCCCATTAACTTTCATTGTGTAAGGTTTTTTTTTTTGACAGATATGGTTGAAATCTGTTATGCATGAACACTTACATACACTCTAAACAATGCTGGGTTGTTTCAACCCAAATTTGGATCAAATGTGGACAAACCCAAATGTTGGGTCAAAAATGCAATTAAAAATTTGAACCCAACTTAAACTTTTACTTTCAACTGTGATCTTTTTTTATTACATTTTTAACCCAACATTTGGGTTTGTCCATATTTGACCCAAATTTGGGTTGAAACAACCCAGCATTTTTAGAGAGTATGCAAAGGATTTATCTTGTGTTTCTAGTTTGACATTTCTGGTTATTCTTGGCAGTTTTATTGAGACAATGAAAAGAAAGCAGGAGCAGTTCTCACCACATCAACTCTCGTGAAACAAGACACTTCACTTATTAGGATGGTCAAAAGACAGCACTGTCCCTTTAACACACAATGAAGTCTTATCACAGAGTGGAGCGTCAACACCTCACACAATCCTGCGATGAGCACTTGTCCTTTGGCGACTGATAAAGACGGCTACAGTTAAACATGGGCATGGAGATGCACAACTGCTTGTATTTGTTTCCAACAAAGTGCAAGTGATCCAGATTGACGCCCATTGTCTTTGTACAAAATACTACAGTAGGCTTTGAAAGCACTGTTTTAGATATCAGACATTCTCTTGTGTCTTTTATTCAGAACTCAAACTCTCAGTGTGTGTGTGTGTGTGTCTGTGTGCGCCGATTTAATTGCAGGTATTGTGCACAGCCGGCCTGAATAACTTCTTTTGAGGCTCGTGTCAAAAGGCAAAATAGGGAAGATGGAGGAGATTGCACAACGATGTGCTTTTGGCTAGAAAAGAAGCTTAGAAAAGGACAATAACTCCACATAAAGGGCTTCGGGGACTGCTGTTGTGCTCCTCGGTGAGGGTCCGAATAGAGATCATGCACATATGCAGATACGCATGTATAAAAGCAGCACAACTTTTTTCAACACAAGCATAAATGTTTCTTGAGTATCAAAGAGTGATTTCGGATCATGTGACACTGAAGACTGGAGTAAATTCAGCTTTTATTACAGGACATAAATTACATGTTACTATATATTCACATAGAAACCAGCTATTTTAAATTGTAATCATTTTTCACAATTTTACTGATTTTACTGTATTTTTATCCCATAAATGCCGCCTTGTTGAGAAGAAGAGACCTTTTAAAAAACGTACCGAGCATTTTTTTTGAGCATTTTTTTTTTTCTTAGTTACAGTCTAAAAAACGCTGGGTTGTTTTAACCCAATTTTGGGTTAAATATGGACAAACTCAAATTTAAAAAGGATGGGTTTGTCCATATTTGACCCAAAATTGGGTTAAAACAACCCAGCATTTTTAATATATATATATATATATATATATATATATATATATATATATTAATATATTAGACCTGTCAAACAATTAGTCACGAATAAAACTAATCGTGAACTTTTAATCCAAAATAAAAGTTTGTGTTTACATAATATATGTGGGGGCACTGTGTATATTAATTTTTATAAATATAAATATAAAGAATATAAATATAAAGAAATATTTTCATGTACATACTCTATATAGATTTATATATAATTTATATGATATATAAATACAAATATTTTATATATGAATAATATTTTTTTTCTTAAATATACATGCATTTGTGTGTATTTATATATACAAAATAATAATGCCCAGTGCACCCACATATATTATGTAAAAACAAACTTTTATTTTGGATGCGATTAATTACAATTAATCGTTTGACAGCCCTAGTATATATATATATATATATATATATATATATATATATATATATATATATATAAAATAACTGTTGAAAAGTTTGGGGTCGGTACGTTTCTAAAAGGTCTCTTCTTCTCAACAAGGCGGCATTTTTGTGATAAAAATACAGTAAAATCAGTAAAATTGTGAAAAATTATTACAATTTAAAATAGCTAGTTTCTATGTGAATATATAGTAACGTGTAATTTATATCCTGTGATCAATGCTGAATTTACTCTAGTCGTCAGTGTCACATGATCCTTCAGAAATCACTCTAATATGATGATCTGATGCTCAAGAAACATTTATGCTTGTTATCGGTGTTAAAAAAAGTTGTGCTGCTTTATATATGTAGTCTGCAGATGTGCACGATCTCTATTCGGACGGTTAAAGGCCGTTTTTTCAGAGAGTATCATATAGGCAGAACTGTGGATTAAACCGTGGCACTAAATATGAGCTGAGTGAATTAACGAAGGCGTTTGTGAAACTGACCCCAGACAGGCAGAAGGGTAATGCTGGTTTTTTGATCTCAGACAGGAAGGAATGTGAAAGTTGCTGGTCTACTTATAGACGTCTTACATAACATAGAAAAACAAGTGGGTTATCAGCGGCCGTTAGGAGGTTAAACTGTAGCTGTGAGGTTTTGACCATCGCTCTCTCGCTCTCTCTCTCTCTCTCTCTCTCTGCTTTGCAAATGATTGTGAAATTACACGCAAAGATGATTGCAACTAATTGCATTCAGTATACTTTTAAATTAATTGAGTTTCATTTTATTGTAAATAACATGCTATTAAGCGTCATTCATGTCACACTATTATACTAAAGTGTGCATCTTGTTCACAAGGGATGCTTGGGCTTTTGAGTAAAAAAACAACAACGTGTATCTTCATTGTAAAAAAAATATTTTCAAGATTTGTTATCGCAACATTTTTTCTTTTGTCAAATCAACTTAAATATTTAATTTGGTTCAGATAACATATTATTTTGAGTTTCGGATGATTAAATCAATCTCCTTCATTGCATTAACTCACTTTTTCCAGTTCAATCAACTTAAAATTTTAAGGCAACCAGGTTACTTATTTTTTAAGATTTTTTATTTTTATATTCTATTTTTATATTATATTTTATATATTTTTTAAATATATTTCTATATATTTTTTCTTATTTTTTTAAGCTAAAACAACATTTTTTTTACAGTGTTGTGACAACTTGCCCCGATCTCCACATATTTTTATATTATATTTTACTATTTTTATATTATATTTTGTATTTTTTAAAATATAAATATATTTTTTATATTTTTTTATATATTTATTTTTATTTTCTTATTTTTTTTAAATATTTTTTAAGCTAAAACAACAGTATTTTTTTGCAGTGTTTTGACAACTTGCCCCGATCTCCACATATTTTTATATTATATTTTACTATTTTTATATTATATTTTATATTTTTTAAAATATAAATATATTTTATATTTTTTATATATTTATTTTAATTTTCTTTTTTTTATATTTTTTTAAGCTAAAACAACAATATTTTTTACAGTGTTGTGACAACTTGCCCCGATCTCCACATATTTTTATATTATATTTTACTATTTTTATATTATATTTTATATTTTTTAAAATATAAATATATTTTTATATTATATTTTTTAATATATTTATTTTTATTTTCTCATTTTTTAAAATATTTTTTTAAGCTAAAACAACAATATTTTTTACAGTGTTGTGACAACTTTCCCCGATCTCCACATATTTTTATATTATATTTTATATTTTTTAATATATTTATTTTTATTTTGTTATTTTTTTATATATTTTTTTAAGCTAAAACAACAATATTTTTTTACAGTGTTGTGACAACTTGCCCTGATCTCCACATATTTTTATATTATATTGTACTATTTTTATATTATATTTTATATTTTTTAAAATATACATATATTTTTATATTATATTTTATACTTTTTATATTTTTATTTTTATTTTCTTTTTTTAAGCTAAAACAACAATATTTTTTTACAGTGTTGTGACAACTTGCCCCGATCTCCACATATTCAAAACAAACCGAACACGTCGTATGCCAAACAGCTTGTTGACAAATCTCAGCAATGTCTCGACATTTCTCTCATACGTGAATTGCACATTGGAGGTCGTACGCAGCCAGTCCTCTTTGCGATGTGCGGATGACTTGTTGTCTTCCTGTTCCCATCAGAAGAGGGGTGTCCTCCCCCCCCCTCCAGCTCTCCTCGGGGCTTCACTGCCCCCTCTGGAAACGCACCGACCTGCTTTGTGTTTTCTCCACAAGGGCCCTTTTGTTGCAGGGCTCCATATGCCAGACAAGGGACTCAAAGAGCGGTCCCGGCTCTGGCCGTAAACACGTCTGGCCTGGAGTGGGGGAAGGTTACGCTCTCTCTGTGCTGCTGGTGTGAATGGGCTGTGGGTCAGTTATAGGTCCAATCGTTGCTAAATCAATACGAGGGTCTATAGAAGCGGCCCTGTGTGAGTGTATAGTCCTCTGTCCTGCACACAGTTCCCACACACATACTTTCACACTGACCACTGCGACATTGATTGGCCTGAACACTTAATCCCAAAGACACACCGGCAGAGCTCGAGAACACACTCTTATTCTGGCATTCACAACAATCTTACAATCTGCCATGTCCATATAGGAGTAATTAAAATAAGTAATATGATATTGTAATAATTTAGATGTCCATGCCGACATCTAACGATCACAAAGTTAATTTTCAAAATATCAATAATTTAATAACATTATTAAATTAAAAAAAATTGTGTAAATTTTAACAATACATTATGTTGTGAAAATGCATTTAAAATGATTTATTTGTTTTTAGTTTTATTCATAAATAAATACTATAAGATTTGTATATTTTAACCTAATTAAAAAATACATTATATATGTATATGTATGTATAGAATTATTTATTTAATTATTATGTTACACTATTATTATTTTTGTAGAAATGTTAATATTATAACAATAATTAAATCACAAATAAATAATATACATACATTATTTTTTAGATTATTTAATCTAATCTAGATTATTTAATAGATTATTTATCTATTATATATATATATATATATACATATATTCTTATAATTAAATTTTAAAATAGTAACAATTAAAAAAAATTGTGTGAATCTCAACAATACATTATGTTGTGAAAATGCATTTTAAATTATTTATTTGTTTTTAGTTTTATTCATAAAAAATACTATAAGATTTGTATATTTTAACTTAATTCAAAAATAAATTATATATGTATATGTGTTTATGTATGTATTTAGAATTATTTATTTAATTATTATGTTACACTATTATTATTTTTGTTAAAAATGCTGTGGAAATGTTAATATTGTAACAATAATTAAATCACAAATAATATACATACATTATTTATCTATTATTAATATATATATATATATATATATTATAATATTCTACAATATCAAAATATCAAATAGTATTAAATTTTAAAATAGTTACAATAATTAATTAATTAAAATGCAGTAATAGATAAATAATATTTCTGATTTATTTATTTTTAATTTATTAAGTTACAATAATACAGTTATAACTTTTTGTACAACAGCATGATATAATTTATTATTTTAGGCTATTATTTTAAAATATTACAATTCTATACTATTTTGTGTAAATACAACTAAAAACAAATAATACATTTTTGAATGCTACAAGTGCATTTTCTCAGCATGTTTTAAAGATTAACTTTGTCAGCGTTAAATTACGCTAAAATTATCTCAATGTAAAATTAAGGCAAATTAACATTCAAAAACAACATATATATATATATATATATATATATATATATTGACTGTTAATTGATATGGTACATCCTGATATTAAATAGCGAATTGCAAATATTGACTTTAAGCTAAAAAGTTGATAGATAAATATAAAACCAGTAACTCTGGGTGGAAAAACACTCTTGTAAAAAAATTCAGAATATTCATTGTATTTCATAATCAATTTGTGAAGTCCTCCAACACACTCAATATTCATCACCCAAACAATAAAAAGTCTTTCCTGGTTGTCCCATTAGAAAGACACTGTAATCCTGCCGAATAAAAGCCATCCGGGGTTTGACTGGCTCCACACATATGTAAATGTGTGTGTGTGTGTGTGTGTGTGTGTGTAGCTGTAAGCACTGATGGCTCTTCTTTACACACACTTCCTGAGCTTCCTCTTACCTGCCCATTCACACCCTCTTTATTCCCAACAGCACATTTCCATGTGTGAAGAGCCTGAACGAGGCGAGCGCTGCTGTGTTTGCATACGCCGCTCACTGTTTCAGGATCAGCGCGTCCTCGCTAACTCCTCTAAACTGTAACTTTTAGCAGCGTCGGCGAGAGATCTGAACTAATGTTGCTCTAAGAAGCCAACAGTGGCTCTCCTGAAAGACCCAAAGCTGAAATCAAACCTGACAAAGTTGTGTCATAAAAGGATGCAATCCTAAATTACTGATTTTTTTCGGTCTGTAATCAGTTTAGAGTGAAATGCGATCTGAACACGTCAACAGCAGTCACACGCGTTGCTATGGGAGAAGGTTGCAGCTGGTCGAGGACTGAAAGCTGGAGTTAGTACGCAGGACAGACTCAATACAAAAGCTCCAGCAAACCCCCTTTCATCAGCGCATTATCCCTCCTCCTCCTTTGTTTTGGGCTGGCTGTAACCCGCTGGTGCCGAGCGAGATGCTGGGAAGTGTCCGGGAGTCTCTCGGGATTTCCTTGGACCTTCCGACGCAGTGCAAGGGAATGTCAAACTAAAGACACACATACTCTAAAAAATGCTGGGTTGTTTTAACCCAATTTTGGGTCAAATATGGACAAACCTGAAATGTTGGATTAAAAATGTAATGTAAAAATTTAACCCGTTGAGTTAGTCCATATTTGACCCAAAGTTGGGTTAAAACAACCCAGCATTTTTTAGAGTGCATATCAACTTCTAATGAAACATTACTTGAAATGTCACATTATATAGCTCAAATAACTATTTCTTATTTAAAAGTGCACTCTAAACAATGATGGGTTGTTTTAACCCAAAATTTGGGTAAAATATGGACAAACCCAAATGTTGGGTTAAAAATGTATTTTCAAATTAACCCAACTTTCACTTTCAACTGCATTTTTTTAATTTTCAATTTTTAACCCAACATTAGGGTTCATCCATAGTTGACCCAAAATTGGGTTAAAACAACCCAGCATTTTTTTTAGAGTGTACATGCGGGGTTGTTTTAACTCAATTTTGGGTCAAATATGGACAAACCCAGCCATTGGGTTACATTTTTTAATTATATTTTTAATCCAATGTTTGGGTTCGTCCATATTTGACCCAAAGCTGGGTTAAAACAACCCAACATTTTTAGAGTGCAGAGTTATTCAAACACTCTAAAAAATGCTGGGTTGTTTCATCCCAAATTTGGGTCAAATATGGACAAACCCAAATGTTGGGTTAAAAATTGCAATTAAAGAATGCACAGTTGAAAGTGAAAGTTGGGTTAATTTGAAATTACATTTTTAACCCAACATTTGGGTTTGTCCATATTTTACCCAAATTTTGGGTTTAATGGGTTAAAACAACCCATTATTGTTTAGAGTTTATGTACATGTACACTCTAAAAAAATGCCAATTTTGGGTCAAATATGGACAAACCCAGCCATTGGGTTACATTTTTAAATTACATTTTTTAACCCAGTGTTTAAATTCGTGCATATTTGACCCGAAATTGGGTTAAAACAACCCAGCATTTTTTAGAGTGGCACATGCTGGGTTGTTTTAACTCAATCTTGGGTCAAATATGGACAAACCCAAACGTTGGATTAAAAATGCAATTTAAAAATGTAACCCAATGGCTGGGTTTGTCCATATTTGACCCAAAATTGGCATTTTTTTAGAGTGTACACGTACATAAACTCTAAACAACGATGGGTTGTTTTAACCCAAAATTTGGATAAAATATGGACAAACCCAAATGTTGGGTTAAAATGTAATTTCAAATTAGCCCAACTTTCACTTTCAACTGTGCATTTTTTAATTGCAATTTTTATCCCAACATTTGGGTTTGTCCATAGTTGACCCAAAATTGGGTTAAAACAACCCAGCATTTTTTTAGAGTGTTCATGCGGAGTTGCTTTAACTCAATTTTGGGTCAAATATGGACAAACCCAAACGTTGGATTAAAAATGCAATTTAAAAATGTAACCCAATGGCTGGGTTTGTCCACATTTGACCCAATAACGATAAAAACAACGATAAAAACAATGATGAGTTGTTTTAACCCAAAATTTGGGTAAAATATGGACAAACCCAAATGTTGGGTTAAAATGTATTTTCAAATTAACCCAACTTTCACTTTCAACTGTGCATTTTTTAATTGCAATTTTAACCCAACATTTGGGTTTGTCCATAGTTAGGGTTGGGTATCGAGAATCGAGTATCGATTGGTACCGGGACTAACTTTTCGTTTTTCCCGGAATCGTTCAAAAGTAAAAATTTCGATTCCTAGTTTCGATATTCACAGTCCGCCGAGCGGAAGAAGAAACCGCTGAACAACACCAATGAAGAAGCGTCTACCGGAACTGTTGGCATAACCGCGCGAGTCGAACATGAGTAGCTTACGTCGGCGGTCCAAAGTGTGGCTTCACTTTTCTAAAAAAAACGAAATCTCGGCAAAATGCAGAGTATTTCCCTTTAGAAAGGAGTATTTCCTTCAGAAAGACCGTTGGTTAGCAAGGTTAGCTAACCTTTTTTGACCCTGCCTCTTAAAAGAATCGGAATTGAGAATCGTTGGGAACCGGAATCGAAACAAGGAATCGGAATCAGAATCGTTCAAATTCAAACGATACACAACCCTATCCATAGTTGACCCAAATTTGGGATGAAACAACCCAGCATTTTTTAGAGTGTTCATTGGGGTGTGATGATAATGAGAGATGTCTGAACAGGAGATGAATGGAAAACCTCTGATTAGAAAACAATGGCATGGAATGCATGCGGCGGGTTGACAGTAAATTCAGCGTTTGGTGTTTCTAACGGACGTCACGCTCTGAGCGTTTATCAGGGAGACCCGTTTGCTGTGTCTTATCAGCTCACACAGGACCAAACCGTGCCATTCATCGGCTTCTGGAAGTCAAACTCTCTTTCACAACTTGCTTTCTCACTCTTACTTGCTTGCTTCCACTTTTCTGTCATGCACACAAACCCTCACAGATCAACTTATCCTGCTTTCATTCGTCACAGTCACACAGGAACTGATTGAGCCTTATCTCTCTAAGATACACAGCTTTTGTGCTTCACTTTCATTCTCTTTATCAGATCAGTCAACAAGCTGTCCTCACTTCTTCAAGGCAGGACACGCGAGGGCTACGGTGAGACCGGCACTGTGTGTGTGTGTGTGTGTGTGTGTGTGTGTACTCAGCTGACTGAGTTATCTTCACTCATGCTTGTGCAGGGATTACTCATAGTGTGATGTCACTCCAACACTGATATCCAACCTTATAGTCTCAATTAATAATCTCAGTTAATTAGACACAAATAACATAGTAGCAACTTGATATTATTATTTTTATTTTTACTTCATTATAAGAGAAAATTAGCTAATTATTAAGTAGGGCTGTCAAACTAAAATAAAAAGTAAACAAAATAAAAGTTTGTTTACATAATATATGTTTGTACTTTGTATATATATATATTATATTTATATTTTTTTTCTTAAATATACATGCATGTGTGTTTATATATATATATATATATATATATATATATATATATCAGGGCTGTCAAAACGATTAATCGCATCCAAAATAAAAGTTTCTGTTTACATAAAATATGTGGGTGCACTGTGTAATTATTTTATATATATATATAAATACACACACATGCTTGTATATATTTAAGAAATATTTTTATGTATATTCTGTATATAGATTTATATATAATTTATATTATGTATAAATATAAATATTTTATACATAAATAATATTTTTTCTTAAATACGCATGCATGTGTGTGTATATATATAAAATAATTATACACAGTGCACCCACATATTTTATGTAAACAGAAACTTTTATTTTGGATGCGATTAATCGCGATTAGTCGTTTTGACAGCCCTATATATATATATATATATATATATATATAAACACACATATGCATGTATATTAAAGAAAACATTATTTATATATAAAATATTTCTTTTTAGATATAATATAAATTATATATTAATCTATAAACAGTATATACATGAAAATATTTCTTAAATATATACAAGCGTGCGTGTATTTTTATATATATAAAATAATTGTAAACAGTGCACCCACATATATTATGTGATTAATTGCGATCAATTGTTTGACAGCCCTAATATATATATATATATATATATATATATGTGTGTGTGTGTGTGTAGAATAGAATAGAATAGAATAGAATAGAATAGAATAGAATAGAATAGAATAGAATAGAATAGAATGCACTAATTATCTTTGTGCCAGCTATAGACAATCTGGACAATCACTGTAAAAAAAAATATTGTTGGTTTAACTTAAAAAAAAAATAAGTAACCTGGTTGCCTGAAAACTTTAAGTTGATTGAACTGGAAAAATTGAGTTAATACAACGAAGGAGAATGATTTAATCATCCGAAACTCAAAACATTATGTCATCTGAACCACATTAATTATTTAAGTTGATTTGACAAAAGAAAAAATGTTGTGGTTACAAATCATGTTATTTTTGACATATTTTCATATTTTTTTACAGTGCACTGTAAAAAAGTTGCTAGTTTTAGTACAATCAACTTGGATGTTTAAGTCATTTTAACTTAAATTGCATTAAACCGACTTAAAAATGAGTTGAATCTTGTGTAATTAAAAAAATAACTTGTTTTTATGAGTTAAAGCAATGCAAAAACATATTATTGGTGATTTCTTCTACAGTGTATGAAAGTGTCTCTCTTCAAGTGCACTCTTTATTTCATTAATCTGCAGGTACAGTTTTTATAAAAATATTAAAGATTTGAAGCACCTCATCGTCATATGAACACGAGAGCGTTGGTAAGCTATATATTTCAGTTCTCGGTTTTAAATGGAAAACACAGGAAAAAATTGTTATTCCAGTTGTAAAACATAATTGAATACGCCGTGTTTGAACTGTCCTCCCGAGAGTCAACTCTGTTCATTTCTGCGCTTTTGAAAGTGTAATAGTCATGCCGCCGTAGCGTTTAGTCACAGTTCTGCACACACACGACAACTGTTCTCTCTGGTTTTAACTGCAGTTCTCCTACGGCGAGGGCTTCGGCTAATATCAACACTGGCTGCAAATATTACAGACCTTGAACAGCCACCCGAGACTAACACGAGCGAGTTGTGTATGTTCACCTGCGTCTACGTCTGCAAGTCCACGCTGTAAAAACAAACAGCAGCGGCTCTGAGATTTCAGCTCTGCCGATGACGGTGACCTCATGTTTGTGTTTCAATATTTCCTCAAATATGTATTTTCTTTTTCTCTCCTGGGTGCAGAGTTCATTGCGTAGCTCTTGTTTCCGTAGTCTGTGATATCAAAACACAGCTTAGACGACAAATCTGCAGCTCAGAGAGATAGTACGTGGATAGACTGGTGGTTTTGCTGGTAAGAAACAGACTCGGAATGAGATAGACGATTTTTAGGCTTTATTCGGATTCGTTTTCTGTATCTGAACTGGACATAAACTTCATAGGTGACTTGAAATGGAATTAAACGGACTAACCCAAATGTTGGGTTAAAATGCAATTAAACAAATTACAGTTGAAAGTGAAAGTTGAAGTTGGGTTAAAATTTGAAATTACACTCTAAAAAATGCTGGGTTGTTTTAACCCAACGTTGGGTCAAATATGGACTAACCCAGCAGTTGGGTTAAATTTTTACATTACATTTTTAACCCAACATTTCGGGTTTGTCCATATTTAACCCAACGTTGGGTTAAAACAACCCAGCATTTTTTAGAGTGTACATTTTTTAACCCAACATTTGGGTTTGAACATATCTGACCCAAATTTTGGGCTCAAACAACCCAGCATTGTTTACACTCTAAAAAATGCTGGGTTGTTTTAACCCAATTTTTGGTCAAATATGGACAAACCCGAAATGTTGGGTTAAAAATGTAATGCAAAAATTTAACCCAACGGCTGGGTTAGTCCATATTTGACCCAAAGTTGGGTTAAAACAACCCAGCATTGTTTAGAGTGTATAATACTTATAAAAGTGAAAGATGTTCAGTTGATAATCTGTAATATTTACAGTAAATATTGTGTTATATGGCCCATGATCTTTCCAGATATGATCGTACTATTACATTTATTCAGATTTTGCTCTGAAAACATTGCAAATTCACGTTACTCACACTCTAAAAAATGCTGGGTTGTTTTAACCCAATTTTGGTTCAAACATAGACAAACCCAAATGGGTTAAAATGCAATTAAACAAATTACAGTTGAAAGTGAAAGTTGAAGTTGGGTTAAAATTAGAAATTATTATTTTTTTTTAACCCAACATTTGGGTTTGTCCATATTTTACCCAAATTTGGGTTCAAACTACCCAGGATTGTTTAGGGTGTATAATACACTCTAAAAAATGCTGGGTTGTTTTAACCCAACGTTGGGTCAAATATGGACTAACCCAGCAGTTGGGTCAAATTTTTACATTACATTTTTAACCCAACATTTCGGGTTTGTCCATATTTGACCCAACGTTGGGTTAAAACAACCCAGCATTTTTTAGAGTATACTTTATTGAAACAACTTTTAATTTTATGAGCAATTTTACACATGTGTGAGTAAAAGTGAGAGATGTTCAGTTGATAATCTGTATTATTTACAGTATTAAATATTGTGTGTTATATGATCTTTCCTGATATGATCATACTAATCAGATTTTGCTCTGAAAACATTGCAAATTCCCCCGATACCCACACTCTAAAAATGCTGGGTTGTTTTAACCCAATCTTGGGTCAAATATGGACAAACTCAAACATTTAACCCAAAGCATTAAAACAACCTTTTCTTTAATCTAAAGGGCACAAAAGTGCCTCAACCATTCAGTGAATCTGTAAGAGTGTAAACACACACACATGCTGGACTCTCGTTTAGTGTTTCTGCCAGAAGTGCCAACGTCAACAAATGCACTCAGAGTCTGAGTCTGTCCATCTAGGCCTGAGTCCAAATTCAACACAACTTCATTCACTTTTAATATTATTGCTCTACAGCTCATAAGGCAACCTGTGAGCTTTGAAAGAGGCAGGCACTTCAGTTTAACTGGGCCTTACTCGCTATACTGGACTAAACTGGGCTCTACTGGACTATACTGGACTGTACTGGGGTTGTACTCGGTTAAACTGGGCTCTACTGGGGCTGTACCGGGCTACAGTGGGCTATACTGGGGTGTACTGGGCTGTACTGGGTTAAACTGGGCTGTACTGGGTTAAACTGGGCTGTACTGGGCTAAACTGGGCTGTACTGGACTATACCGGGCTACAGTGGGCTATACTGGGCTGTACTGGGGTGTACTGGGGCTGTACCGGGCTACAGTGGGCTATACTGGGCTGTACTGGGGCTGTACTGGGCTACAGTGGGCTATACTGGGCTGTTCTGGGGCAGTACTGTGGCTGTACTGTGGCTGTACTGGGCTGTACTGGGCTATACTGGGCTGTACTGGGGCAGTACTGTGGCTGTACTGGGGCTGTACTGGCCTATACTGGGGTGTACTGGGGGTGTACTGGGGCTGTACTGGGCTACAGTGGGCTATACTGGGCTGTACTGGGGCAGTACTGTGGCTGTACAGGGGCTGTAATGGGCTGTACTGGGGTTGTACTGGGCTGTACTGGGGTTGTACTGGGGCTGTACGGGGCTATACTGGACTACAGTGGGCTATACTGGGCTGTACTGGGGCTATACTGGGCTGTACTGGGGCTATACTGGGCTGTACTGGGGCTATACTGGGCTGTACTGGGGCTATAATGGGCTATACTGGGCTGTACTGGGCTACGGTGGGCTATACTGGGCTATACTGGGGCTGTACTGGAGCTGTACTGGAGCTATACTGGGCTGTACTGGGCTACGGTGGGCTATACTGGGCTGTACTGGGCTACGGTGGGCTATACTGGGCTGTACTGGGTTACGGTGGGCTATTCTGGGCTGTACTGGGGCTGTACTGGAGCTATACTGGGCTG
Organism: Cyprinella venusta; assembly: GCA_038021265.1. NCBI lineage: Eukaryota > Metazoa > Chordata > Actinopteri > Cypriniformes > Leuciscidae > Cyprinella > Cyprinella venusta. The sequence continues at coordinate 35,719,495 of CM075871.1, forward strand.
TACTGGGCTACGGTGGGCTATACTGGGCTGTACTGGGCTACGGTGGGCTATACTGGGCTGTACTGGGCTACGGTGGGCTATACTGGGCTGTACTGGGTTACGGTGGGCTATTCTGGGCTATACTGGGCTGTACTGGGCTACAGTGGGTTGTAGTGAAGCAAGGAGCACTGGGAAACGTCATGTCGGAGCTGTAGCCACACACATCGGCTGTCAGCAGGTCTTCTTAAGGAGGCCCCAGGAGATATGACTACACACACACACACACACACACACACACACACACACGTTCACTCTCTCTCTCAGTTGCTCTATTTCACTCTCTCTCTCACACACACACACATACACTCTCAGTTACTCTCTCTCTCACAAACACACATACTCTCTCTCTCTCACACTATCTCTCTCTGTCACACACACACACACACACACATAAATACTGTACAACTTTACAAACTTGCACAAACTTTATATTCTGTCCCCTTACACTAACATTTTCAACTAAATCCTCATAATGTATGATTTATAAGCTGTTTTGACCACATTGCTCTCTCTCTCTCACACACACACACACACACATGAAATAAAATGTCTAAGTTCTCAGTGAGTGTGTGTGTGTGTGTGTGTGTGTCAGAAGTGAGCTCCTCACAGGGAATGAATGCAGTTTGGGGCGACTCTGGATCCGCGGGGACTTGGAGAACAGTGTGTGTGTGTGTGTGTCTGTGTGTGTGCGGACGAGCTGCAGCGAGAGAAAGCAGGGGATTATGGGCCGGGGACTCGCTCAGAGATGCAGAGGGGCATCTGTCAGAGGTCGCGACCTCTCCTCTGCTCCGGCGACGGGTTGCCATGGGCCACAGGTTTCGTGCCGCCAAATCAGTGTGTCACTGGAGCATGAAACACACACACATTTAAGATGTGTGTGTTGCCTACGTCACCTCCTGCGCTGTGGCTTGCAGATGTTCTCAGAAAACTGAGGAATGCACTGACATATTAATGAGGAACGCATGCGAGGACACAATGAAAAGGCAAACAATGATCCGCCGTGTTCAGGCCTATATTATATATATCCACAAAATTATAACACTATGGCAAAGGTGTTTGCAATGTTTGCTTTTGAGATGTGTGTGTGATATTCTGAATGCAGTGCTTAATTTACTGTAACAAGAGAGGCATTTTGCATTGTGTGTGTGTGTGTGTGCAATTCTGTGTAAAGTTTTGAAAAACTGAAAAGTAACAAAACACAAACCCGAAGTTGAATGAAACAGATAGAATATAATAAATACTTATTTTAGGGCTGGGAAACGGCCAAAATAAAAGTTTGTGTTTACATAATGTGTAGTGTGTATAATTATTTTGTATATATAAATACACACTCATATGCATGTATATATTTCAGAAAAATGTGTTATTAATATATCAAATATTTACATTTATGTATGATATTAATTTTGTATAAATATATATAAAGTATATACATTAGGGCTGTCAAAACAATTAATCGCGATTAATCGCATCCAAAATAAAAGTTTGTGTTTACATAATATATGTGGTGGCACTGTGTAAAATTATTTTGTATATATATATATTAAAACACACATGCATGCATATTTAAGAAAATAAATATTTATATATGAAATATTTATATTTAAAATATAATTTTATTGAAATTACATAATTTTATTAAAATATAAATTTTATGAAAATATTTCTTAAATATATACAAGCATGTGTGTGTATTTAAATACAAAATAATTATACACAGTGCACCCACATATATTAAAAAGACAAACTTTTATTTTGACAAACTTTTATTTTAAACACAAACTTTTATTTTGGATGCGATTAATCGCATCCAAAATAAAAGTTTGTGTTTACATAATGTGTAGTGTGTATAATTATTTTGTATATATAAATACACACACATATGCATGTATATAGTTCAGAAAAATGTGCTATTAATATATCAAATATTTGCATTTATGTATAATATTAATTTTGTATAAATATATATAAAGTATATACATTAGGGCTGTCAAAACAATTAATCGCGATTAATCGCATCCAAAATAAAAGTTTGTGTTTACATAATATATGTGGGGGCACTGTGTATAATTATTTTGTATATATATATATTAAAACACACATGCATGTATATTTAAGAAAATAAATATTTATATATGAAATATTTATATTTAAAATATAATTTTATTGAAATTACATAATTTTATTAAAATATAAATTTTATGAAAATATTTCTTAAATATATACAAGCATGTGTGTGTATTTAAATACAAAATAATTATACACAGTGCCACCACATATATTAAAAAGACAAACTTTTATTTTGACAAACTTTTATTTTAAACACAAACTTTTATTTTGGATGCGATTAAACGCATCCAAAATAAAAGTTTGTGTTTACATAATGTGTAGTGTGTATAATTATTTTGTATATATAAATACACACACATATATGCATGTATATATTTCAGAAAAATGTGCTATTAATATATCAAATATTTACATTTATGTATAATATTAATTTTGTATAAATAGATATAAAGTATATACATGCAAATATTTCTGAAATGTTTACATGCATGTGTGTGTATTTATATATAGAAAATAATTATACACACTACACCCTCATATATTACGTAAACACAAACTTTTATTTTGACAAACTTTTATTTTAAAGAAAAACTTTTATTTTGGATGCGATTAATCGCGATCAATCGTTTCCCAGCCCTACTTTTTTTGTTTTGTTTTATTGTACCTTTCTTGAAGTATTTTTGACCCCCACAGCACCCCCTTGTGGCTCCCAGTCCCTCCGCCATAGCAAAACCTCTCTATTAAATAATTTACAGGTGATTATAAACGACTTAAAAGGTCATGGAAATGCATCAGGAAAGGTATGGAAATTCCACTAACATTAATCTCACTTTCTTTCTCCCAGTTTTAGCTCATCATTAGGGTGAAATACGACATCATGCTTCAACAATCTGAATCAACCCCCACATTCAGCCGTGAAGAGGCCGAGACAACATCAGGAAAGCCTGAGTCCTGCAGGTGTCCCGAACACCTGAACAAGGCCCCTGTGTCCCCGTGGCCGTGTTCGCATCCAGGTGTGTAGTGGCATTGCTTCGTCAAGGTTTGGAGCTGGAAAAGCCCAACGGTTGGGGGGTTGGGGGGTACAAACACTGCGCTTTGACTCTCTCCCACCACGCAAAAGGCATCATTGTGCGTGTCTCCCTCTGGGACCGGCCTAAATGCCGCTTTTCAGCATTCAGACGCTCAATGGTGGACAGGCCGACTTGTTTTGGGGGTGGTTGTTTTTAAAGATTTATGTGAAGCCCCCTTTTTTTCCCAGGACACATGGTAATGTCCAAAAGGCCCTTGGGGCAATTAGGCAACAGATAATTAACTTCATTGAAATAAATGTGTGAATGGGAGCTTTCTTCTTCTGCTGCTGCTGCTGTCCTTTTCTTGATTCTCCATCTATCATCAGCATAGCAATGTGACCAATCCAGCGTTTAAGGGTGCAAAACCAGTGCCATCTTGATGCTGAACGTGATTATGTTCTCCAATGAAAATGGCAAGGAGAATTCTGGAGCGGTTGAGCAATGCAACCAGTTGGCGAGATTTCCCAATTCTTAAATTGTGCAATAAGACAAACAGTAGAACAAAGCTTTTAAATGCCTTAAGAAAGCAGAACTGAAAACAGTCATTTTCCTCATCAAAACAATTATAGTGAAGATAAATCGTATAGTGAAATTCACCAACCAGAATCCCTGACCATTAAAGAAGATTTACAAGTGATCAGTTCGACTGCTGATTTAACTATGACATCAACGTATGCCCGCATAAGAGGAAGTTATGATCAAATCATACAACAATGGGTGGGTTATGCCCTAACCGACTGTAACTGAAACCAAACCGCTGTTAAACCAACATAATGGTTAGATGATTTTCGATGGTGTATTTATATAATGAGTTAAAGGAGCAGTTCACTTTAAAAAAAAAAAAAAACCTTTAAAAGACCCTTTAAGACCCTTATTCATCGTCTGGTGTCGTTTAAAGCCCTTTGAAGCTGCACTGAATCTCTCATTTGGACCCCATTGAAGTCCATTATATGGAGAAAATCCTGCACTCTTAGAAGAAAAGGTTCTATCAGCGCTACGTATATTTGGAACCCCTAAAAGGTTCTATACACTCTTAAAAAAGGGTTCCTCTGGGTTCTATATAGAACCATGGGGTTCCATACTTGGACAATAGAACCTTTTACCAAAAAAAAAAATGGTTCTATATAGAACCATTTTGGAGTTCCATATATGAAGTGGGGGATGGAACTATTTCTGGTTCTAAATAGAACCATTTCTTCTAGAATGAAATGTTTTCATCAAAAACACCATAGTATATTTTTCTTTACATGTTTCAACCCTCAAAAAAAAAGTCAGTCAATGAACCAATAATGGTTAGATGATTTTCGATGGTGTATTTTTATAATGAGTTCAATGAGTAGTTCACTTTAAAAAAAAAAAAACTTTAAAAGACCCTTTAAGACCCTTATTCATCGTCTGGTGTCGTTTAAAGCCCTTTGAAGCTGCACTGAAACTCTCATTTGGACCCCATTGAAGTCCATTATATGGAGAAAATCCTGCACTTCAGCGCTATGTATTTGGAACCCCTAAAAGGTTCTATGCACTCTTAAAAAAGGGTTCCTCTGGGTTTTATTTAGAACCCTGGGGTTCCATACTTGGCCAATAGAACGTTTTACCAAAAAAAAAAATGGTTCTACATAGAACCATTTTGGAGTTCCATATATGAAGTGGGGGATGGAACTATTTCTGGTTCTAAATAGAACCATTTCTTCTAGAATGGAATGTTTTCATCAAAAACACCATAGTATATTTTTCTTTGTACATGTTTCAACCCTCAAAAAAAAAAAAAAAGTCAGTCAGTGAACCAATAATGGTTAGATGATTTTCGATGGTGTATTTTTATAATGAGTTAAATGAGTAGTTCACTTTAAAAAAAAAAACTTTAAAAGACCCTTATTCATCGTCTGGTGTCGTTTAAAGCCCTTTGAAGCTGCACTGAAACTCTCATTTGGACCCCATTGAAGTCCATTATATGGAGAAGATCCTGCACTCTTAAGAAAAGGTTCTATCAGCGCTATGTATTTGGAACCCCTAAAAGGTTCTATACACTCTTAAAAAAGGGTTCTGAGTTCTATTTAGAACCCTGGGGTTCCATACTTGGCCAATAGAACCTTTTACCAAAAAAAAAATGGTTCTATAAAGAACCATTTTGAAGTTCCATATATGAAGTGGGGGATGGAACTATTTCTGGCTCTAAATAGAACCATTTCTTCCAGAATGGAATGTTTTCATCAAAAACACCATAGTATATTTTTCTTTGTACATGTTTCAACCCTCAAAAAAAAAAGTCAGTCAGTGAACCAATAATGGTTAGATGATTTTCGATGGTGTATTTTTATAATGAGTTAAATGAGTAGTTCACTTTTAAAAAAAAAACTTTAAAAGACCCTTTAAGACCCTTATTCATCGTCTGGTGTCGTTTAAAGCCCTTTGAAGCTGCACTGAAACTCTCATTTGGACCCCATTGAAGTCCATTATATGGAGAAAATCCTGCACTCTTAAGAAAAGGTTCTATCAGCACTATGTATTTGGAACCCCTAAAAGGTTCTATACACTCTTAAAAAAGGGTTCCTCTGGGTTCTATTTAGAACCCTGGGGTTCCATACTTGGCCAATAGAACCTTTTACCAAAAAAATGGTTCTATATAGAACCATTTCGGAGTTCCATATATGAAGTGGGGGATGGAACTATTTCTGGTTCTAAATAGAACCATTTCTTCCAGAATGGAATGTTTTCATCAAAAACACCATAGTATATTTTTCTTTGTACATGTTTCAACCCTCAAAAAAAAGTCAGTCAATGAACCAATAATGGTTAGATGATTTTCGATGGTGTATTTTTATAATGAGTTAAATGAGTAGTTCACTTTAAAAAAAAAAAAAACTTTAAAAGACCCTTTAAGACCCTAATTCATCGTCTGGTGTCGTTTAAAGCCCTTTGAAGCTGCACTGAAACTCTCATTTGGACCCCATTGAAGTCCATTATATGGAGAAAATCCTGCACTCTTAGAAGAAAAAGTTCTATCAGCGCTACATATTTGGAACCCCTAAAAGGTTCTATACACTCTTAAAAAAGGGTTCCTCTGGGTTCTATATAGAACCCTGGGGTTCCATACTTGGCCAATAGAACCTTTTACCAAAAAAAATTGTTCTATAAAGAACCATTTTGGAGTTCCATATATGAAGTGGGGGATGGAACTATTTCTGATTCTAAATAGAACCATTTCTTCTAGAATGGAATGTTTTCATCAAAAACACCATAGTATATTTTTCTTTGTACATGTTTCAACCCTCAAAAAAAAAAAAGTCAGTCAATGAACCAATAAAATAATGAATGATATGCATGTTTTCCCTCCGCCACAGTGGTGTAACTGCACGGCTGCCTCGCTCGGCTTACATAACACAGTTCATCTGGGCTTTGAAGTGCTTCGCCTCGGAGCAACAGTTACAAAACCTCCACTTCTGAAGTCAAGCCGAGTTAACTGACAGCGGTCGAGGTCGTTAGCGTGTGTGTGCGCGTCGGTTCAAACCCAGCTAAAGCTAACCGCAACATCTTGCGTGGTGGTTACGGATCTGCACAGGGTGGAAGTGGGTACGAGGAAGACCGTGACTACAGGGCTGGGCTTATCAACAACCCAGGAGAAACAGTAACCCACAATGCACCTCCCCGTGCCAGCCAACCGCCTCACCAACTGTACGCATTATTCATGGCTACCATCAATTATTGTGTGTGTATACCGTGTGGTTTCCATTTTAACTGGCCGATGACACATTAGATAAGCACGCTTGAATTATAAATACTTCATCACATCAAATCACAAGAACTTCCCGCTGTGAAAAAGAAGTGTGCACTTCAGATATTAAAACTATAGGTAAAGGACTCTTAAAGAGAGTACACTTCATCATGACGATGTTGAGTACACTTTAAAAATGAAGTATGCATTTACTTTGATGTGTTGACTAAAAGCACATCGAAAGCATTGCTAATAATGTTAGCTGTAGTGTGTATTTGATATGACACTTATGTACTAAATCGCAACTTCATCATTAAGAATGTGTAATGATGATGCTGCTGTACTGACGTCCAAACTTGCGTTTAGCATACTAGTGGCTAAAAAAGCACTCTCAAGTTGAACTAATTGCATTTAATAACTTTAAGCTATTAAAAAACACGACATTGTAATGTATTATAATGTATTATTTCTATAGTTAGCACTCTTTTTTTAAAAGTATGCAACTTCATGCTCACAAAGGTACTACAAAATATAGGTCAAAATTTATTTATAAATGAATTGTGATCACACTGAATCAAAATTGGTGCAGGAGTTACATTGTAATTTGCGAAAATAGTCTCAAAGAATCACCAGTTAAATCTTATTTATTATAATTACTATGTAATATAATTATTCCATAAACTATTGTGGGCCGGTTAAGCTAAATATCAATAAACACATGTCTTTGATTGTGGCTCAGCCAATCAGGACCCAGAGCTCTCCGTGCTGATAACAGGCCACTATATCCACATTAACTGTGAACAGAGCTCTGGGAGCAACACTGATCCCCAACCAGTGTTTACTCAATTCTCCAGACGTCTTCTAATTCTCTGCTAATGAATTTCAGCTGCCAGTGTTGAGATGTGACTTTTCCTCCAGCGGGAGTGAACGGGCGTCAAGCATCTTCAAGGCCAATTACAGAGAGAAAGAGCTTGTCATTAATATTGATCCTCAGCCCTTTAGTTCAGTTCACCTGCTTTCCCACGGCCCTCATTAACATCCGGGAGAAGACCCTGCACACACAAGTATATGCATCTGGGTTAATCTCCAGCATTTCGGACAGAACCGAGAGAGAGAGAGAGAGAAAATGGGTCAAATTGTTTTAATGAGCTTGATTATTTGGCATTTCCGCTTCATGACAAGAGCAAAGGTAAACTACGACCAGACCAGAGAAGCTCTTTTGTTGGGGGCAGATAGAAGTTATTATGAGCGATTATATAAAGGATTTCCTCTTTAACTAAATGATTTTATATGTTTTAAAAAACGGTTATCCAACCCTTGATTCTGATTGGTCAATATCTGTGCTTTATTCATGATAAACACGACCGCGTCACCCAACGGCTCTATGTATCACTGCGCAACTGTTGCTGTTCACGGTCAGGGACTATTTTTTCTAGCGGAAGGACGGCTTTTAGTGATTTTACTTCATGAAAGTTGCACCATACATATATTTTTTTAACTTTAATATTTTTATTGTGCGGTAACCGTTTCATAAAAGCAATAAGGTACTCGAGGAGGAAATCGTTTCGTGAATGAGTAACGGCTGAAGGTGTTACTCCGCCGCGCGCGTCGAGCCTAACAACGCCCTTCAACCGCGACTCGTTCACGAATCACGATACGGCCTCAGCCTAGCATGGAAAGAAGAGGTAAACGTGTGTTTATTTACACTTTAAAATGAGAACAAGCAATTCTTCGTTCAAAGGTAGTCCCCAAAGTAGCAACATGATCATAAACACAGACTCCATGTGGCAATATTTCTGTGAAATGACATTACGAGGCATTCTTGCACATTTCGAGATGTAAACAGAGTGAAATGTCCGGTGAGTGACGCTAAAACATATTTAGTTTGGTCAGAAACGGCTCGTTTGCTGCATGATAATGAAGCACTACTACTCTAAACCTCACTGAGAGAGTTAAACACAAGCTACGAGCTTGATTTACTGGCATTTCGGCGTCATAAAAAGAGCAAATTGCCCAACCGGACGAGAAGGTCTTCTGTTGCCGGTGTTCTGTCAATTTTTGCTGCCTTGTCGAAAAATGCTACCGTAGCGCGAATTGATGACAGAATGCCGATTAAAGTCGTATGAAATACAATTATAATACAATTCTAAGTTATGAGAAGCTACTGTATATTGTAGACGACTATTTTTACTTAAAACGGTGTGAAAAGTAAAAATTATCATAAAATATTCATCGTTGACTTGTCAAAGTACTATGGAAGCTTGTTTCCGCCACTGAATAAAAAAATAAAAAAAATAATTGCGACTTTTTATCTCACAATTCTGACTTTTTTTCTCAGAATTGCGAGTTATTAAGTCAGAATTGCGTGATATAAAGTCGCAATTGCGAGATAAAAAGTCAGAATTGCGTGATATAAAGTCGCAATTGCGAGAAAAAAAGTCAGAATTGCGTGATATAAAGTCGCAATTGCGAGAAAAAAAGTCAGAATTGCGAGATATAAAGTCGCAATTGCGAGAAAAAAAGTCAGAATTGCGAGATATAAAGTCGCAATTGCGTGTTATTAAGTCAGAATTGTGAGTTATAATGTCAGAATTGCGAGTTATAAAGTCAGAATTGCTTGATATAAAGTCGCAATTGCGTGATATAAAGTCAGAATTGTGAGATATAAAGTCAGAATTGTGAGATTTAAACTAGTATTTTTTTCCCCTTAGAATTGGCCTGATAAGTCGCAATTGCGAGTTTATATCTCACAATTCTGAGAAAAGATGTCAGAATTTCGACATATAAACTCGCAATTATGTGTTAGAAAGTCAGAATTGCGAGATGTAAACTCGCAATTGTGAGAAAAAAAGTCAGAATTGTGAGATAAAAAGTCGCACTTCTGTCTTTTTTTCTCAGAATTGCGACTTTATATCACGCAATTCTGACTTTATATCTCGCAATTCCGACTTTATATCACGCAATTCTGACTTTATATCTCGCAATTCTGACTTTATATCTCGCAATTCTGACTTTATAACAAGCAATCCTGACTTTATAACTCGCAATTCTGAGAAAAAAAGTCAGAATTGTGAGATAAAAAGTCGCAATTATTTGTTTTATTTTTTTATTCAGTGGCGGAAACAAGCTTCCATAAAGTACACCTTTCCTCATAGTAACTGAAAATTTCAGTTATTCCTTTTCAGCTGGCTGATCGTACAAATATTTATGGTAGTAAGCATTTTTAAAGGGAAATTATATCCTATTATAACGGGAAAATTACCAAATTTCAGTTATTCCTTTTCAGCTGGCTGACTGTACAAATATTAATATGGTAGTAAACATTTTTTAAAGGGAAATTATATATTATAACGGGAAAATGTACCTTTTGTAAAAAAAGAAAAAAATATATCTGACGCTGCACATGCGCATAACCGGTAAGTAGCAAATCTCGATGGGTAGCATGAATTGTCAGAACACCTGGCAGATTAGCTTATATATAACGGATTTGGTAACACAATTACAATATGGTTAAATTTGAGGTAACTTCAATAGTTACCCAATTATTAATCTTAGTTAATATTCATTTTAACATTAACTAATACATATAGCCTATGTTATATAACCACAATCCACTTTTTTCAGTCAAATAACAGTGTTTCATAACAGTTTCTGAAAAGGCTGCTCTCTCTCTCAATTCAATTCAAATTGCTTTATTGGCATGACTGTACATATTACAATATTGCCAAAGCTTGTAACACATTGTAAGTATAACAGTGAAGACATCAATAATAACAAAGTATAATAACAACTTAAATTTAAATGTACAAATTAAATTAATTGCAAAAAATAACAGTGCAACAGATTATAATTTCTGTGAACTATATATAATCTCTCTCTCTCTCTCTCTCTCTCTCTCTCTCTCTCTCTCTCTCTCTCTCTCTCTCTCTCTCTCTCTCTCTCTCTCTCTCTTTGTCCATATATCTCTCTCACTTTGACTGTGTTGTTGTGCTGTTCTTCCCTGGTCCCGAGGGATCGTCACAATACCGTGTGGCGTTTGTCCCAGTGGAGCGGCTCTCCGTCCCCCTCATCTCCTCACTGCACAAAGCAGGGTCACTGCATTCTCACGCTGATCCTCACACACACACACACACACACACACACACACACACACACACACACACACACACACACACACAAAATCTCTTGTCCGTTTTACACTCTTTTACAATGAGCCCATGTTGTTATTACAGTACATGTGATCACATGTGAATGAATGCGCCAGTTTACAACATTGAACATGTCAATTTCATAAAAATTTTGCAATTAAAACGTGTTCACGAATGTCAGATACTTGTACAATGGTCACAAGTGCAGGAAATAACCATAAAACAGTCAAATATTTGATATCATTAGCAGGATATAGCCAGAGATCTGTGGTCTCTAGCTCATTAATTTATTCTCTAGAGTATTCCTTCATAAAATATGAATAATGTTTGTAAAGAGTGTCAGTGCTAATACCGATTCTGTAGTTTCTTCGCTATTGACACATTAACGAAGACCAAATATTTAATATCACAGTCACACATCTTTTACAGACAGCAGAATGTCAACAAGCTTCATTACACAGATAGTCTAGTCTATATATATATTTATAATATTTACAGCCCAGCTAGACACATACTCTGATATTAATGCGGTCGATGTTTTAGCTTGAGCTTTAATGTGTGAAGAATATTTTGACATCTTTAACCTTTGTGAAAAAGAAGAATGTTTTTATCATTAATATTTATTACGTAATGTACTTAAAAATAATATACTATTTAATAATGTTTTCAGACACTTAATTCCATGCATTTTACACCTAAATTAATAAGTTTAGAGTTTAAGATTACATTAAATGCAATAAGTTGAACTTTTATGTTTTTTGACCCATTGGAGTATGACTTAAGTTTATATTTATGTAATTTCATTTTTTTTCTTTTGTTTTATTGTCTTTGAAATATGTTCAGAGTGTAGTGTGGATACTGGTAAAGTAATTATACTTTAAAGTAGGGCTGTCAAACGATTAATCGCGATTAATCGCATCCAAAATAAAAGTTTTTGTTTACATAATATATCTGGGTGCACTGTGTATAATAATTTTTTATATATATATATATATATATATATATATATATATATACACACACAAAATAATTTTACACAGTGCACCCACATATATTATGTAAACACAAACTTTTATTCTTGATGCGATTAATCGCGATTAATCGTTTGACAGCCCTACTTTAATGTAATATCCTTTGAAACCTGTGTCATGTGTTTAAATACATTTGTAATTACACATTTGTAATTAAGTTGCAATATTGTACATTTGAAATATATTAAAAGGGGGGTTGATTGCAATTTGACTCTTTTGATTTTAAATAGTGTGTAATGTTGCTGTTGGTGCGTGAACAGTATCTGCAAAGTTGCAGCGCTGAAAGTTCAATGTAAGCAGAGATATCGTCTTTTAAAAATCAGGAAGTATAATTGCCTACAAAAAAAACGAATCGATTGGGACTACAGCTGGGTTTTAGACGTCAATAACCCGCACATTTGCATCAACCCAGGCTTTCCATGGACGCTGTACCTCGTCAACAATGGATACAATTTATGTTTGATTATGTTCCTGAAAATAACGATCGTAATTTAGCTCTCTGTGCATTTACAGAAGACAGCTTCCAGAATCTCCACGAATTCAACACCGGATTCAACAAGAAACTGTTACTAAAATGTGAAGCAGATCCGACTTTAAAACCAGAGGCAGCAGTTGTTGGGCCACAATCTGTAAGTAGGCTAAGACTTCATCATTTTAAATGTATTTGCATGTATAATTCCAGATGTAATGTTTTAGTTTTGTCAAATGCCAGCGCTGGCTTTATATCTACTCCGTTATGCTATTTTGTGTCTACGACAAACGCATACAAACATTTTGCACCTGAATTAGTACATGTACTCATTTTGTAAATGTATTTTTCATGTATATATACTTTATGACGTTATTTTTCTATTTGATCAAGAACGTAAACCAATGCCACAATGATGTTTGTGTAAATAGTAGCCAGTTAGTTTGGTGCTATTTTGTGTTAGACAAATGTTTATAAAGTTAAAAAAATATATAAGCAAATAACCATTCAGAAACGTTTAGTAAGAGCCGTGTGTGGTGAGGTTCTTCTTCACTTTTAACCATGCATCTAAATGCTAAATACATGACAACCTTTAGCGTCAGCTAAAAAACACACATCGACCGATCACAGCACCTGCCGGGCCGGGGCTACTAATTTAGCATGCTAATTCAGGTTAATATCTCTGCAGTGCTATAACTTGTCATTTTTTAATGACATCATCAACCTTATTTCTTCTCATTCTTTTGATGCGTGTAGCTAATTTTTTTTTTTTTTTTGATATTTTAACCTCAATTCTTACACATGGCACCTTTAACCCTCAGGTGCCTTTAACCCTCACACTTGTTATCTTCCTGGTCAAAAGTGACCGGACACCTAAAAATGAAACTTTCTCCATCCCAGTAAAACCAATGCAATTTATTTTTGTTCGATAATATTTATTCTTTTTAATTTAGTATTTAGAGACAATTTAATTGAATTTATTAATATTTATGCAATATTTATGGTTTATTTTTGCCATAGAAATATATATATATATATATATATATATATATTTTTTTTTTTTTTTAAATAATGACTATTGTATCGCTTGACTTAAAGCAAGTCAAATTTGTAGACACACGTTTGTTCCGCTTTTTTATTTTCAATAAGAAAGCGATCCAAATGTTTATTTTAGTAATGTCAGATGTCCCTCTAGTGGGCAGAACGTGTAACAACAACCACAGGCTATAGTGGCATTGGCGATCTATAAGAATGTGTAATGTCGTATTAATAATAGAATGAATTTGAGCATTTAATATTCGAATATTATTCGAATATGACATAAAATATGGAATGGAATTCGAATAGTATTATAGAGGAATATCGACAGCCCTAATTGGAGTATGTTGCATGATTTCATGAATGTATGATGTATTGCGACATCAGAAACAAAGAAAAACTAAATAATGACTGTTGTAACGCTTGACGTAAAGCAAGTCAAATTTGTAGTTTTCTCATGTCTCATTAGAACTACAAAAACGCGACCCGGTCAGGCAGCATTTAATATTCGAATATTATTTGAATAATATTCGAATAATTCGAATATTACATAAAATATGGAATGGAATTCGAATAGTATCTTAGAGGAATATTGAAAAAAAACTAAATAATGACTATTGTAACGCTTGACGTAAAGCAAGTCAAATTTGTAGTTTTTTCTTGTGTCATTAGAACTACATATACAATCTTACATAGCGTGGTTATAGCAGATATAGGATGCATAAGTGCCTTTCACCCTGTTATGACGTCATGAACCACTGAAATGAATTTGGAAACATTATTTTAAGGTGCAAAATCTTACTTAGTGTTGCTTTAATGCAAACATCACACAACATTGCGATGTTATAATTCGTAAAGTGACCAGCCAACCGCTGGCGATCGACACCGTTTCACCGAGTGTTAACTTTAGACCCAGCATGGTTTGATCTTTTCAGAATGTCATCTCGTTCTCGTTAAATAGTTGACATTTATCAGATGACACGCTGTTCCCGTTCCCTCATTCCTGATGTATGAGTCCGAGTGGCACACGGTCTCTCTGACCCCTTCCAGTGCCCGTTCTCTTCGCAGGGTTTGTCCGGCACGGATCCCAGCGTGTTATAAATGGTTACACAATTCATTAAAATACTATTTCAGGACACAAAGCATGTGGCTGTTACTCAAAGAGCTGGAGAGCCTCAAAAAAAAGCTATCATTGTTTCCCGAGCAGAGTCCTTCATTACTGCCGGTCCATGTCATTCACAAGCGCTTCGGCACAAAGGAAAGCATTTAACTCGCTCGCCTCGCGCCGCGTATGGGAACCAAAACAAAAATTCTCTTGTACTTTGCACAATGTGAGTTCATTTACATAATTACTGTTTGTTTTTTTTACGCAACTTAATCCTGAATGAAAAGGAAATTATTTATTTTTCATAATGACGTTGCGTTTTGCTCTTGATCATAGAGTTAATTGTTATTTTTAACGCAGGTACGTTCTTAATAATCAGTCAGTTCATCGCTCCACAGTGTTTGACAGCTCACAAGTTCACCCAGATGGACATTCGCACACACACAAACGCTTTCTTTGATTTGAAGCAGGGCGTTTGATAAGAATAGACAGCCTAGAGCACTCGGCCATAGAAGCGAGTGAACGTGTTCGCTTGATGAACTGGAGGCCAGACAGCGCCTGCCATTTCCCTTTGACTCATTAAAGGGACTCAGGATCTGCTCTTGTTAGCGGTCATTAGCCTGAGGAGTCCCTGGCAGCACACACACACACACACACACACTAAAATACTGCTGGTGTCAGAGCTGGTGCTCCACAGGGGGGAAAGTGAACCACAGGAAGAGCAGAAACTACTGATTTAAGAGCTGAACGATGACTCGACCGATTATATAAACTGCAAACTACAGCAACAAACACACATGCACATCAATATTCTGATTGTAGTTGGAATGTGTCAATATTCAGATTAGCGTCGTCGCCCAACAATATTCTGATTCCCCAAAATACGACTGATTTTGTACCTTGGTCCCTTGTGAACAAGAAGTGTGCATAATTGTACCGAATGTGCACTTTGTAGTGTACTTCAAATGTTAAAAGTATATTTAAAAAATACACACACTTTAATGACTATATTTCTTAACACACTTAAAGGAGTCGTTCACTTTTGAAATAAACTTTAGCTGATAATTTACTCGCCCCCGTGTCATGCAAGATGTCCATGTCTTTCTTTCTTCAGTCGAAAAGAAATTAAGGTTTTTAATGAAAACATTCCAGGATTTTTCTCCATATAATGGACTTCAATGGGGTCCAAACGGTTCAAGGTCCAAATGAGAGTTTCAGTGCAAACTGTTCAAAGGACTTTTAATGATTCCAGACGATGGATAAGGGTGATGATAAGTACATTTCAGGAGCTATTATGTCCATTTCAGGTCCTAATATGTACATTTTAGGTGTTAATATGTACATTTTAGGTACTAATATGTAAATTTCAGGTGCAAATATGTAAATTTTAGGTGCTAATATGTCCATTTTAGGTGCTAGTATGTCCATTTTAGGTGCTAAAATGTACCACTAAGGTACCAATATGAAGCGTTTGGGTACAAAAGTGTACCTTTTTACCATTTTTTTCTGAGAGTGTATAATGGACTTCAATGGGAACCAAACGGTTCAAGGTCCAAAAGACAGTTTCAGTGCAAACTGTTCAAAGGGCTTTAAACGATTCCAGACGATGAATAAGGGTCTTATCAAGCGAAACGATCGCTCATTTAATAAATAAATAAAAAAGTTTAAGTTTTATAAGCTCAAATGCTCGCCTTGCTCTGTTCTGTGATGCGCGTTCGTGACTCTCCTGTTCGAACTCATTCATCAAAATGAACTAATCTTTTCCTGAGTCAATTCGTTCGTTTCGTTTGTTGAATGAACCAAATGACACGAAAAAAAAAAAGATTCATACATCGTTTCGCTTGATAAGACCCTTATTCATCATCTGGAATCGTTTAAAGCCCTTTGAACAGTTTGTACTGAAACTCTCATTTGGACCTTGAACCGTTTGGACCCCATTGAAGTCCATTATATGGAGAAAAATCCTGGAATGTTTTCATCAAAAACCTTAATTTCTTTTCGACTGAAGAAAGAAAGACATGGACGTCTTGGATGACATGGGGGCGAGTAAATTATAAGCATTTTTTTTTTAAAGTGAACGACTCCTGTAAGTACACTTTTAGAAAATGCACTTCAATGCCAAATCAAATATTTTACTTTTTAGTACTTTTTAAATCAATTTGGTTGTGATAATCTTTTCTGATGCACTTATTTTGATTTGCCTCCTCTCAACACACACACACACACACACTAACTCACTCACAATGAGAATGAATGTATGTTTACAAAGAGGTCTGTGTTTGCGCGAGTGTGTTTCTCTTCCACATTTAACAGATGAAAAGCAAGCACTACAAATGACAGTGCTTTAAATACATCTGTGTTCTTCTGCAAAAATGTGTTTAGAAGCAATATAGTGCTCTCTCTCAGTTCATTACCAAACCTTTTTGACATTTCCTGAGTGCCAATGCTGTTTGTAGGGATGCAAATGAATTTCAGTTAGGTAAATGTTGTGTTTGTGGCACTTACGTATAGATTGATGTCTATTGCATTTTCGGATGGAATGAATCCCACATACACAAGGTTTTGGACTCTACTTACAACGGCTACACCCAACGTACCAAAATACATTTTAAACTATGATAATGTACAGGCTATGAATATTTATTTTATCAGTATTTTGCATAACTTTGTTTCAAATATATATTTATACCAGTATTTTCACTGTTGAGCAAATCCATCACAAAACACAAGGACACATTGTGATTTTGTTTCTTAAAGGGATAGTTCACCCAAAAGTAAAATATTCTGTCATAATTTACTCACCCTCATGTTTTACCATTCAACTATTCAAAGTCTGTCCATCCAAAACTTACATTAATCAATCCTTATGAATCAAGTGTTTTAACCCTTCTGAAGAGATTTAATTCACATAAATATTGATCAGCGATCATAAACAAAAGCTCAAACGTACTTGCTTGACACGTGAGAACCTCATTGGTTCTTGCTGAAGCTCAAATGTGAATCGGTTCACATATCTTGAGGTTCTGCTATCACATTTAAATGCGAAACATTGTTCACTGATCAATGTTTATATGTGAATAAAAGCCTAAATTAAATATTTTAAAAATATCATATCAAAAAATAAATATCATCAAATATCATGTCTCTTTAGAAAACTTGGAATAAAACATCTAGTTTTGGGTGAATAGATGAGCTATCTCTCAGATATCATTAAAAAAATCTTCGTTTGTGTTTTGATTATGGCTGTCAAAACGATTAATCGTGATTAATCGCATCCAAAATAAAAGTTTGTGTTGACATAATATATATATATATATATACATAATGCATATATATAATTATTTTGTATATATATAAAAACACACATGCATGTATATTTATGAAAAAAATATTATTTATATATAAAATATTTATATTTATATATAATATAAATTATATATAAATCTATATACAGAATATACAAATATTTCTTAAATATATACAAGCATGTGTGTGTGTTTATATATATAAAATAATTATACACAGTGCCCCCACATATATTATGTAAACACAAACTTTTATTTTGGATGCGATTAATCGCGATTAATCGCATCCAAAAATAAAAGTTTGTGTTTACATAATATATATATATATATAATTATTTTGTATATATATAAAAACACACATGCATGTATATTTAAGAAAAAAAATATTATTTATATGTAAAATATTTATATATAATATAAATTATATATAAATCTATATACAGAATATACATGAAAATATTTCTTAAATATATAAAAGCATGTGTGTGTGTGTATTTATATATATAATAATTATACACAGTGCACCCACATATATTATGTAAACACAAACTTTTATTTTGGATGCGATTAATCGCGATTAATCGTTTTGACAGCCCTAGTTTTGATGAATGAAAGTCTTATGGATTTTCAACAACACGAGGGTGAGTAAATGGCATAATTTGCATTTTGGGTAATTTTCATCTCTCTAAATTTTCCTCATGTTAACTTGCACACTAATGCTGGCCGTACCTGAATATTTCAAGCCTGATTTTGGGCCCAATTTGCACGTCCAATGAGCGAGGGGCGTTGCCAAATTCGAAGTTTATCGTAACCAACCAACTGGTGTCATTAAGATCATTTTATGAACATGTTTGATATTAATGATTTGGGATCGAGCTAAATTAGTTAAATTAGTACTACAATTGGCAAGTGTGTAAATTCAGAGGATTATAAGTTTAAAAATCGGTTGAAATCGTTTATATATCTGTGGTCTCCCACGATTAAAAATCATCTAGTGTGTCCTGTGACTGACGTCATTCTTGCAATTTGACTTAAAACTTTGCAAATAATGTTAATGTTACCATTTCTTGTGTCATTTTGACCTTATACCTTTCAATGTGACTTTATTTTGAACTTTAACACACAATTATCTTCTTTTAGGAAGGCATGGGTTTAGCCTGACCCTAAAGACTATATGGGCCTTTTCCTTTAGCTAGTTGATTGTAATGAAGTGTGAGTCGCTCCTCTGAATTCAGTGCTCTCATTACTCCAGATCTGTGTGCGTCCAGCAGTCGCCGCCTCAGCGTGAGAGACCTTTAAGCCTTCGGAGCGACAGAGGGGATTTGGAGAGCGCTGAGATCAAAGAAGTCCCCCGTACACACACATAAAAACACAATAGAGTTTCAAAGACAGCTCTGGACATATTAATCACAAACATATGAAACGAACAGGGACATGAATGAACTGACAAACGTGGCTTTCTACCTCCCCTGCTTACTGACTGCAGGGTTATTATCGTTAACTAAAAGTATTAAAAATATTTATACTCATTGAACATTAAAATAAACAAAAATATTAGCTGAAAAACTTCAACTAAACAAAAATTTGAAATGTTGCCTGGAAGTTTCTGCAGTAAAATTATAAAAAATAAATAAATAACACCTAAATAACAATATTTAAAAATAAACTAATGAATGACTACACATTAATCATTAAATTTAATAAATAAATTTATAAATTAAACATTAAACTAAAATTAGCATGATAACTAAAATATAAAATTAAAGCTAATTCAAAATATTAACTTTTTGATAATATTAAAATATATAGCATGCATTGAGTTTTATCGTGCAATTTATACGCGAAAATGAGATTTTACGTGCATATGATACGCAGTTTTCTCCGTGCATTTGATACACAGTTCATTTGCGTGTAATACACACGCACCCCACACCACTACTAAACCTACTCTAACCAACCCATTCGTATCCTATGCACGTAAAAACTCATTTTCGCATATAAATTGCACGATAATTGCACGAGACGCATTCGCACAGAGCGAAGCTTCGCGGCTGAGACACGAATAGACTATTAACTTAAAGCTACTAACACACAAGGCACGTCCACTTTAATAAAAAAATTTATTTTATTAAACAAACTAGATCAAAACTAGAGCAGAAACGAAATAAAGTGCATAGGCTAACTTAAAAATAAATATAGGCTCAAAACAAATAAAGCGTCTGCAGTTCAAAAACGATTATTACTAATTGGGATATTACTACGCTATCTCACGCCCAATTCGTACGAATTCGACGAATGATTAAAAAGTGTCTAATTCGTAACAATTCGTACGACCTCACTCGTACTAATTCGTACGATTTGTCTAAACCCACGTGATGGTTAGGTTTAGGGGCGGGGTCAGGGGTAGGTCATTCGTACGAATTCATACGAATTGGCCAATTCGTAAAATATGTGCGATTTAGCAAAATCGTACTAATTTGTACGAGTGAGGTTGTGTGAATTGTTACGAATTAGCCACTTTTTAATCATTCGTCGAATTCGTACGATTTGGTCGTGAGATCGGGTTGGATATTAGCTGGATTTCGAGGCCCCCTAGTGGTGCGGTTGCACAGTTCGCACAGCCCTTGCGACGGCTCTGGGTTCAGTTCATTGTAAATCAGTTGCATTTAGCAAGAATAAAGGAATGCGTATATATAATACTGATGACATAAAATGATGTAAGGATGTAGTTGAAACTCTAACTATTTTTCAGGTTACTTTTTTATTGTACTTTATCAAGCACAGTAGTAGACAAAATGGCAGAAAATAATGCTTTTATTCTTGTAGTCGTTTGTATGATTCAATTACTCTCTTTCTCTCTGAGTCTATGAACGAATCTTTTCAGTGGATGGAATCAAAACATTTGGTTCACCGAGAGTCAAAATCACTAACATTGGCAACCCCTTCGCTGTCACCCCCTTTTTGAGAATGGGGGTTAAAATGCACTATACAAATTTAAATAGTTGTAATTCAAGAATGCTTTGGAATATACCCAAGTTTGGTCTTGTTTTAAAGAAAACACTCAGCAGATTATTGCTGAAGTGAAAACACTTCAAAAAATGAAAGTATGAAAGTATGATGGAAGTTTAAATTTACAGTAAATCTAATATACTGTACGATATATTTTATATTTTACATAAAATATATATTTTACAAAATAGTTTTTACTATAAAATTACTATAAATTCAAAGCCATAAATCTAACCAAGTTATGTTCCAAATTTGAAGTTGATATCACAAAAATTGAAGTTCCCATGAGATTTTGTTTAGGCGTAGTACCAAAAATAGCCACCGGGCGCCATTGAATTCCATTGAATTTAATTGTTTACATTCTGCCTTTACGAATGAATACATTTCTGTCCAAATATCAATTTTGTCACAAAATTTGGAACATAGAGACTCAGACCTTTCTGACAATATGTGTTTTGTCAAGATTAGAAAAGGTTTTGATCATAAATTATGAAATATAATGATGCCCAAAAGGGGAGGAGCCTGATAAAATAAGTACCATTTCTATGGTAACGCAATGTTCAATTATAAACTGGCTTTCACAGGATGAATTCTGAGTTTATAAGCTTTCAAATGATACCAAATTTATAATAACTACTAAAATATGTGATATAATAAAAAGGCGATAAAAAATTATATTTTAGGATAATATATATATATATATATATACATATTATAATTTTTAGAAGATAATATTATACTATAATTTTATTTTTTGTATTGAAAAATACTAGATTATGTGTTTTATTATGAACTTTTAACATAAAAACAGAAGTTTCAATGATTAAAAGTGGGTGCATCGACTTTTTGTGACTAAGGTCAGACCTCATGTTATGATGCGGATTTTTTTTGAGGTGCACTCTTGTCATAAATTCATCATTTACTCTTCCTACATAATTTGTAACACAAAACAGGGGTAGAATATCTTTTTAGAAGTTTTAGACCTTTCCAACAATATATAATTTGTCATTAAGATTTATTAGAAATATAGTGAAGTAAAGTTAGGCTCATAAAACTCGGCCACGCAGCGCCACTTCTGAGTGCAGGACATTAGTTTCAAGGACACAACAATTGAAAGGCCTCAAAAACCCCAACAGAAATGAATAATTAAAGTGGAGAGATGGGATTGCTCCGGGCTTTTCTCAATCAGACGGCTCACCGCTGGGCCTGGCGCTCGCTCCGACCGTAATGGCTTTGGCATTTGCCGTTTCTAAAAGACCTCCAGATTGACGCCCCTAAAAGACGTTCACAATAACACCAGCTCTGAAAGAGAAGAATCAGCGGATGTGAGCACAAATGAATCCTCCGTGTTTTTGCATGATTTCCACTTAAAGGTCATTGCAGGATATTTAATGATAGTGTTTCTGTTGTGGTTGCTAAATCCTTTAAAGCAATCAATTAAAGCTAAAGGCAAACTTTGGCTATAATCAACCATTTAATGACTACCTAATGCATTTCTTGCGTTGGCATTTATCCTCTTTAATTTGTTTTCTTGGATAGTGCATGTTCTTCAAGATTAAAAAGTGCACTTTGTATTTGCTTTTCTCGAGAACTTTTTAGTCGGTGTGCTTTAGCAGAGCGCCTGGCTCTTTGTGCAGTGCATGATGGGTATCTGTCTCGAAGGGAAAGTCCCAAGCAGAAAGGGGAAACTCCCCTAAATAGCCAACAGGCACAAGACAATCATGATAATGCGTTCCCTCTGACTTAATCTGCGTCTTTGCGAGCCTCACAATGATCGTTACTGTGTGAGAACCTCAGCTGGGAAACCTTCGAAGACAGCAGCATATGTCCCCACGAATAGACAAGACGTCAATCACGTGAAATTTGCCAAACCATGGCTGACGTAACGGCTGGAAATACACATTTCTTTAATGCACTTGTACCGACGACACTGGCTGTGTGCCAAAACCCAGTGAGCTCCCTACATAGGCTAAATATTTTTAATAGGGCTGGGCAACGATTAGCTAATCGCGATTAATCGCATACAAAATAAAAGTTTGTGTTTACATAATATACAGTATGTACTGTGTATAATTAATTTGTATATATAAATATACCCACATGCATGTATATATTTAAGAAAAACGTGTTATTAATATATCAAATATTTATATTTTGGTATAATATTAATTGTGTATAAATATATATAATGTATATACATGCAAATGTTTCTTAAATATATACATGCATGTGTGTGTATTTATATATACAAAATAATTATACACAGCACATGCACATATATTATGTAAACACAAACTTTTATTTTGGATGTGATTAATCGCG
>CM075871.1:35747812-36115312 GCA_038021265.1 Cyprinella venusta
CCCGTTTATTCTGGCGTTCTGCGTTTAGCTCCCGGACTGGGAGTTTGCCTTGAAAAACAACAGAGGCACGAGATTAGCTTCAGCATAACACATTTAAACAGGTATTAATGTCTCCACATGCAAAGAAATAAGAGAAACAAGGGAAAGGGAAAAGACAGTAAAGACATTCAATAAAGGGATTATTATTAGGGCTGTCAAAACGATTAATCGCGATTAATCGCATCCAAAACAAAAGTTTGTGTTTACATAATATGTTGGTGCACTGTGTATAATTATTATATATATATAATTACACACACATGCTTGTATATATTTAAGAAATATTTTCATGTATATTCTGTGTATAGATTTTTATATAATTTATATTATATATATATAAATATAAATATTTTATATATAAATAATAATTTTTTCATAAATATACATGCATGTGTGTTTTAACCAGCTAACTAACTAGCTAGGTAACTAACTAACTAGGTAACTAACTAGCTAGCTAACTAGCCAACTATTAAGAAATGTGTTATGTGCAATAAAGAAGTACTCCAAAAAAAGTTTAAATATATTTTTTACATCTGTAAGTCTCAACTAACTAACTAACTAACTAACTAACTAACTAACTAACTAACTAACTAACTAACTAACTAGGTAACTATCTAGCTAGCTAACTAACTAACCAGCTAACTAACTAACTAGCTAGGTAACTAACTAACTAACTAACTGTTAATGGACTTGTCATATGCAAAGTATGAACTAACTAACTAACTAACTAACTAACTATTTAACTAGGTAACTATCTAGCTAGCTAACTAACTAACCAGCTAACTAACTAACTAGCTAGGTAACTAACTAACAAACTGTTAATGGACTTGTCATATGCAAAGTATGAACTAACAAACGAACTAACTAACTAACTAGCTAGCTAACTAATCAACCAACCAACCAACCAACCAACCAGCTAACTAAATAACTAGGTAACTAACTAACTAACTAACTAACTAACTAGCTAACTATTAAGAAATGTGTTATGTGCAATAAAGAAGTACTCCAAATAAAATTAAATATTTTTTTTACATCTGTAAGTCTCAAGCATTATATCAGTAAATAAGTTAATGGACTTGTAGTATGCAAAGTATGAACTAACTAACTAACTAACTAACTAACTAACTAACTAACTAACTAACTAACTAACTAACTAACTAACTATTTAACTAGGTAACTATCTAGCTAGCTAACTAACTAACCAGCTAACTAACTAACTAGCTAGGTAACTAACTAACTAACTAACTGTTAATGGACTTGTCATATGCAAAGTATGAACTAACTAACTAATTAACTAACTAACTAACTAGCTAACTAATCAACCAACCAACCAACCAGCTAACTAAATAACTAGGTAACTAACTAACTAACTAGCTAACTGTTAAGAAATGTGTTATGTGCAATAAAGAAGTACTCCAAATAAAATTAAATATTTTTTTACATCTGTAAGTCTCAAGCATTATATCAGTAAATAAGTTAATGGACTTGTAGTATGCAAAGTATGAACTAACTAACTAACTAACTAACTAACTAACTAGCCAACCAACCAACCAACCAACTAACTGACTAACTCCTGCAGCTCAAACAGTAGATGCATGGCGCTAACCATGTCAGATGATTGATCAAATGTACATCTTGCAAGTCGCTTTGGATAAAAGCTGGCAGATGCATAAATGTAAATGAATAAATTATGTAAAATAAATGACTAACTTTATAATTGCAATTGTAGCTTGGCTTTGTCCAGCAAACAAACACGTTAACAGTGCCATTTCAGCAAATATTATGGCACTAAACTTAATCCGTACCAGAAGAAACGGCACCCAGGGATACGCAAACAAATCTCACGACTCCGGCTGAGCTTGCATAAACAGACAGAGCGAGTGACTATTCCTAGCGCATGCTAATTAGACATTTAACGACTTCATTAACTCCAACCATCATCAATTTACTCAGACTTTCCTCCCAGATTTGCAGAACTAACAGAGACGCCAAGGCCTGATATGTAGCGGTTAGCTAGTTGTCTGCAGCGAGCTCGCTAATGCTAGGTCTCATTCAGACGGCTATTTTTAGCGTGCCCTGCTCCAGCCTGGAGGGATTCGGGCTCGCAACGGCTGTCGGCAGGGAAGGAGAAGAGAGCTTGCGGCTCATTTTGCGGAGAACAAATAGTAATTGCCTTCTACTGTGGGTCTTCTGGTATTCTGCAACATCTCACCCCACAGATCAACCCATTTGTCTCAATATCTGAGAGACGAGGCCTTTACCCTTTTATCTCAATCTCTAAACCCCCATCATAATACTCATATCAACCCTTTTTCTTCCATCATAGTGCGTTTGCTATCTCCGTAGCTCTTTTCCAGGCCTCGTATCTCTATCCCCTCCGCGGCCTAATCTGCCCCATTTCACGCCGAGCAAAAGGAAATGTAAATCCATCAGAAGCTAATAGGAGAAGGAGCTCCTCTTGTGATTTGATTTTAGAAACAGGACCTGCATTTTAATCAATTGTGGTCCATCAAAAACGTTAGATCATGAATCGGCGCTCAACTGAGATACAGGCAGGTTTGGAAATAGGCTCGTAACTCATAAACGACTCCCAAAACGTCCTAAACGATGAAGGAGATTCCAACATTAGAGAATAATACGCATCTTTAAAATGTGCCCGTGCATTTACTTCATAATTAATGTAAAACTTTATTAGCACAAAATAGTTATTATATTATATTTTTTGTATTTTTATTGTAAAACATATTATTAAATATAATTATTAATACACGTTAGTTTTATTTTTAAATAATTACTGTTTTAAAAGAAAACTTTATTAGTACAAAAATAGTTATTATATCTTTTTGTATATTTATTGTAAAACATATTATTAAAAATATTATTAATACACAATAGTTTTATTTTTAAATAATTACTGTTTTTAAAGATAAACTTTATTAGTACAAAAATAGTTATTATATTTTTTTATTTTTATTGTAAAACATATTAT
The DNA here is from genome assembly GCA_038021265.1 of Cyprinella venusta. Taxonomy (NCBI): domain Eukaryota; kingdom Metazoa; phylum Chordata; class Actinopteri; order Cypriniformes; family Leuciscidae; genus Cyprinella; species Cyprinella venusta. Next base: position 35,750,841 of record CM075871.1, read on the forward strand.
TAAAATAATTACATATTAGTTTTATTTTTAAATAATTACTGTTTTAAAAGATAAAACTTTATTAATAGAAAAATAGTTATTATATTATATTTTTTGTATTTTTATTGTAAAACATATTATTAAATATAATTATTAATACACATCAGTTTTATTTTAAAATAATTGCTGTTTTAAAAGGTAAAACTTTATTAGAACAAAAATAGTTATTATTTTTTTTGTATTTGTTGTAAAACATATTATTCAATATAATTATTAATAAACATTTGTTTTATTTTAAAAGAATTGCTGTTTTAAAAGATAAAACTTTATTAGTTGAAAAATAGTTGTTATATTATTTTTTTGTATTTGTATTGTAAAACATTATTAAAAATAATTATCAATACTTATTAGTATTAATTTTAAATAATTACTGTTTTAAAAGATAACACTTTATTTGTACAAAAATAGTTATTATATTATTTTTTGTATTTTTATTGTAAAATAAAATATTAAAAATAATTATTAATACCCATTAGTTTTATTCTTAAACAATTGCCGTTTTAAAAGATAAAACATTTTAGTACAAAAATAGTCATTATATTATATTTTTTTGTATTTTTATTGTAAAAAATATTATTAAAAATAATTATTAATACCCATTAGTTTTATTTTTAAATACCTGCTGTTTTTAAAGATAAATCATGGTTATTTTTGAGACCATGAATCAGAAAATCAGTGTTAATACTAAACCTATTAAGGTCTAAAACGTAAATTCATGGATTATAATCTGGGTTGTTTCTAACAGCCCGTTCTCACGTAAATGCGTCTCTATAGCACGCATTGTGTTTTATCCTGCAATTTATACGCAAAAATGAGTTTTTACGTGCATATGATAGGCAGTTTTCACATGCATTTGATAAGCAGTTAATTTACATGTAATACACACGCACCCCACATCACTACTAAACCTACCCTAACCAACCCATGCATATCCTATGCACTTGAAAACTAATTTTCGCATATAAATTGCCTGATAAACACACTGCGTGCTATAGAGACGCATTTAGTGTGATCGGGTTGCAGACATTTTTAGTTGTTGTTTTTATGGCTAATTTAAGTTCTGAATGGTAAATAGGTTAATTTCAAACCCTGGCTCCTGGCAAAAAATGATCCAGATGTGATCCAGAGGTGCTGCTTTTTGGGTTCGAGCTCTGGATTAAAAGATGGACGTTTTTTGCAGGTCAATAAAGGTGATATGTCGTAAACTTGAGAAGTCTGTCCCCCTGATCCGCTTCATCCTCAACCCAAGGCATCCGTGACCAGCTCACTGAGATGCTCTCTCCTGCGCGTGTTAAATGACTCATCTCTTGAACCCGAGAGCTGAGGTGGTCCATCGCTGTGATGTAAGATTGAGGAGCCAGGCCAACAGAGATTGAGCCTCCAAGGGCGTCACGGCTTTGAATGAATACAAATACAACTCCAACACAAACCAATGCCTCTAGCGCTGCCGCTGTGCTGGTGTTCGCAGGGAAAGGGGATGGAAATGTAGTTTTCTACTTTACTTCCCCCAATGAAATGAGCTTGGATGTGTTGCACTTTATTTCAATAGTCCACTTCAGACTATATATAACTTTGCAACTAGCAGTCATAAGAGTATCAGCAATATTGGTTGCATTGGCCAATATTAGAGCACCTGGATCCAATGCCCTGTCTTTACTGAAACAGCCACCGTTACAGTCCAAGTGTATTCATCTAAAATAATTCTGTATTTTCAGCTTCAGTATCATGAATATTGTCCTGTGCTTTGTGTTATCAGCACCGAGTCTATTCATTTACACCAGCAATGTAATTATATTTGGGCTGTGCAAAAATTCATTGCGATTAATCGTATCCAAAATAAAAGTCTGTGTTTACATAATATATGTGTGTGTGTGGTGTATATAATTTTTCTGTATATATAAATACACACACATGCATGTATATATTTAAGAAAACGTGTTATTCATATATAAAATATTTATATTTATATAATATAGATTATGTATTTATATATATATATATATATATATATATATACAGAATTCAAGTGCAAATAATTCTTAAATATATACATGCATGCATAGGTATTTATATATACAAAATAATTATATACAGCACACACAAATATATTATGTAAACACAGACTTTTATTTTGGAAGTTGATTTGTTCAAAGGGCTTTAAACGATTCCAGATGATGAATAAGGGTCTTATCAAGCGAAACGAGCACTCATTTAAAAAATATATAAAAAAGTTTAAGTTTTATAAGCACAAATGCTAGCCTAGCTCTGTTCTGTGATGAGCGTTCGTGACTCTCCTGTTATCAGAATGAACAAATCTTTTTTCGAGTTATGACTCCAAGAGTCCTTGATAAGACCCTTATTCATCGTCTGGAATCTTTTAAAGCCCTTTGAACAGTTTGCACTGAAACTCTCATTTGAACCTTGAACCGTTTGGTTCCCATTGAAGTCCATTATATGGAGAAAAATCCTGCAATGTCTTCATCAAAAACCTTAATTTCTTTTCGACTGAAGAAAGAAAGACATGGACACCTTTGATGACATGGGGGCGAGTAAATTATCAGCAAAAGGTTTTTTAAAAGTGAACTACTCCTTTAACTCTCGCTTGGACTCATAATAATGTGATGAAGTGATAATTCATATGAAGTCTCTGCAAAATACCAATATTTAGACGCATGTGCTGCATCTCGCAAAGGGAAATAGCAGTATTGGGAACTCAGCAGGAATACACATGAGCCTAATGTGCAAATATGACTTTCCTGCAAACATCCCAAGCGTTTCAATTTTATGCCTTTGTAATTTAAATGCACGCTATCGAACTTAACAACTGTCAGGCTATCAATTTAAATAGTGATCTCGAGCGCACCGTACCGTTCGGGAAATCTTTTTAGGCCCGTCGCCCTGACACAGACAGACAGCAGAGCCGGTACGTCTGTAATTTATCCATTAAAGGAGGTCTAATTAACAGAACTGGTAAATCTCTGCATCAGCACTGAGGGGATGTTCTATCACGCTGGCAACCGGTTACCTAGCAACAACAATCCTTACAGATAGAGGAGAGGAGAAAAACATAATAAATACGCCGTCCTCACCTTGGACAGGAGAAATCCTCAGTAAGACGTGGCAAAGGAAAACAAAACTGAATGGGTTGAGGTGTGAAGAGAATGGGAATGGTGGCGGGATTGAACCCTGTGTTATTGCGATATGGAGTCGTCATCTTTAACGGATTTCCCGTATTCCGGGTTCAAGTCCACAACCGTGGTTCCTTTCAGCGCCCCGTAACCCCCGTCTAGGCCGTGTGGCCCGTCTTGCCGGTCCGACCCGAGCGGGACGGAGGGCTTGTTGGCGGATCCCGAGGAGGACGAGGATCTGGGAGGAGGGCCCGATGACGCCCCCTGCTGGCCTCCGTTGGTCTGAGAACAAACGTTACTGACGCGGGCCGCCTTCTGCTTGTAGTGCTGACTGTGCAGTTTGTACTTCATCAGGAGGATGAAGATGAAGACGAGGACCGAGGCCACGATGATCCCGCCGATGACGATGATCATGGTGCCGCCGAGGAACTGGTCGTGGATGGAGCGGCAGTGGCGAAACTCGCGCTCAGTGGCGAAGGACACGCAACCGACCAATCGCGTGCCGGTGAGAGACGTGATGCCGTCGTCGTAGACCGCCAGGACACAGAGCTCGTAGTCCCGCGACGAGGCCAGATCACTCAGGGTGAACAACTTATGAGAGGCGGGGATCATCCTGAGAGACAGAGAGAGAGAGAAATAAATTATTGCTGTCAAACGGTGTCAGAGATCAGACCATAGGTGGCGCTATAACCGTCAAAAAGCTTTGAAAAACCATATATGTCTCATAGTAAATGGCATGTCTTGGCTTAAATGGTCTTTTTTCCATCTATGATGCCTATCTTGATTCCATCTATGATTCCATCTTTAATGCGCTTAAAGACCTTAAATGCTTGAACCCCTCTAAATGCTGCTCGCAGCTTTAATTTTATTTAAAATACAGTGAAAGTTGTGAAATAATACAACAGTTTAAATTAGCTGTTTGCTATATGAATATATTGTAATATGCAATTTATTCCTGTGAATTTTCAGCATCAAAATTCGCTTAAAGACCTTAAATGCTTAAACCCCTCTAAATGCTGCTCGCAGCTTTAATTTTATTTAAAATACAGTGAAATTTGTGAAATAATACAACAGTTTAAATTAGCTGTTTGCTATATGAATATATTGTAATATGCAATTTATTCCTGTGAATTTTCAGCATCAAAATTCGCTTAAAGACCTTAAATGCTTAAACCCCTCTAAATGCTGCTCGCAGCTTTAATTTTATTTAAAATACAGTGAAATTTGTGAAATAATACAACAATTTAAATTAGCTGTTTGCTATATTAATATATTGTAAGATGCAATTTATTCCTGTGAATTTTCAGCATCAAAATTCGCTTAAAGACCTTAAATGCTTGAACCCCTCTAAATGCTGCTCGCAGCTTTAATTTTATTTAAAATACAGTGAAATTTGTGAAATAATACAACAATTTAAATTAGCTGTTTGCTATATGAATATATTGTAATATGCAATTTATTCCTGTGAATTTTCAGCATCAAAATTCGCTTAAAGACCTTAAATGCTTGAACCCCTCTAAATGCTGTGCGCAGCTTTAATCTTATTTAAAATACAGTGAAATTTGTGAAATAATACAACAATTTAAATTAGCTGTTTGCTATATGAATATATTGTAATATGCAATTTATTCCTGTGAATTTTCAGCATCAAAATTCGCTTAAAGACCTTAAATGCTTGAACCCCTCTAAATGCTGCGCGCAGCTTTAATTTTATTTAAAATACAGTGAAAGTTGTGAAATACAACAATTTAAATTAGCTGTTTGATATATGAATATATTGTAAGATGCAATTTATTCCTGTGAATTTTCAGCATCATTACTCCAGTCTTCAGTGTCACATGATCCTTCAGAAATCACTCTAATAGGCCTCAATATGGGGAGAACCTATCAGAGTAAGACCCCGACTGGCTCATAGGTGGACTCAAGGTTTTTACACCACTGTGATCCTTGGCACAAGACGGACAACATGTATATCTCCAATTTCAATGTCGAATTTTGTCGAAAACCTGCTTTTGCGAATTAGTCCCTGGTTTTTCGCCCGATCGGAACCAAACCAGTCTATGGCAATTCTCTGGACTCTCTAGATCAATAATTACCAAAACAAAGTTGAACTTTTGCATTTGCATGGCTGTAACAGGGTCATTTAGAAAAGGGGCAACATGGTGAAGAAGCATGCAAAGTTTCATGGAGATCAGACCATAGGTGGCGCTATAACCGTCAAAAAGCTTTGAAAACCATATATGTCTCATGGTAAATTGCATGTCTTGCCTTAAATGGTCTTTTCCATCTATGATGTCAGTGGTTAAATAAAACTTAATGTCTTTAATGCGCTTAAAGGCCTTAAATGCTTGAACCCCTCTAAATGCTGCTCGCAGCTTTAATTTTATTTAAAATACAGTGAAAGTTGTGAAATAATACAACAATTTAAAATAGCTGTTTGCTATATGAATATATTGTAAGATCCAATTTATTCCTGTGAGTTTTCAGCATCATTACTCAAGTCTTCAGTATCACACTCTAATATGATGATAATACAAACATTTATGATTATTATCCATGTTGCAAACAGTGCTGCTAGATATTTTTGTGGAAACCGTGATTAACATTCAAAAGTCTAGGGTAAGATTTAAAAAGAACAAGATAAATTAGCCTAATACTTTTATTTACAAAGGGTGAATACAAAAAATGATCAAAAGCGATGGTAAATTCATTATTAACATTTATAACGTTACAAAATATTTCTTTTTAATAAATGTTTTTTTTTTCTTTTTAACTGACTATTCATAGTTTTTATTATGATAATGACATATATTAAAGTGATTTGTGAAGGATCATGTGACACTGATGCTAAAAATTCAGCTTTGATCACAGGGATAAATTACACTATATATTCACATAGAGAACAGCTGTGCATTGGAATAATGTCAGTTTTTACTGTATTTGTTAATCTAATAAATGCATTCTGGGTGAGCAGACGAGACAAAAAAAAAAAAACTAAAAAAAAGCAATTTCATTCCAAACTCTCGGTGAGAGTGAAGTGAACAAATGTTCTGAGCGTTTTATTTTAAACTCCACAGATCTCAGATCAGGGCAGATGGCTGTCACAAAAACACAGTGTTTACAATATTGCTGTGCTGTCCAAAGGGAGACACGTGTCAAACTAGATTTAGCCATAACGTGTGTGTGTGTGCCGAGAGCCATCTGCAGTGGAGAGACTGTGTCTGAGTGCCTTTTCGTTAAAAAAAAAAACAAGATGAGGTTTTGTATATGATTGCAATTTAATTTTAGCTATCAGGGTCCACAACTAACAGCAAATGCACATAGAAATAAGCTTAGGTGAGTAAATAAAACACGTTAAACTCTATGAAATATGATCTGACTGTAATATCACATCACAACCCAAATTGTTTTTTCTTTCTTTTTATATAATGTATATAAAAAGTCACTGTATTAAATTGACTAATTAAACATGCACTATAATTTCCCCAAACTAAGCAGAAGAAATTGCATAACTCATTCAAAGATTAACATAGTTTGTAAAATTTAACTTGAAACCTGTATTTGTAACGCACCATAAAAGTCTTTTAATGCATTCATTATGTCTTACATGATTTAATGAGAAACAGTTATAATACATTATAATGATTTTTTAACATCTTTAGAAAGTATACTTTTTTAAAACACATGATGAACATCTGATTTTGTGTGTAGCAAGTAATTACAGCCTCATGCATGTAATCTAGCATTGCAGCATTCATTATGAATACACTTATGATGCATTATACAGGCATTATAAAGTGTTACCAAATTTTATTTATTGAATCTGTGTAAGCCAGTCCTAATCCCGTGAGCGCGAGTGTCATGCTTTTGCTGGTTTGGTGGTTATGCGCATGCATTATTCAGCAGACTCTGTCCAGCGCTGCACTCCTCTCTCATACTCTGAGGTGAGAAGATGAAGATGAAGACCTGAGTCATGCCGTGCTCCTCACCCTGTGTGTGTATGTGTGTGTGTGTGTGTGTGACCCTGAGCTTGACCGCATATTTTTGCATTTGACCTCGCGGGTAATTGGCCGAGCTGCGCCTGTGAGCGAGGGGTTGACGGTGAGGGTAATGGTGCATGTGTGTGTGTGTGTGTGTGTATACTGCTATCTGTTTACACACTGTGGAGAGCTGCTCGCTCTTTTTGATTGCTATTGACAAACAGACACGTATGAAATTACACCATATCAGCAGTGGATTGGCCCAATGCTTTCCTTTTGATGGAGCAACACTTTTATCACAGATTGTAAAACATGACGAAGCTAGTAAATATTGTTGTTTATATTTTTAGGGTTGTATTTCAATAACCAGGGCATCCGATCCAATCTGAATACTATTATAACAGCTTACTAAGGACATTTTTACTTGATGTAAAATCTAAAAATAATCAAATAATGAATCACAAATTTATTTAAATTAACTATTCTAAATAAATAAATAACCAGAGCATGTGAAATATTAAATTCAATCTTTATTAATGTGAAATATAAAAACATATAAATTCATATTAATATGAAATATTTTATATTTTAAAAAATGTAAAATATATTTTTTTTAAATATTAAAATATATTCAATAAAAATAATGTATTAAAATAAGTAATAAAATAAAATTATATAAAATAAAAAATATTTTTTTTAAAATATAACCAGATCATGCAAAATATTAAATTCAATCTGAACATTATTATAGCATCTTACTAATTAATAATTGAGCAATATAAAATTTTAAATAATACATAATTGAAAATACAATTATTTTATTACATAATTTAATAAAATGAATGCATTGAAATCAATAATAACATAAAAATAATTATAAATGAATTAATGAATTAAATAATTAATATAAATGAATTTAATTAATGTAAAATATAAAACTAAATATTAAAATATATTAAACAAAAATGTATTACATTATTTAATAAAATAATAAGTAATTAAATATATTTTAAATTAATATAAAATATATAAAAATAAGTTCATAAAAATAAATGACTTATACAGTGATACATACAAATAACATAATTATAAATCATTTAACAAAATAGACTTAAAATAGATGTACATTATCACAAAAACTCCCATCAATAACTTATTACAGTAAAATGTACTGTTTTCACACGTTTACTAGCCACTGATTGGCTGTCCTATAATGTCCTAACTTGTCTTATATCTCATAAGCGTTAAACACTGTTAACGGTGCTGTCAGGGAGTTTTAATAAGCACTAGTTTGAAGAAGCTTCAGCTCTGTGTCATGTGCTAATGAGAGATGCAGTCTCTCTCTCTCTCTCTCTCTCTCTCTCTCTCTCTCTCTCTCTCTCTCTCTCTCTCTCTCTCTCTCTCTCTCTCTCTCTCTGTCTCTCTGTGTGTAAGCGTAGGGTCAGACTGACACACCTCTGTCTCTGGAAGTGGAGGAGAGGGTTCGAGCGCTTCTGAACATGTGTCACCCTGTCATTTCACTGTCCTCTGAAGGAGCTCGCACAGCTTAATTACACACTTAAAACGCTCAAATTAATGATGATAACATGCAAATAAAGAGGGACATAATAAAGTGAGCGAAAGAGAACGATGAATGTGAAAAAGATGAAGATAATGAGAGCTAACAGACCCTCGTCACTACTGCTTCTTTTTAAAGGAACAGTTTTTATTTTTCCCCGCCTCTCATATTTTTATTTTTATTTTATTTATTTTTTTTAAATGCTGGCAATTTAAACCGGTTTGACTTTCTCTGTGAAAAATTCTGAAGACTGTGCTGGTCTTTATCCATTTAATGAATGCAAACAATATGTATATAGCCCATATATATATATATATATATATATATATATATATATATATATATATATATATCTGTCGATTTATTAACACGTTAATTTAATTAATTAGTCATGGAAAAATTACACATTAAAATAATTGAATGACATCTTACAATCAACGACTCACTGATGGAGTCTATATAATGCAGTTATAATGTCCCCAAAATGTAGGATTTGAGTTTTTATCTCATATTTATATCATATGACATAGTTAAGCAATATCACACGAGTGCTGTTTTGTCCCAGATAGCACGAGCGCAAATTATGACATTGATTTTATACAACAATTCAATAAAGAAGTTAATATTGTGATATAGTTTACACACAATATTGGCTGTTTTGGCTCAATTTTGACAATGAAAATTATTGCCAGAACTGTTGTACGTGTCTGAGCAACACACAGCGGCGTCTGATTTCTGAATGAATCCGAGTTTCAAATGTCCAAGCGAAGCGAAGCAAAATGTACATCTACATCTGGGGAGCTATCTTTTTCTTTCCTAGGATGGTAAGGGAACGCCATTAACCCCAGTGACGGGTAGGTTTAGGGACGGGGTTGAGGGAAGTCATATATTTATATATACAGTAATAACGTTAAGTCAACGGCGTTCATAAACACGCTGAAAAGCGATTATATGTGTTGATAGCATGCCAAAAATCGAAATACGAATTGGCGTGTCATACACACGCTACTTCATGAGATCAGTCTGGACCTGCAGTGTAAATGCACACAGTAGAGCAACGTGTCCAAGAAGTAGGGTTGGGTATCGAGAATCGAGTATCGATTGGAACTGGGACTAACTTTTCGTTTTTCCCAGAATCGTTCAAAAGTTAAAATTTCGATTCCTAGTTTCGATATTCACAGTCGGCCGACCAGAAGAAGAAACCGCTGAACAACACCAATGAAGAAGCGTCTACCGGAAGTGTTGGCATAACCGCGCGAGTCGAACATGAGTAGCTTACGTCGGCGGTCCAAAGTGTGACTTCACTTTTCTAAAAATAACAAAATCTCTGCAAAATGCAGAGTATTTCCCTTTAGAAAGGAGTATTTCCTTCAGAAAGACCGTTTAGCAAGGTTAGCTAAACTCTTTTGACCCTGGCTCTTAAAAGAATCGGAATCGAGAATCGTTGGGAACCGGAATCGAAACAAGGAATCGGAATCAGAATCGTTCAAATTCAAACGATTCACAACCCTACCAAGAAGAGCCAGTGGCTTGAAGAGAACGCATGTTGATGTCTGACACACACCTCGCTCTTCCTCCAGGTTTGCATCTGGCATCATGCACACTGAGCCTCCGGCGCTCTTTAACACACACACACACATCGCTTCAACTTTAACCTGTCTTTTCAGCTCACAGTTCACACTCTATATTCTCACCTCATGAGTCGTGTGCTCTCGCTGTCGGACGGGGAGTCTGCCGCATGCACTCCTAATTGATTCTGAAAGACTTTTAGATTACTCTGCAGCTCTATAAACCAAAGAACTCCCCTTGCCTTTTCCATAATTAATAGCAAATTGCTTTCTGTATGTATCTTTTCTTCTCTCTTAATCTATCCACGGGGATTATTGCAGGAGTTAATTACATCCGTACAGACGCCTTCAGTGAGGAGTCATGGCTGAATGCTAAAAAGGAGCGTTAACGCAACGGTCGACACGCGACCCAAAACATATCCTCTTCATATGCCACAAAGCGAAAGATTGGGTTTTGAATGTGGGACATATTTCGACATCAATGCAAATACGCCTTCATTGTAATCTTTCCGGCGCATCAGAAACGAGGGCAAGCGCTTCTATTGTTATTCCGTTATTATTGTCTTCCTCGGCGCACCTCGAGCGCTGTGATTTATTGAAGGGTGTCAATGCGTCTGTTTGCCGATCCTGCCTTGCAAAATTCGGTTTGAATTGCATCAGGCTGAAAGTATTACCGTGGAAGCCAATCTGTCGGCGCGCTAATGAAAATCCATCAAGAGCTTTTCTGACATGTAGAGCGGAGACCCACAACAGCCGTTCCCGTCGGAGGACGCTTTGATTAGCACAGAGCTAAAGTACGGATGTGTTTCGTACATTGCATTCATGATATTGTTGTGTCTTTGTTGGCTGGCAATCATCGAGCTCCATTTGTATTCATCAGAGGAGTTGCAATGTTTCATCCACTATCTGAATAGGATTGCGCCATAAGCCATTAACACCCCCATCTCAGATGCCAGCCTTTCCCTTTGAACAAAGACAGAATCGATTTGTTTATCTAATGCAGAATTACCCAGATTCAAAACCCATTTGGAGAGACAGTCCATCCACAGAGCTCTATCAAATATTACGTTTCAGAACGAGAGATTTTTTTTTTACCACCGTCTCGCATTTATGAGTTTCATATCAACAATCTTCTTTGCGAAACTGCATGTTTTTGGCTTGACATTGGTTTAATCTTAAACTGCTGTAATCTCCATGTCACATTGCAATGTTTCCATCTTTTCAAAATGCAAGATTATACTGGCAGAACCAACTGTGTGCTTGATGTTTGACCCGGGTGAATAGCTATGCACACGACTTTATTTTTAACTTAATTATGTGATAATAATTATTGTAATGTTGATTTTCCTGCAACTGGGAATACATTAGAGGCAAAAGCTGATTTAAATGAGTAGATCAGAGAGAAGAGAAACCATGAGCTGGCTCTGGATTAAAAAAATATATTTCACATATATCTGTAAACCGTTTAATTAATGTTGGTAAAGTCCTTTTATTTCTTATGGAAGGGGATGATAAAGTGTCTGGAGAAGCGCATCAGAAATATCAATAGTGCGTCTGTCGGCCTCCAGTGTAGACGCATCGATTAAAATAAAAGCATTTTAGCATTAACACGTTCAGACACGCCGCTCACGTCCTTAGTACACTAACATGAGTGCTGTCTGCTGTCTAATAACCTATAAAATCAAAAACTATAACTGAACGCTTAAAAAAATGCTGCTACTAGACATTAAATTAACATTAATCGACATAAAATCCCATTTTATTCCAGCTAGTTGCTAAGAATGCTCATTTTCATTTGGTTTAAGTAGTAAAATAAATAAACGTAAAACAATAACTAAAACTTTAACAACAATTTAGTTAATAACAGAAAATATAAACATTTTAACTATAATAGTACAATAATAGTATATGTATCATTGAGATACTATTATATTTGTTAATGATATTTTGAATATGAAATTTTTTATATTTTCTGTTTTTATTTTAATTTTAGTTGTGAATGTTTTTTTAAATGTCTAAATCGTGTTTATATAATTTTCTTTATTTTAGTTTTAGTTATTTTAGTATAGAAAGTTAAACTAAAAGTTGCATTGGCAACTAGCTGAAATAGAGTAAGTTTAAGTTTTTTATGTTTTATTTTAATTCAGTAAACATCTTTTATTTCAAGCAACAGTTATTATTATTTTTTTAATATGTTTTTATCCCGGGTTCAGACAATAATAGTCACCTGATTTTGGAACGATCCGTTTGACGTAGAGTGTCGTGGCGATTCGTCAGTGTAAAATATCGTCACATCTGTGACATTGACCACTTCTATACACAGTTTTCGAACATGGCGAAACGAAAAAGACAATGGTGTTGGTGCTTGCATAGCATTAAGCTATCACGTGTTTCCACGACAATTTTCAACAACTTTTTATGCGTTTTGGCAATTCGTTTACACAACAACATTGTAACTTTTGAAAACGGGTTTCAATGTGCACGTTTTTGAAATTGGTTTCCATACAAATACGCGAAACTCTGAAGACGATGGCAGCAGAATACAGTGTTTTTAGTCGTTTTTGCGGATCCATGTGAATGGGTATTGTTTTGACAATGGTTTCGTCTGTACGCTGAAAACTCAAAGGAAAAAACAGTTTTAAGCATACTGTTGTCGTATAAACGTACCCTGAAATAACACTGGTGCAAATCACATAGGACAGAAAGCTATTGACGTTCTTGTGTCCATAAGTTAGACGCTAGATCCGCCTTCATCACGCACGTTCTTAGAGACGGCAAGTGATGATTGGTCGTGTAGTCTTACATGTTTCTTGTCCACAAAACCGAGAATTTAGGAGTCAAAAGCACATAATCTGACACGGTGAGTATCATAACAGACAAAAACTAGTTTCAGATTTAGTTAACTATAATAACCCTTACTAAAATAACACTGGTGCAAATCATAGAGAACAGAATGTGGGACGAAGCTCACCTGTATATGAGGATGTCGTCGGTGGAGCTGTTGTACTGGATCTGGTACATGCGAACTCCAGGGATGTGGTTTTGAGGAGGCCAGCGGATCATCACTGAGCTTGAGGTTATTTCCGAGACACTGACCCGCTGATCAGCTCGAGACTGGCCGCCACTTCCGCTACTGTTGGACTTTATGGACGTCGGCATGTCCGAGGGTCCCGGTTCAGGATCCAGTTTGGGGTCGTAATGTGGCGAAGGGTTCACGACTAATTCCACCGGAGCCGTGGCCTCTCCGGCAGCGTTGGACGCGATGCATGTGAACACGCCGGAGTCTTTCACCGTAGCCGTCAAGATATCCAGAGAGCCGTTATCGTAGCACACGGTGCGCGAGGTGTTACCGATTAGCTTCCCGTCAGGACTGACCCAGTGTACGGTCGGCTCAGGGTCTCCGACGGAGCGGCATCTCAAACTGACCTCTTGACCTTCCATCACGAACATCTTCGACGTGTGCCGAGTGATCATGGGCGGCTCGCACACAAACTCCTCCTCGCGAATCGTCCAGAAGTATTTCCCCGCTAGCTCTCGCGGGGACGCGCACGTCTCCAGATCGTCCTCCCGCGTCAGGCGTCGAAGCCAAACCAGCTCGCAGTTACAATGCAACGGGTTCCCGCCGAAACTGAGCACTAGCGCGGTCAGCGGCGAGCCTTTTGTTTTCGCGTAGACCGGGATGCGTAGGAACAGAGGATCCGGCGGGATCTTCTTCAGCTTGTTGGACGTCATATCCAGTCTAGCCAACTTGTGAAGATTTGAAAATATCCCTTCAGGCACAAAATCGATGAGATTGTGGTCCAAGCTAAGAGTGTTAACGCTGGATAGCATAGATAGAGTTTCCCACGGCAAATCCACCAGATTGTTATAAGAAAGATCAAGATCTTCAAGAGTTTCTAGGAAGTCTTGAAAGGCTCCGTTCGAGATGCTGTGAAGCTGGTTGTTTGCGAGGATGAGGTGCCGTAGATTCACCAGCCCCTGTAAATGTGTGTCGTCCAGCACCGTCAGCCGGTTTGCGTCGAGATGTAGCGCGTGCAGATCCTGCAGGTCGGCGAAGGCGTACGGTTGGATCTGGCTGATGGTGTTTCGGGAGAGCGTGAGGTGTATAAGACTGCTCATGTTAGCGAAGTCTCGGTGGCGCAGGGTGGTGATGAAGTTGTCCATCAGTCGCAGCTCGGCGGTCTGCCGGTCGATGTTGGGTGGGACGAAGAGCAGGCCGGTTTTGGCACACAGGACGGTGTAGGAGGGCAGCAGGTTCTGGCAGGTGCAGCGTTTGGGACACAGCATGGCGTGGGACGGCATGGAGAACAGAGCCAGGACCAGCAGCAGCCGCTCCATGGGTGCAATCCTGCAGGAACCAGAACACAGGGACAAACGCTTTAGCTCTCATGCTGAGTCACTTCCCTCTGTCTGGGAATCTCTCTTCCCACACTATAAACTTAAACACACACGCACACACACGTTTAAAAGAATGCTTGTATTAAACATGCAAATACTGTTGGACACATTAAGACAGGAAGAAGGAAAAACTGAGCAGAGATTGTGATTCCTACTTGCATGTATCAAAATTTTCTAATGCGCAACTTGCAAATAAATTAGCACACTCACGTTTTAACAGCAACATGATGTATGCACTAGGGTTGGGTATCGAGAATCGAGTATCGATTGGAACCGGGACTAACTTTTCGTTTTTTTCCCGGAATCGTTCAAAAGTTAAAATTTCGATTCCTAGTTTCGATATTCACAGTCCGCCGACCGGAAGAAGAAACCGCTGAACAACACCAATGAAGAAGCGTCTACCGGAAGTGTTGGCATAACCGCGCGAGTCGAACATGAGTAGCTTACGTCGGCGGTCCAAAGTGTGGCTTCACTTTTCTAAAAATAACAAAATCTCGGCAAAATGCAAAATTTGTGACAAAAGGAGTATTTCCCTTTAGAAAGGAGTATTTCCTTCTTAAAAGAATCGGAATCGAGAATCGTTGGGAACCGGAATCGAAACAAGGAATCGGAATCAGAATCAGAATCGTTCAAATTCAAACGATACACAACCCTAGTATGCACTTACCCTAAACTTGACCACTTAATGTGGCAATTTTATATATTTTAGACTTGATCTCACAATTACTGAGTATGGAACAGTCTTCCATACTCATGTCTTTGGAAACCCGTATGACTCTCCTTATCCCACTGAAAAGAAAATGAGTTCCAAGTAAAATGTCCATGCTTCTCTTTTCTATACAATGTAAGTGAATGGCTGTTAAGCTAAATTCTCAATGAATCATATCAAATCAAATTCCTCACATAAAGCTATAAGACTATAGTGCACAAACTAGGGCTGGGCGATATGGACCAAAAGTCATATCCCGATATATTTTTCTGAATATCGATATACGATATATATCGCGATATTTCCGCAAAGTGAGAGCAAATGTTCAGTCAAAGCCAAATATGAGTCACAAGTAGCCTAGTTTTATAGAAACAAGCTATTTCAGTGAACAGGTGAAAAATCAAATGAAAAATTTCAGTGAACAGGTGAAAAATCAGGTGAAAAATTAATAAATAATAAAAAGGCTTCTTCACCTGGTTCACAATTAAATGCTCAGCTGTTCAATTAACAAGAAAATGTAAACATAAATACTGTATAACAACAGGAGTACCTTTTTATTTTATTTTTTTATCAAAGCTCCATAAGGTGGGTGTGTGAAAATTAAGTTGCAGTGAGCTTTTTCACAGTGTTTCCTCTAGAACTTTTCCCGCTGTGGTGGCAGGGATATTCCCATGACCACACTCCCTTGCCCCTGGTGTTTAGTCTAAACCTGTCTAAATATTATAGTATGAAAGGCCCTAATTTAGAGCGGCAAATCGATTATGCGCATCCCGTGCGCAAAATGAAGCACTTGAAGCAACGCGAAGTCACAGTGTACAGGCGCAGCGCTTCACATTTAAATGTTTAAGCACAAAGTATAGAGATATTTGATGCTTATTATATCTATGCAACATTTTATTGATCCTTTTCTTTTAACAGTTTTAAATTTAAGTTACAGTACGCGTGCTCTCTAGTCCAGCGCTGTAATAACAGACACCCAGGAGAAAGTAATATGATTTAGAAAGCGCTATAAACTCCAGTAAGAAAGTAATTTTATGAAAACCATATAAATGTAACACAAAAAAAGTATAATAATGGGAACATTGATCTTGAAGAGAGTTTCGTTGTGTTACTGTCGTAACAGAACGCGATGCGCTGTTTGAATGCTGCTGAATGGAGAATGATGGAGGAGAGACCAGTTTCCATTAACTTAACTATATATTCATGACTATATATTCATTTTTACCTCACATTATGCTATTGAACGACTTTAGAAGGCTTGGAATAGTGCGAAAACTTTATGGTGGTTTACATTTGTTATGCCTTTACGGGGCTAACAACACAATAGTGCGTGCACAATACCGGACTTCACTGAGAAGCTGCTGCAGCCGCGGCGGGATGATGTTTGGTGTGGCGGCCGCGGGAGAAAGACTGTAGGAAACACCGTTCTGGGTTATCGATGGCTTGCGGCTGGGGCTTCTGCAGCACACAGTTTCACGCGCGGGGAGCAGTGCTGTGGGCTCCGGTCAGCAGCTTGCTTGGAGCAAGGATTACAGCGCATATTTGAACTATATCGATATATGCGATATGGTCCAATTCCATATCGCATTTAAAAATATATCGATATATTTTTTATATCGATATATCGCCCAGCCCTAGCACAAACCCTCTGGCACTTTATCCACTCACATTGCATTGGGGGAAAACTAGCTCAACCCCGTTAGTGATGAACTGATATAGTATTGAAGTACCATGAGGGAAAGTAAATGATGATAAAAATCATTAACTCTATTTTCAAAACATGCCGGGTTTGTTCATCTCAGTCGCTGCGAGACTGAGAAACTGCTTATTTAATTTCACCAAAGCTGATGTTGATCACAACATTAGGCCTACTGGATATTATCCTTCAGTCTGGATGTGTTAACGCAGGCATCTATTCCCGTGTTAGATAAAACTGCTGTCTCTGCCTTCAATAACATATGCAGGATCTGCAGTGGAGAGAGAGAGAGATGAAGAGGAGGGGCAGCTATAATTTCACACAAAGACCAATGAGGAAGAACACGAATAGGAGAGAGTGAGTTGGAGGACAGGGGCGTCGGAGCCGGCTGGTTTTAATAGCCCTCGCTCGCAGTGCTAAAGTCAGGATATTTGACACCCATCTCTGCCCCCCTGAAATTCATATGGGGTTACAGCGAGGCGATAAAAAAGGCTGGGCTGTGAGAATATGAATTATTATTCTATGCCATTGCTTTCACACAAATGCTAATATCTGATTTGTGCCTCTTTCTTTATTGCTTGCGCATACCATCCCATTTTAATAACTTTTATGTAAAAGCACATCAATGCAATTATTTTCCACCACTCGCAAAGTCATCGTGAATATCAAGAGGTTCAGGCCTGTGGTTTATCATCAAAGGGATCTCTGACTATAACAACTCTCCCCAGCAGGACTTTACCTCTCTCCACCCGCAGAACTTTACCAACCTCTCCACCCATAAGACTTTAACTCTCTCCCCAGCAGGACTTTACCTCTCTCCACCCATAAGACTTTACCTCTCTCCACCCGCAGGACTTTACCAACCTCTCCACCCATAAGACTTTAACTCTCTCCCCAGCAGGACTTTACCTCTCTCCACCCGCAGAACTTTACCTTTCTCCACCCGTAGACTTTACCTCTCTCCACCCATAAGACTTTAACTCTCTCCCCAGCAGGACTTTACCTCTCTCCACCCGCAGAACTTTACCTTTCTCCACCCATAAGACTTTAATTCTCTCCCCAGCAAGACTTTACCTCTCTCCCCAACTGGACTTTAACTGTCTCCCCAGCAGGACTTTACCTCTCTCCACCCATAAGACTTTAACTCTCTCCCCAGCAAGACTCTACCTCTCTCCACCCATAAGACTTTAACTCTCTCCCCAGCAAGACTCTACCTCTCTCCACCCATAAGACTTTAACTCTCTACCCATAAGACTTTACCTCTCTCCACCCGCAGGAGTTTACCAACCTCTCTACCCATAAGACTTTATCTCTCTCCCCAGCAGGACTTGACCTCTCTCCACCCATAAGACTTTAACTCTACCCATAAGACTTTACCTCTCTCCACCCGTAGGACTTTACCAACCTCTCTACCCATAAGACTTTACCTCTCTCCACCTGTAGGACTTTACCAACCTCTCTACCCATAAGACTTTAACTCTCTCCCCAGCAAGACTTTACCTCTCTCCACCCATAAGACTTTAACTCTCTCCCCAACAGGACTTTACCAACCTCTCTCTACCCATAAGACTTTACCTCTCTCCACCCGCAGGACTTTACCAACCTCTCCACCCATAAGACTTTAACTCTCTCCCCAGCAAGACTCTACCTCTCTCCACCCATAAGACTTTAACTCTCTACCCATAAGACTTTACCTCTCTCCACCCGCAGGACTTTACCAACCTCTCTACCCATAAGACTTTACCTCTCTCCACCCGTAGGACTTTACCAACCTCTGTACCCATAAGACTTTACCTCTCTCCACCCGTAGGACTTTACCAACCTCTGTACCCATAAGACTTTACCTCTCTCCACCCGCAGGACTTTACCAACCTCTCTACCCATAAGACTTTATCTCTCTCCCCAGCAGACTTTACCTCTCTCCACCCGTAGGACTTTAACTCTCTACCCATAAGACTTTACCTCTCTCCACCCGTAGGACTTTACCAACCTCTCTACCCATAAGACTTTACCTCTCTCCACCCGTAGGACTTTACCAACCTCTGTACCCATAAGACTTTACCTCTCTCCACCCGCAGGACTTTACCAACCTCTCTACCCATAAGACTTTATCTCTCTCCCCAGCAGGACTTGATCTCTCTCCACCCGTCGGACTTTACCTCTCTCCCCAGCAAGACTTTACCTCTCTCCACCCGTAGGACTTTACCAACCTCTCTACCCATAGCACTTTATCTCTCTCCCCAACAGGACTTTACCTCTTTCCACCCTTAAGACTTTATCTCTCTCCCCAGCAAGACTTTACCTCTCTCCACCCATAAGACTTTAACTCTCTCCCCAACAAGACTTTACCTCTCTCCACCCATAAGACTTTACCTCTCCCCACCAGCAGGACTTTAACTCTCTTCAATCACAGGACTTTACCTCTCTCCACCAGCAGGAGGGAACAGTGATCTTTAGTCTGGGGAAAGAAGTGAAAGTGCTCGAGTGGAGATGTTGTGACGCATTCAGGCGAGCTTAAGCTCCCTCTCTCCATTACACACAGAAAACAGAGTCACGGAAACCCTCAAGAGAGAGCCATTATCCAGACAACTAACTACACACTAAAGCAGTCTCTCACTTTAGTTTGCATCGGCTTTTTAGGGGCATGTGCATTTGCCCGCTCCGATATAGACATGCGTCTCACATATAAATGGAAAGGCATGACAGATTTCCAAAAATTGCACCATGGCTTAGACCACTGATATTTCCCACAGTCTCAGCCAGTGAGACGAACACAACACAGGAAGGATTACAAGGAAAGCGGAGGATGATTTACATGCGCCTCTTTAGGATGCCCTCGCGTTTAATTCCAGAAACACGCTGACAACGTGATACTGTTCTGGCTTGTGTCATTATGACAATGCGAGAATAAATGGATGTTTTCTGCTTGGGATAAATGGATATCAATTGAATTTGTTGCAAAGCATGAATGGATTTCAGAGCAAGTGGATAAAAATGTGGTTGAAAAACACCTCAAAGCGGTTCTAATTAGTGAAGATGAAATGTCAACATGGTCAACATTTTACACTGGCATCTCCTCTCTCTCTCTCTCTCTCCCCATATCGACAGGATTCATTAATATTTCAGAGAGGACACAGGCTGCTGTGGGTATTTGACACAGTGTGTAAAAATTAAACCGCACTGCACTGGTGCCTTTCTTTGACAAATGAAGGGCAAACACACATAATGCATTATCATCTGTATGAATACTTTATAGAGACTTAAAGAGTATAAGTATACAAGAGATTTGTTTGTGTATACATGGGAACAGTACGGCAAGTACTCATAGACAGGAATTTTGAATCTGGCTTTATCCAAAGTTTGTACTTTTCTGGAGATGTATGCAAATTTGATTTGTTTTAATTACATAACGTCACATTTGCATATTCAAACAGAACATTTCAGAACACCTGTAATGCATCATTTGGATGTGTTTATGTACTGTGATGAATTAACCTTGGAAGTATGATGATATCGCTTTAGTTAAAAGTGTCCCCCTATTAACCTGTGGTGACTTAGAAAGATATTCAAACATCGTCTATTACTGTTTAAAGTTACAGTAGATTTACTGTGTAATGCTACCGCAATCATCAGGCCAT
Organism: Cyprinella venusta; assembly: GCA_038021265.1. NCBI lineage: Eukaryota > Metazoa > Chordata > Actinopteri > Cypriniformes > Leuciscidae > Cyprinella > Cyprinella venusta. The sequence goes on from CM075871.1 coordinate 35,771,555, forward strand.
TCGTTTGTAGCGGTGCAAGATATTTCTAAATGTGTTCTCCTTTGGTTTCCTATGACAGTGGTTCAGCATATTTCAGCTTTTTGTTCCTTCCATCAGGGATTTATTATCATTGAGGAATAACTGCAAGGATAGGAACAGTTTCAGTCTCTCTGTGTCCTTATTGAAAGAATTCAGGACAAAAATCAACAGAGGGATTCGAATACTGCGTGCTCTCAGTTAGCACACAGAAATATCTATCTATTTATCCGTCCGTCCGTCCGTCTGTCTGTCTGTCTGTCTGTCTGTCTGTCTGTCTATCTATCTATCTATTCGTCTGTCTGTCCATCTATCTATCCATCCATCCATCCGTCCATCTATCTATCCATGTGTCCGTCCGTTCGTCCGTCTGTCTGTCTGTCTGTCTGTCTGTCTATCTATCTATCTATCTCTCCGTCTATCCGTCTGTCTGTTTATCTATCCATCCATCCGTCCTTCATCCATCCGTCCGTCCGCCCGTCTATCTATATATCTATCCATCCGTCCATCCACCCACCCACCCATCCATCCATCCATCCATCCATCCATCCATCCATCCATCCATCCATCCATCCATCCATCTATCTATATATCTATACATTTGTCCGTCTGTCTGTCTGTCTGTCCGTCCGTCCGTCCGTCCGTCCCTCCATCCATCTATCCATCCATCCATCCATCTATCCATCCATCTATCTATATATCTATCTATCCATTCGTCCATCTGTCTGTCTGTCTGTCTGTCTGTCTGTCTGTCTCTCTATCTATCTATCTATCTATCTATCTATCTATCTATCTATCTATCTATCTATCTATCTATCTATCTATCTATCTATCTATCTATCTATCTATCTATCTATCTATCATCTATCCATCCATCCATCCATCCATCCATCCATCCATCCATCCATCCATCCATCCATCTATATATCTATCTATGCATTCGTCCATCTGTCTGTCTGTCTGTCTGTCTGTCTGTCTGTCTGTCTGTCTGTCTGTCTGTCTATCTATCTATCTATCTATCTATCTATCTATCTATCCATCCATCCATCCATCCATCCATCCATCCATCCATCCATCCATCCACCCACCCATCCATCTATCTATATATCTATCCATTCGTCCATCTGTCTGTCTGTCTGTCTGTCTGTCCGTCCATCCATCCATCCATCCATCCATCCATCCATCTATCTATCTTTTTCTCCCAAAACACCAAGTTTACCAGGACCACACACACACGCACACACACACACACACACACACGCACGCGCACACACACTATCCACATGAACTGCATAACTTCATGTCTATCTTATTTCTCCAGAGGATACAGTGCAACACAACAGCAATAACATTTTCGTCTGAGAGGTCGTGTAGTTCAGTGTGTGTGTGTGTGTGTGTGTGTGTGTGTGTGTGTGTGTGTGTGTACAGAGTCCTCTAATGTTATGCAGATTACACAGAGGTCTCTAACCTGCCCGGAAAAGATGCATGCTGATTGTGTCCGTGTCCCGCTGCGACTCCCTCAGTCCCTGTCGCAATCTCTCCGTCTTTCTTTGCTCATTTACAGTAGAGTCAACAGCAGAATCAGCCTGTGGTATTTAAACAAAGACAGACCTCTCTACTTCTCCACCCCGGATGACTCCACGTCCCGCAGAGGGACAGGTCTCTTGACTTGGCAATCAAAGGATGATAGTGGGACTTCACTGTATGCTTGCTAACCTATACCAACACAACTCTGACTGTACGACAGACTATTCCCTCCTTATGTGTCTGATGGACTGTCTCTCTGGCCAGCCATCCATGATTTTAATGTACACCGGTGGGGGGTTTGGATACGGTCGAGGCTGCTGTGACCATTTGAGTGTTGAATAATTGGGGTTTTAAAAGAGTAAACGCTCGCCTGGCAATTAGCCTTCGCAGTGCATTAAACACAGGCCATCAACACCTGCACACACACACACACACACACACACACACACCTCCCAGCCTGAACATCACAGCCACAGATGGTCAGAGCTTTCCCTGAAACCAATTGTTAATCGATAACATGCCTCCTGCCGTTAGCAAACATCCGTAAACTTGAATGTCCTTGTTGATATGACACGTTTTATGAACCGACTGAGTATATAAATTTGTAGTCCGACTGAGTTATCAGCATTGTACATATTAGTAATAATAAATATGTAATATATTACAGTATTATAACCTTTATCATTTAAATAGTGTGCCTATTAATAGTACTGTGGGGGTTTTGTGGGGATATGAATTATCCTCAGTGATTTATTCCTCCTTTACATGACAGATTTCACAGCGTGTTTATGCCTTCGCTGGAGATTCTCTTGCAATGGAGGTCCATAATGTTTATGAGATATTTAATAGTCTATAAAGTCGCCCGCTCTCTGCAAAAAGACACACACCATCACACCTCAGAAACATCCGTAACTCAATCCGTGTCTCAACTCAACCCTGTATAGCAGTGCTGTTCAGAACCCAACGGAGAGCGACTCTCGATGTGTTGGGAAAAATATAAATGGATTTTATGGATAAATTTTGCTGTAAATGTTTGAATTCAGTATGAATTGAGCATAAGCATGCTTAATTTAAACATACACTCTTAGAAAAAGGGTTAGCATAGTGTTCTTTACTCAACTGCAAAGGACTTTTATGCAAAAAAAAAAAAAATGATGATAATGACAAGAAAGAACCCTTTTGGCACAAATGTTCTTTATAGGCTATTATTCATTCATGTATTACATTATTCTGCAACATTTTGCAGTTGTACTTAAATTATTGTTTATTAAACTGTTGTAGTAACTTAATATCACATTTTAATCATGCTGATTTTTGAAGGATAAAAACTGAGATGGCACTCTTCGTCTGATATTGATTAATTACATCTTCTAACCCCCATATCTTGAATTTTGTGATCATTCACATGCATTGCATTTTAGGGGTTCCAAATACGTAGCGCTTTAGAACCTTTTAAAGTTCTATTTAGAACCTTTTCTTCTAAGAGTGTACACAACATGTGTGTGTGTGTGATATATAAATAATATAACACATACACAACAGTATATAATACACCGATACTAAATTTTCCTGCCGATACTGATAGCCGATTATTCAGAATGATCTGCCGATACCGATAATTTGATTTTCATAAGAGAATAATAATAATATTAGAGGTTAAAATTAACAGAGTCCAAACGATTATTTTAACCACTTTTATTTTCAATAGCGAACTGTGATGCATGCATAATTGCGTGACATTGTTCACAAGCTTGTTTTTTTTTACGTCTTTCCGATGTTAAAACATTTCTGTAAGTTGTGCCGTTTCTTTCAGCATGCTTTTTGTGCTGTAACATTTATTAAAGTGTGAGAAAAGACTTGCGCTGCAGCTTTGAATGAGGCACAGAGATGTCATGTCACATTTAAGAGCTTCAAAAGGGCATTTATTATTTCGAATTTTGTGATAAAATGGACAGATTTTGTAGTAGCAAAGCTTTTTTGTGATTATTGGATGGCATGCGTGCTACAAATGTCTGATGGGAGAACTGCGGACCAGCAAAAGGCTTAAATTACGGGTGATTCACATTGAGACTTTAACGCCAGTTCATGTATTTGTTAACTCCAACAACCCTAAGTTCAACAAAACAGATATTTTCTTCACACAGTAAGAGTTGCAGACTGACATGCTTTCCCACCAACGTTTGATTGACAGGACATAAGCGGCCCTGATCATCGGCTGTTTTTAACAAATCGTGAAAATAATTGCTTTTATCAATAATTGGCCAAATGACCAGTGGATCCCTATTATTTATATAAAGCAAATAAATCAAATCAATAAATTAAATTTTTGATGTCATTTCTTAATTAGGATATGTCTGAAATAATTTTGTGGTTCAGTATGACAACAAATTAAAATCTGTTTGCATGTCTCTGTTAAATATAGTCACAATTAGTTCAACAAAATATGTCAAATTGTTTAAGAAAACAAATCTACCCATCAGAGAAACAGACCCAGTTTTTTGATATATAAAAGATTTGTCCTGAAATGTCTCTGTTGTGAGAATGTGTTGAACTGTGCTTCAGTTTATTTCACTTCCTATCGCTTCAATCCAATTTCCATTTCAACGTCAAGTGGTCAGTTCAATTCAAGCTCTCATGGTTTTCATCAAGGCAAATCTTAAATTGTAAAATTGTAATATATATATATATATATATATATATATATATATATATATATATATCCCTGTTATAAAACAGTCCCAACATTCACAGTCAAGAGTACAGCTGCGGCTCCTCTCCATTTCTCAGCCCACGAAACAACTCCTCTTTCTTTAGCCAAAACAAACAGACAGTGAGATCGAGAGAGGGGGAGCAGTGACACACACACACACACACACACACACACACGCCTGACAGATCCATCAGAGCTGCCTTCCCTCGCAGTCACCGCTACCATGCCTGCCAGGACCTGTGTGTCACTCCCATTACACACAGCCAAACACACTCTCTGTCCTTCGGTCAGACACACACACACACACACACACACACACACACACACACACACAGTCACAAGATTGAGTCTTCACAGTCATCACTGCCAAAACATTACATGATATTAACACTGCTAATTACTTCATCATCATCATCTTCATCATCATGGCCTGGATCCAGTCACACATCTGCCAGTGAGTCGAGCGGGTCTCTAAACATCTCGCCTCAGAGAGACGCTTCAGTGACATTAAATGACTCCTTGTGTGACAATCAAGCAAACTAAACATATTTTTGTTAAACCCTGAATAGTACAGTATTATATATATATATATATATATATATATATATATTATTATTATATAGTATATTGCTCGTGTTGTTTTCCCCAAAACATTCATGAATTATTTATTCAGTATTTTTTAGGGGTTCCTTCCTTCCCTTTCCTTCTTTCCTTCCTTCCTTCCTTCCTTCCTTCCACTCTTCATTCCTTTCTTTCTTCCTTCCTTCATTCCTTCCTTCCCTCCTTCCTTCCTTCCACTCTTCATTCCTTCCTTTCTTCCTTCCTTCCTTTCTTCCTTCCACCCTTTCTTCCTTCCTTCATTCCTTCCACTCTTCCTTCCTTCCTTCGTTCCTTCCTTCCTTCCACCCTTCCTACCTTCCTTCCTTCCTTTCCTTCCGTCCTTCTGTTTCCTTTCTTTCTTCCTTCCTTCCTTCCTTCCTTCTTTCCTTCCTTCCTTCCTTCTTTCCTTCCTTCCTTCCTTCCACTCTTCCTTCCTTCCTTCGTTCCTTCCTTCCTTCCTTCCTTCCTTCCTTCCTTCCTTCCACCCTTCCTACCTTCCTTCCTTCCTTTCCTTCCGTCCTTCTGTTTCCTTTCTTCCTTCCTTCCTTCCTTCCTTCCTTCCTTCCTTCCTTCCTTCCTTCCTTCCTTCCTTCCTTCCTTCCTTCCACTCTTCATTCCTTCCTTTCTTCCTTCCTTCCTTCCACTCTTCATTCCTTCCTTCCTTCCTTCCTTCCTTCCTTCCTTCCTTCCACCCTTCCTACCTTCCTTCCTTCCTTTCCTTCCGTCCTTCTGTTTCCTTTCTTCCTTCCTTCCTTCCTTCCTTCCTTCCTTCCTTCCTTCCTTCCTTCCTTCCACTCTTCATTCCTTCCTTTCTTCCTTCCTTCCTTCCACTCTTCATTCCTTCCTTTCTTCCTTCCTTCATTCCTTTCCTTCCTTCTTTCCTTCCTTCCTTCAGAGTCTTAAAATTGTGTCATACCACATGATAAATAATGATAAACTATAATGTAAAACTACTTAACGTTTTCTTAATAATAATAATGATAATAATAATAATGAAGCCCTTTTCTTTATGACATCAAGATAGTTGATAGGGTTTCAGGTTTCACCCTGAAATTTCTGTCTTTGTGCCCCAAAGAATACAAAAAAAAATATTTTAAAACTAAAACATGCATAAGAAATTTATATTCAAGTCAAAGTTTTTAATGTATTTTTTAATAAACTGACACTGACCCTCGAAACTAGTTTCTATATACACACTCATATAAGAGACAATATAATTTCCTGTAGTGATATAATAGACACAATATCCTGAATAATGCACAACAACATTATTCAAGAACCGCTATAACACCAAACCAATCTCTGTCCTCTAAATGACATGTTTATCTCTGTAAAGCTGCTGTGAAACAATCTACGCTGTTAAAAGCTCTATATAAATGATGACTCGTCTCGACTCACAGGAGCGACGGAGGCCTGATGTGTTTGTGACTTTCACGTCGGCGCTGTTGTCGCACTTGTTTAGCAGTGGATGCTCGCCCAAGGCTTTGCACCGTTCTGTAGGACGTGTGTTATTTTGCCAGAGGACGGAGGCAAGGAGGACACGGTGCAAATCATCAAGGCAGAAAGCACACAACAGTTGTAGACGCGCTCATGTCTGATATTAAAAACGCTGCAGAATGGAACAGTTTTGCCTCCGGATGAAAACACTCACCTCGGCCGAACTATCAGACCTCACAGCTAGTACACACTTATTTCCATTGGCGACTTTACCAACTCGCAACCATAAAGAAAAGAAAGATTTGTGTGCAAAAAGTCATAAGACCTTGTGTATGTTCACAGTCATACTGAGGAAGTCAATGCTATTGTGCAGCGTCTCAGTCTGGCCTCGCCGACGTGAATAGCCTGTTATATGAGTGTGTTCTTCCTCTTCTTTAGTCTCCGATCTTTCCTCAAGAAGAAAGCAGGGAGCGAGAGTGAGATTCATATCGAATTAGCATTGCTCAGGTGGTCTGTGTTATTAAATTTCAGAAGTGCTAACTAGCCTGGATGTGTTCTGTTCGTGGGGCCGAGACTGAAAAGGAGAGAAAACGAGCACCTCTTGATTCTCTCGACAGCGTGAGCCGGATCTCAGATCTCAGGATGGACCGGAATCGTAATGCTCGGTTAAAGTTCGCCTCGAGTTATTCTGGCGTCAGCTCATGTTAGCGGCGGCCATGTTGGACACTGGCACTTCTCTTCTTGGCAAACATCAAACAAACACTTTTCTTTTCTAGTTTTTTTTTTTGTGACTCTCTCGTTCTTGCCCATGGCTAGAGATCGAGTTTCCAGGGATAGTGATTGGTCTCTGTTCCAGCAAGATTGGACTAGATATAGAGGGAAAAAAGGACAAGCAGTGGCCTGAAGATACGTTAAAGGGTTATCTCAGCATTTATGGCCTCATTTATGCACCCTTGTGACTTTCGAAACCACTTTCAGTGGATCGCAAATGGAGATGTTTTGCAGAACGTTCATCCCAATAGATCTTTTTGTTTTTGCAATGGTGAAAAGGGTTTGAGTAATTAGTTCCTGTACTTGCTACTCAATACTTGGGCTGAGAATCAGATATATGCTAATTTTACTCTCTACTTGACAATTTTGGATTAGTATATGCACTTTTTACTTCAATATATTTGATTTCCGCTGCAAAAAGAAGTGATATCGCCATCTACGGGGCATCATTATTCATCCAATCTTGTCAACGATGCTACTTTACACCAATATGAGTGCATTAGCAGTTGAAGAGTCACAGGTGTTTCCTATATGACATGCCATTGGACACCATACTGAATAAAAACGAGGCTGTGAGGGACGAACAGTCTTTGGCTGGCATTGGGTAAAGGCTATCACATCATTTTCACTCATGCGCCTTTTAAGAGTGTTTAATGGAGTCCAATGAAAGTCTACGGAAAGATGTTTTGTCAGCTGAACAATCGTATTGTTGTTAAATCCACTGAACGCACTGTACTCAATCCCCTCAGCCTTGTTTTCATTCCTGGCAAAAAAAAAATGAATATGGTGCTACCCTGACTAAGGTATATAACCGTAATCACCAGATGCCATTTAAACGTCTACAAACATTGAAGTTTGCTTGGAGTTATGGCGCGCCAAATCATGGGCGCCGCCATAACTCTACTCAAATGCACTTCATTTCGGAAGTGGTTTGCAAACATGGCGACAGTTCCACTATTTTGACTCGTGATGGCGTTACTATCCCACACTCGGATTTAGTGCAGAAGACTAACATGACGGCTCATAAACTTTTTAGTACTGTTAAAATCAGACTTTTACTCAAGATGAAATTGTGACTTTTCGCAGTAAGGTATCTCTACTTTACTGACTTATGGGTTTCTGGTTCTCTTTACACCTCTTTTGTCATTTCCAAGGCATAGTTTTCTTTTTTCGAGAGTAGCTAAAATATTTATTGATAATTGTGTAACGTTTTAAATAGAGCTAGACCGATATATATCGGCCGGCCGATATTAGGCATTTTCCAAAATAGCGGTATCACCAGTTATAATGGCTGATAAATGAATATTTAAAAAATAAAATAAAAACGGACGAAACACCCTTCAATCATCTCTCCTTGGCCTGTTATATTGAAAATGTATGTTTTACAATTTGCAGTATGATGTTATCTATTGCTAAATTATGGTTTATCATAGCCACAAAGCTAGCTAATGCCACTATCATCTGTGGAAGACCGCTAACGTTAGCATTAACGAGCTTGGAAACCACAGTGAACTTTTTCTGCCTAAATAAAGTAATGATTACTGTATTATAACTAGCATATCTCTAGTTACAGTCCCTGCATTGTAAAATGTAAGTTATACTTGCGAGGAGTGAACATTTAGACATCAATGTATCAAACGTATCTTGTGCCGAAAAGTTAGCTTTTCTTTTACACGTGTGTGAAATCCAACAATATTTAATAAAAAAAAATCGAAATATCGGATTTTAAAACCCAAAAATATTTGTATCGGTATCGGCCTTTAAAATCCTTTATCGGTCGGGCTCTAGTTTTAAATAACCAACATAAAGAACGTAAACTATATTAAATACATGGAATGTGGTTTTAGTGGTTTTACAGGTCTCACAGGAATTCGTACACATTTTATGAGGTGGCTAATTCATAACAATCCGTACGACCTTTTTTGCTAAATCGTACATATTTTACGAATTGGCCAATTCGTATTAATTGGTACGAATGACCACCCCCTGACCCCGCCCCTAAACCTACCCATCACGTGGGTTTAGACAAATCGTACGAATTTGTACGAGTGAGGTCGTACGAATTAGCCACTTTTTAATCATTCGTACGAATTGGTCGTGAGATAGCGTTGGAAAAGATCATCTTAGATGTTCTACTAAATGTCTCCTTTTGAAATCCATTATTGATGATGACAGAATCATTTGATTGGACGTCGTAGTAGTATTATAAGTACATTAAGTAGCTTGGAGATGATAATGATAAGTACAGAGAAGTACAATAAAAGATCCAAACCCAAACTTGATACTTCACCGGGCGCTAAAGTCATGTAACAGTCAATGGTTTTCCTGAACAACAGTGCTATTGTTCAGGTTAACTGTGTTGACTCAGAGTCCACACACACATTCATTCTTCGACGTCTCTTGAAGTGCATTATGTCTACCCACACAATTGCAACAAAACAGCAAACCAACCTCCCACATGCTCACCTCGTCTCAAAGACACGCTCCCTTCACCTCACACACCCACACACACACACACTCGAGGAACCAGACAGAGAGCACTCGGAGTAGACACGAACATCAGGTGGTTCAGCTTGTGAAATCCCACATATAGTGTGTGTGAGATCCGCCCGAAACCAACGGCACACGGAGAGCCTCTCTGTCCGATTGTTGGCGTTGTCACTAGGGAAACATTACATCTTCTTCAAGGCAGTCTCATCTATTACACAGGCACTTCTATCTATGTTTTATATTCAAGAACATATTTTAGAATTACCCTGCACTAGAACATTAAGGAACGCTTGGAAGTGTTTAACAGCTGAGTGTGATCAACAGTGCATTCATTATTGCGTTCAAATAATTTATAATTTTTTTTTAATAGGGCTGTGAAATGATTAATCGATGATTAATTAATGATTAATTAATGATTGAGGTCACAATTTGAAAACTAAATAAAAAAAACCTTTGTAATATTTAATAAAGTATTTTGAAATTTTTTTTAAATATTCAAAATATTTGAAAAATCATTCAGGGCACTTTTCAAAATATTATCTTTTTTTAATGCAATGCACAATAAAAATGCAAACAAATACCTTAAAAAAGTAGGGTTGTCAAACGATTAATCGTGATTAATCACATCCAAAATAAAAGTTTGTGTTTACATAATATATATGGGTGCACTGTCTATAATTATTTTGTGTGTGTATGTATATATATATATATATATATATATATATATATATATACCGGTATATAAAAAATTATATTTATATATAATATAAATAATATATAAATCTATATACAGTATATTCATGAAAATAATTATTAAATATATACAAGCATGTGTGTGTATTTATATATATACAAAATAATTATAGACAGTGCACCCATATATATTATGTAAACACAAACTTTTATTTTGGATGTGATTAATCACGATTAATCGTTTGACAGCCCTACTTTTTTAAGGTATTTGTTTGCATTTTTATTGTGTATTGCATTAAAAAAAAGATAATATTTTGAAAAGTGCCCTGAATGATTTTTCAAATATTTTGAATATTTCTATTTTTTTTCTCAAAATACTTTATTAAATATTACAAAGGTTTTTTATATATAGTTTTTCAAATTGTGACCTTTCTATTCATCCGAGAAAGCTATTTTTGATCAAATAAATGCATATTTGAGCATAATAGACTTCAATCAAAAACACCAAAAAATTAATCATTCACATATACTGACATTTAATTGTGCAGTTGCCAATTGACAAAACACTTTCTACCTCAGACCCTTAACAGTTATTGCTATTATTGTTTGCAGTCAGTTTGATTAATTGATATTAAATAAAATATCTGAGTGAAGCAGTTGATTCAGATGTTGCCACATTGCATATTTTTATTTGACCTGACAAAGCAAATCTACAGTGATAAATAAGATCCCGTTATGCGTTCATAGCTTTTAAAATAAACATGCACTATTATAATCACAGGACATGCTTGTTTTTCTTCTTGAGTTCTCTCATGATATTTCATCAGTGGATAAAGCATATTCGGTGTTGTTTTAATATGTACTTCAGTGTATTTGACTTGCTAATCATACAGCTGAGAATAGCATGCGGTAATGATATACTGCACGCGTTCAGCGAGTCGCTGGGACACACACGTATAGCTCGCGCAGGCTGTGTAATAGAGACAGAGATAAATCACTCGTCCTACACACACCAGAGGCCACACAACGGCAGGTCAAGGAGAGATGCTCTCCTCTCGTTCACTTTCACACTCGTTTTATACACTGTGCCAAGCTCAGGAACAAAGTGCACATCATTTTAATAAACAACATTCTTACTTTCTATGCAAACCTGAGACCAAAAAGGATAATATCTAAAAAAAAAAACACTATTAACACAAAATAATTCAAAAGTTTGAGATAAGAGTGAGCAATCATCACAAAATATCATATCATGATCTTATAACAAACAATCGCTATCTACACAATATTGAGATGTATAATATGCACGTATTGCATTAACCAGTTGTCAATATAGTCATTAAACCCTGAGTTAAACTTTAAAACACAACATAGTCTTCACTGTATGAATGAAATATACAATGATTCTCATTAAAAAGTTATTTAGTCAGGAGGAGTGAGAGATTTTGTCTTTAGCATTAGTGGCAGACAGCAGCAGTACACTCTAAAAAATGCTGGGTTGTTTTAACCCAACTTTGGGTCAAATATGGACTAACCCAGCCGTTGGGTTAAATTTTTACATTACATTTTTAACCCAACATTTCGGGTTTGATCATATTTGACCCAAAATTGGGTTAAAACAACCCAGCATTTTTTAGAGTGTACAAGACAGTATTTGCATGAGACTTATATGAGACTATAATGACACACATATGATTTATTTCCCAATGGTTTAATCAAGACATAACTGACTGTCTTAATCGCCAAAATAGACGTTTTGAAATATTTTTGTCTATATTTGACTGTTTGGAAGTCGTTGGAAGCCATGTTCGAAACCGAAACAACAATTTGATTCGTTGCACAACTCCTGTTTAATGGTTTTTCCAATGCAAATGGGTAACGCTTTAGATTACGGTACCAATAACGTACTTGCAATAGAAGTATAAAAGAACAATATTTTAAGTTTGGGGAATCAAGCGGTAACAACCAGGAGAAATTAAATTATATATACAGTATATATATATATATATATAATATATATATATACTGTTAGTATTATAGAACTAAGGGGAACTTATTGTACTATTCTGATACAGCAATCTCACATTTTGGAGCAATTTAGCAAGAACATACTATTTTGAAATAATGGTGAACCAGTACGTACTGTACAGCATTTTAATAACTACAGGCTATCTATGCATTTATAAAGTAATATTTTTAACAAAAGTGCACTGAAAACGAAAACTATTGCAACTTTTGCTTAAATATTGGGGAAAGGTACACTGTAAAAATGAATATGCTTTATCTAATCAATAAAATTGTGGGAACAGATTACAAGCAATATTGTTTATTAAATTGAACAAATTAGAATTGATCAATAGTTAATCAAATTAATATTCTAATTAATTCTAATTTGTATAATTTAATTCATAATATTGCTTGTAATATGTTGCCACAATTTTATTGATTAGATAAAACTTTTTTTTTCAGTGTACTCTTGTTCCATGTAGTTACAGGGTAAGTACAATAAAAATACACACACACAACCTTATTTCACTGACTCAGAAACCTTTATTTATTATACAAGCACCACTTACCCAGTAACCACATCAAACCAGATATATTTCCCAGTATATTTTAAAAAAATGCTATAGTATTAGCTTTTCTTCCCTTGAAACATGTTAGCCCAAACTTAAACATCTGCACTTTTGCTATATTTTTTTTTATTTTATATTAAATTTTTACATGCATAGATGTACCCTGTCATTTTTAAAAAGCCTTATGCATGTACCCTTAGACATACATGTAAGTACTTTATAGGTACACTAGTACCGCCTGTAAACCAATTAACAGTTTTGCACTGTAGCATTTTTACAGTCTTTTACCGTTAAAATTACGATTATTTTTTACAGTGATATATATATACATACAAAGTATACATATGCGGTAGAATTATCTGCCATGTATCAGTTATCAGCCATACCATTATTATAATTATCAATATCATGCAGAATATCTGTATTGGTGAATGTTTCCGTGCTTAAAATATTAAGCAAAATCTAAAATACAACATGAGCTTTATACAACAACCGGATCACAAATAACAAAAGGTTTAGAAGCTCAATCTAAGATCAGATATATAAAGCAACAAGAATTAAGGTCAGGAAGTGAAGCTTGACAATCCTCCAATCACAACAGACTACAGGATCACAGGAAGTAAATATGTTACATCATCATAAACATCTGCGAAACTGAAGCCTGTAGTGTCTGCTTTGGGTCTGTGGACTGAAACGCAGATCAACGAGACGTCCCAGTGGTGGAGATATCAATATGTCATCCGCTTCTCTTCTGGTTATGTGTAATATAATACAGCGGTCCCTTTGGTGAAACAACAACAACAACAAAAACGGAGCGGGAGAATACGTAAATAATGTGTCTGTGACAAGGACTGGGAAAAGGCATCATCCCTATGGAGTGTGTTCTCCATCCACTCTCAGCAATGATGCATTCACTTTATTTGGCGTGAACTGGGTTACATCACGCTGTGACTGAGATGAAGAGGCTGACTGAAGTTAATCTAGCAATGAAATCTGAATTGAGTTTGAACAATCGTAAGGAACTGTGGATTACGTCCTTCTGAGAAATGTGTTAATACATCCTCTCTGGATAAAAGCCCTTCTGTGGTTTCTGACAATACTGCAACAACAGAACAACAACACACCGCTACCTGTGTGTTCAGTGTCAGCGCTGACAACCTCCCGCCGTAAAGACAACCTGTTCCTCCAAGGTCAGCGATCTCGGCCCTGCTGCCGCTCGCCACACTCAATATGGTCCCTGTTTCTCCGAGGAGGGATCTATTACGACAGTCCGCCGCTGAAACTAGGGCTACTGAGGGGTGTGTGTGTCTGTGTGTGTGTGTGAGCGGATGATTGGCTGTCCACGGGTATTTCGTTCTGTGTTGGAAGTCAATGAACAAATATAAGATGGAATAATGTTTTTAAAACACTAAATGAGTTGGAGACCACTCTAAAAAATGCTGGGTTGTTTTAACCCAATTTTGGGTCAAATATGGACAAACCTGAAATGTTGGGTTAAAAATGTAATGTAAAAATTTAACACAACGGCTGGGTTAGTCCATATTTGACCCAAAGTTGGGTTAAAACAACCCAGCATTGTTTAGAGTGTGTTTTATTACTATGTGTACTCACCATATTAATGACAGTAAAGTATGCATAATTACAAGTAACTGTCATTAATATAGTGAGTACACATAGTAATAAAACACTCTCTAAACAATGCTGGGTTGTTTTAACCCAAATTTGGGTCAAATGCTGTATGGACAAACCCAAATGTTGGGTTAAAAATATATTTTAAAATTTAAACTTTCACTTTCAACTGTACATTTTTTAACCCAACATTTGGGTTTGTCCATATTTGACCCAAATTTGGGTTGAAACAACCCAGCATTGTTTACAGTGTGCATGTACTTACTATATAAGTAGTAACGGGTTAGGGATTAGTTTAGGGTTAGTTACTTGTACACTCTAAAAAAATGCTGGGTTGTTTTAACCCAATTTTGGGTCAAATATGGACAAACCCGAAATGTTGGGTTAAAAATGTAATGTAAAAATTTAACCCAACGGCTGGGTTAGTCCATATTGACCCAAAGTTGGGTTAAAACAACCCAGCATTTTAAGTCTGAGACCATTTTTTTAATTAATAGAAATATTATTATTGGTAGGGCTGGGAAACGATTAATCGCCATTAATCACATCCAAAATGAAAGTTTGTGTTTACGTAATATATGTGTGTGTAGTGTGTATAATTATTTTGTATATATAAATACACACACATGCATGTATATATTTAAGAAATATTTGCATGTATTTATACAAAATTAATATTATACATAAATATAAATATTTGGTATATCAATAAGACATTTTTCTTAAATATATACATGCTTGTGTGTATATATATATATATATACAAAATAATTATACACACTACACACACATATATTATGTAAACACAAACTTTTATTTTGGACGCGATTAACTGCGATTAATCGTTTCCCAGCCCTAATTATTAGCGTAACTTTTTGAGCGAAAATGTGAATTTCAGATTTCCTTTAGATTTTGCTTTAATTATTTCTTCATATTTCTTCTATATATATATATACATACTGTATATGAAGAGTTCAGATGCAAAAGCCTCTAAGTGCCATTTGAAATTTTCTTCTAAAATGACCATTTTTATCAAGCTTGTATATTTAAGTTCAGTAATTTCACTTAAATGACAATGAAGATTACCTATTAATTGTAATTTAAGTGAAATTACTGGACTTAAATATACAAGCTTGATAAAAATGGTCATTTTAGAAGAAAATTTCAAATGGCATTTAGAGGCTTTTGCATCTGAACTCTTCATATACAGTATATATATATATACTCTCTAAAAAATGCTGGGTTATTTTAACCCAATTTTGGGTAAAATATGGACTTACCCAGTGATTGGGTTATATATTTAAATGACAATTTTAACCCAATAGTTGGGTTTGTCCATATTTTACCCAAAATTGGGTTAAAACAACCCAGCATTTTTTAGAGTGTATGCTCACCAAGGATGCATTCTTGATTAAAAAATAAATAAATGAAAAAACAGTAATATTGTAATATTTAAAATAACTGTTTTCTATGTGAATATTCTAAATGATTTATCTATGCACATCGTTATTGCTTTTAATTCATGTTCCTGGTAATCTTGAATCAAAAAAAAAAACAAAACCTTGCCCTCACTCTCTTCTCTGATGATGTGGGCGGAGCAACTTGTCACTCACATGAGATCAGCCAATAGCAAACCACAACCATTCAACCATCCAATCAACTCCTCACAGACACAATCAAGCCCCGCCCACATTTGTTCTTGTTCCAGAAATGTTCCTTTCAGATATACGGCACAATAGGGAAAAAAAGACGAGAGCAAAGCTTATCTAAATATAAAAATAGAGGAAATGAGACATCAAATATCAACCTATGGATAAAACAAAAAAGCATACATAAAACATGCTATATAACTGATGCAACAGTAAGTATAACCTACTCAGAGATTCATATATGAAGGTTGGTAAGCTCTCTCTGTTCAAACCTTCCTCAAGTGTTTTTGTTACTTAAACAGATCAGTTCCTGCAAACATAATTGCCTAAATCTGCTGTATATGCATAACAGAATAGCAGTAATGTTCCTATGCTCACTTAACCAGAATCGATTCAGAACGTCTGGCATGGCTTCCTTCAGTCCCGTGTTACACAGCACTACTCAATACGGCAGAGGGATAAAAAAGGCTGTAATAAAGGAGCAGGTGTGACACACTGCACAGAAAACAGACGTGAGCGATAGGAAAGTGGGCCGGGAGAGAAAGGAAGCGCTTCGCCAAGCACGAGTCTGTGTTTCCACGCTCACGATAAGAGCCGCTCTTGTCTTGTCATCGTTTTAGCACGAGCTCGCAGGTTCGCTAAGGTATTGTCCTCAGGCTTATTCTCTTCCCGCACACCCATTATTTAAATTAATCGCAGAGCTTCATTAATCTTAATGACTCCTTTTGGAAGGATCCATAGAGAGAGGGACGCTTTCAAATGGATTTCGTGATCAAATGGAGCGATTCTGCTTTTGTGCAACACAGAACTGACCAGTCTTTAACACGAGAAACGCTCTCTAAAGTTAATGAAAGCCATCCTGACAGACTCGAATGTGTTACAGTGGAAGCTCCCGTTCCGCCTCCTCTCCGCCACCAGAGGGAGCCTTCACCCGAGTATTGATCATTGGCATTAAACTCAAATTCCCATCATGCCTCGTACCTGGGACTGATTGCGTCACACACCTGCACGCCATTTACACACACACATAAAAGCCACGTCCACACACCACACCAGTGCGAAGTCTTGATTTGCCCCGGTGATCATTTCTAAGCGTTATTCCCTGTTTCTGGTATTCTGGTTGTGAACTTGGACTGTCTCTGATTCTGTGATTGATCTCTGCCCGGCCTGACTTCTGAACTGTTTCCTGGACTGTGATTATTGCTGCCTGCCTCGATCTCTGCCTGTTATTTGGATTACCCTTTTGTCTAGCCCTCATTGCCCCGTCTGCCCGTCTTGACCCTGCCTGTACGACTACGATCAATAAAGCTGCAAATGGATTCCTCTGTGTTACGTGAATCATTACAGAAGACTTCGCCAACAACAAATCCAGCAGCTGTTCTGCAGTTAACCAGCGAACTCACCAGTCAAGCGTCACGTCTGGATCTACACCACAACCAGCTGAGTCATCTGACAACGTTGACCGAGCAGCTTGTACAGGGTATGCAAGAGCTTCGTACTGCTGTGAGCGTCACACCGAGTCCACCTGTCGCTCCTCCGGCACCAGCAGTTTCTCCGGCTCCAGTGAGTACCGCTGTAAATCCCAGACTCGCATTTCCGGACAAGTTTGACGGTACCCCATCTAAATGTAAGGGCTTTCTGCTACAATGCACACTCTTTGTGGAACAACAACCCGCACTGTACGCCAGTCACAACAGTCGCATAGCGTTTGTTTGTTCCCTCCTCACTGGCAGAGCATTAGAGTGGGCTACAGCAGTCTGGAGATCAGAGGGCAACACTTTCGCTACTTTTCAAGAGTTCACTCAGCAGTTTCGTCAAGTTTTCGAGCATACCACTGAGAAGGGAGAAGCAGGCGATCAACTCTTAAACCTCACTCAAAAGAAGGAAACCGCTGCTGAATACGCTCTGACATTTCGAACGCTCGCTGCACAGACTAACTGGGTGGAGGATACTTTGAAAACCATTTTCAGACGTGGGCTTACCATTGAACTTCAGTCCGAGTTAGCCTGCCGTGACGAGGGGAAAAGTCTCAATGAATATATTTCACTGGCCATTTCAATCGACAATCTGATGCGCTCCAGACGCAGATCCCGTGCACCAATCCCAGTAATGCCTGAAGCAGTTAACGTTCAAGAACCCATGCAGTTAGGATTCACTCATCTCACTCCCGAGGAACGAGATCGACGACGTCAACTCAGATTGTGCCTGTACTGTGGTCAACCCGGACACATGAAGCTATCTTGTCCAATTAGACCATCCACTCGCAACCCAGTGGTGAGTTCACAAGACAAATCCCGACCTATTACTTCAAGCCTCACTATCCCTGTTCGCATCACTCTGCAAGATCAAACCATAGACACCACCGCATTCATTGATTCCGGAGCCGCAGGAAATTTCATTTCACAATCTTTTGCTAAACAATTCAACATAAAGTTAACACCCTGTCATTCCTCACTCACCGTGGAGGCGCTAGATGGACATCCCATCGGAGAAGGAAAAATCAAGAATGAAACAGAAGAAGTTCGTATGCAGGTCGGATCTCTCCATTCAGAAATGCTCCGGTTTTATGTAATTCATGCACCACGCCACTCTATCATTCTGGGTCACCCCTGGCTGCAAACCCACAACCCTCAAATTTCATGGAGAGAAGGCCAGATTATTCGCTGGGATGAGAACTGCAGCGCTCATTGTCTATCCAAGGTCACCCGTGTACCCAGTCCAGCATCAGTAGCCTTCACAGCCATATCAGAGACGACCAATCTACCCGAAGAGTATACTGATCTAGTCGAGGCATTCAGTAAAGAGAAGGCATCACAACTCCCTGAACACCGATCCACAGACTGTGCTATAGATCTCATTCCCGGTTCCACTCCCCCCAGAGGGAGAATTTTCCCCTTGTCAAAACCAGAATCAGAGGCAATGAATCAATATATTGAGGAGGAACTTGCTAAGGGTTTCATTCGACCCTCTACTTCTCCAGCAGCAGCAGGATTTTTCTTCGTTAAGAAGAAAGATGGCAGTCTAAGACCATGCATCGATTATCGAGGGCTAAACGACATAACAATCAAGTACCGTTATCCTCTGCCACTAGTTCCAGCCGCCCTTGAACAG
The DNA here is from genome assembly GCA_038021265.1 of Cyprinella venusta. Taxonomy (NCBI): domain Eukaryota; kingdom Metazoa; phylum Chordata; class Actinopteri; order Cypriniformes; family Leuciscidae; genus Cyprinella; species Cyprinella venusta. The sequence continues at coordinate 35,790,763 of CM075871.1, forward strand.
CTTCGTCAGGCGAGATATTACACTAAACTTGATCTACGCAACGCCTACAACTTGATTCGCATACGAGAAGGTGATGAGTGGAAAACTGCCTTTTCTACCACAAGTGGGCACTACGAATACCTGGTCATGCCTTTCGGTCTGTCTAACAGTCCTTCCGTGTTTCAAGCTTACATGAATGACGTCTTCCGTGACATGCTGGACAAGTGGGTGATTGTTTACATTGACGACATCTTGATCTATTCCAACTCACTTGAAGAACATATCCACCACGTCAGAGCAGTACTACAACGTCTTATTCACTGTCACCTGTACGCCAAGATGGAGAAATGCGAGTTCCACAAGACCAGCACCTCTTTCCTGGGCTATGTCATCAGCCATGAAGGGGTCGCGATGGACGACAAGAAGGTGAAAGGAGTAGTAGACTGGCCAGTACCACAAACCCTCAAAGAACTACAGAGATTCCTGGGATTTGCCAACTTTTATCGTCGGTTCATTCGAAACTTCAGTCTTGTAGCAGCTCCCTTAACTGCCCTAACCAAACGTCACAACTCCCGGATCTCATGGACCCCCGAAGCACAGCAAGCTTTCCAAGAGCTGAAAACTCGATTCACCACCGCACCTATTCTACGACACCCAGATCCTAATCGTCAATTCATTGTAGAAGTGGACGCCTCTAACACTGGGGTAGGGGCAGTTCTGTCACAACGTCAAGGGAACCCAGCCAAAATGTATCCCTGTGCCTTCTTCTCTCGGAAGCTTTCCCCTGCCGAACGCAACTACGATGTGGGAAATCGTGAACTGTTAGCCATGAAGCTGGCCTTAGAGGAATGGCGTCACTGGCTGGAGGGAGCATCCGAACCATTCATCATTCTAACTGACCATAAGAATCTGGAATATTTACGATCAGCCAAACGACTCAATCCCCGTCAAGCCAGATGGTCCTTGTTCTTCACTAGATTCAACTTTACTGTCACATACCGACCCGGTTCCAAGAACACCAAGGCCGATGCTCTCTCTCGCCAGTCGGAAGAAGCACTCCCCAATCACAACCCAGAAAATATTCTTCAAGAGAACCTACTCGTAGCTCCCGTCCAGTGGGATATAATAACTGAGATCCAGCAGTCCAACCGTCAAACTCCCGTTCCCGTTGAATGTCCTGCAGAACTACTCTTTGTACCAGAAGCATTACGATCTCGGCTCCTCAATCATGTGCATTCAGTCCCCAGCTCCGGTCACCCAGGAATCAATGCCACAATCCACTTGCTCCAAAACAGGTTCTGGTGGCCCACTCTCACCACCGATACCATCAATCACGTTAAAAACTGCGACAACTGTCAAACCTCTAAGTCAACTCGTAAACTACCAGCCGGTCTTCTATGTCCATTACCAACTCCACAACGACCCTGGTCCCACATCGCCATTGACTTCATCACAGATCTTCCCAACTCTCAGGGTAACACCACTATTCTCACCATCGTTGACCGTTTCTCCAAAGCCTGCCGACTGATACCATTGAACAAACTCCCCACTGCCCTCGAAACTGCCGAGCTACTGTGCAATCAGGTATTCCGCTTTTATGGATTGCCCGAAGATATCGTTTCCGATAGAGGACCTCAGTTCACCTCACGAGTATGGTCAGCTTTCTTCAAAAATCTCAACATCAACATCAGTCTCACATCCGGTTATCACCCCCAATCCAACGGTCAAACTGAACGTCTCAACCAGGACGTAATTCGCTTCCTACGCTCCTACTGTCAACAACAACAGAACGAGTGGAGCAGATATTTATTCTGGGCCGAGTACGCCCAAAACTCCCTGGTCAAACCATCCACTGGCATCACTCCCTTCAAATGTATCCTGGGTTTCCAGCCTCCTCTGTTTCCTTGGTCAGGTGAACCCACCGAACTACCCTCCGTCACTGAGTGGCTACAGAAAAGTGAAGAGGTTTGGGATCAAGCACACACGCATTTAAGGCACGCAGTCCGACGCCAGGAACAGCAAGCTAACCGCCATCGCCGTCCAGCTCCAGAGTACCAGAATGGGCAATGGGTATGGCTTTCCACCAGAGACCTCCGACTCAGACTTCCATGTCGCAAACTCAGTCCCAGGTATGTTGGCCCATTCCAAATTATTAGAAGAATTTCCCCTGTGTCATACCGTTTAGACCTGCCCGCTAACTATCGTATCTCTCCTACTTTTCATGTGTCTCTGCTGAAACCCGCTGGTGGTCCGAGAGGAGAAGCGGATGAGGGACCCACTTCTCAGAGTCCTCCACCCATCCTGGTCGACGGCGAGGAGGCGTACCGTGTGCACCAGTTGCTTGACTCCAGACGTCGGGGTAACGTTCTCCAGTATCTGGTCGATTGGGAGGGTTACGGTCCGGAGGAACAGTCCTGGGTCAATGCGGGTGATATCCTGGACCCCACTCTCACGGAAGAGTTTCATAGAACACACCCGGAGAAACCGGCCCCCAGACCTCGTGGGAGACCTCGTAGGAGACCCCGACGTCAATTGCCTCCTCGCGTCAGGAGCCGCTCGCAGGGGGGGGGCTCTGTTACAGTGGAAGCTCCCGTTCCGCCTCCTCTCCGCCACCAGAGGGAGCCTTCACCCGAGTATTGATCATTGGCATTAAACTCAAATTCCCATCATGCCTCGTACCTGGGACTGATTGCGTCACACACCTGCACGCCATTTACACACACACATAAAAGCCACGTCCACACACCACACCAGTGCGAAGTCTTGATTTGCCCCGGTGATCATTTCTAAGCGTTATTCCCTGTTTCTGGTATTCTGGTTGTGAACTTGGACTGTCTCTGATTCTGTGATTGATCTCTGCCCGGCCTGACTTCTGAACTGTTTCCTGGACTGTGATTATTGCTGCCTGCCTCGATCTCTGCCTGTTATTTGGATTACCCTTTTGTCTAGCCCTCATTGCCCCGTCTGCCCGTCTTGACCCTGCCTGTACGACTACGATCAATAAAGCTGCAAATGGATTCCTCTGTGTTACGTGAATCATTACAGAATGACAGCAGCTGAGACATTTAATCACTTAAGGTTATAATTAAAGTATTTATAGGCACTGCCATATAAGATACGGCTCATGCAGTTCGCACAATTCCATATTTAAATGCAAAATGTGTCATTTTAAGACTTTAAATAATTTAATCTCAGTTTAATACAACATAAGCTAGCCATTGATTCCTTTGAAAAGTATGAACATAACTGCACTCAACCAATTACATGTGTTTGTGGGCGGGGCTATCCATTTGAGCGACCAATGGCAGACAAAGGGAGTGGTCAGGAAATATGTGTTTACTTTCGCAACTCTGGTTATGTCTACATTAATCCATTGCATTCTCAAATTTCCAAAAGTTTCTCAGGTAACACTTTACAATACGGGTGCACTAATGTGCATTAATTCATGCTTAACTAATGCACAGATAATCATGAGTTAATGTATAACTCACAAAGAACTAAACCATTGATTAATGATTCTGCAATAAAGAGTCTATATGATTAATAGATTAAGTACTACATGAATTGCTATTAATTCAATGTGTCATTGTGTATTAATTCCTTAATAACATATTTTATTAACTAATAGTGTAAATTAATGTGTTAATTAGTACAATTAGTCAAAGCTATGCACTTCAACTTAGTTGTCTGCTTTAATGAATCATTAGCTAATGATTTGCAAGGGTATCATTATGTTATGACTTTACTTGATGGGGCACATCATTATTAACTAGTCATTTAGTAATATGGAATTAATCCACAATTACATATTTAATTAATAACAATTAATGTATGAACTAATACATGAACCTTACAGACTCTTAATTAGTTCCTAATGTGGTAATCATTAATGAATAACTTAGAGAATCATTAGTTACACATTAATTCAGTATTATCTGTGCATTAGTTAAATTATTAGTGCACCCGTATTGTAAAGTGACACTGAAACCATAAAATCATCTTACTGTATATGTGTAAAATGTAATAAAAGCTCACTGAGATGATGCCACGAGACCAGACGTAATAAAGGTCTCACGCTTTTCTTCCGGCACAATCATTTTATCAGCCAGTCGTACTCAATCGACGATCCATATATAATCTAAAACACAATGATTTGTCCATGCAAGTAAATGTTCAGTTTTCTTTGCAGGAATATAATATTAAGGTTGCACAAAGTAACATTCATCTTTGCAAACATGATGCAAAGGACATAACATGTGTGTAATTGATGTTTATTTGTCATTAAATGCCAGATATAGTGGATATAAAGCTTGACTGAATGGCTGTCTTCCCCAGAGTATAATCACTGACATTGCCCATGAACTGCCACTCAAAGTATACAGAACATATACAGTATTGACAATCAACATGATTCTTTGTTTTTGTCAGTGTTCGTGACAACTTCACAAGCACCTTGTTTCTGCCTCGATTCAATATGTATCGAATAAAAGTGGAAAACTCGCCTAATTTCCCTTTCCTGAAGAATTATTGGCATTCTTGCTGGTGGTCGATTACTCTCTGTCGCTGTGCCCATTTCCCCTCGTGCTTGTTCGCGTGTGTCATTATCGTCTGTGCAGGGATTTAACTGAATGTTTGAAATCTCACTGTGGAGTAACCACTAAACTGCTGATCTGTTGTGAAAAGAGTCACAGACAAAGACTAAATAGAAAGGAAAGCATTAAATCAGATGGATGCAAGCAGGTCGGACATCTAATGAGTTATGTGTGGATGTGCTTTGAAAAACAGACTTTCTTATGCGAGAGCCACATTATCATTCCACAGTTTGTTTATGCAGATTACTGATTCCTAATATTAAAAAAGACCAAATTATGTGATGAAAAATAAGTTTGTATAAACTGTTCTTAAAGAAACAACTGAGCTACATGATTTTGGATGAAATGAGAATCATATTTTTTTCATTTTTTTTTAATTAAATTAAAGATCACGTTTCTGAATAAACACCTAAACAACAACAAAAAAAATTAATTTACAAAAATAGTATTTTAAAAAATATCAATCGGACTGAGTGAATGATTCAATGACTCACTCATACAGGCTTGTTTCATTATTTGGAAGAATCAGTGTTTTTGAACGAATCTTTTGAAGGCGAATACATTCAAATAACAGTCACTTGTTGTCGCCACCTACTGGTGTAGCAATGTAATTGCTACAATCTTTATTTAAAGTGTCAATACACTTTAAAAGCTTTATTTTTGATTTGCTAACTAAAGTATGCGAACTAAAAACTTTTATCCCAGTGATTATTTTAATTATTATAACACAGAAATACTGTGTGGTTGAAAAGCTGTTTCAAAACTGATCTGCCCTCTCTGGGTCAATCATTGTAATTTAGGAATGAGATTGTGTGAGTGTTTTTTGATCTTTTAACGATTAATCGTGCAGCTCTAAAACCTATTAAACATTTTTTGTCATAATTTACTCACCTTCATATTGTTCAAAACCTGTAAGACAATAAAAGACATATTTTAAAGATTTTTTTTTCTAATGAAAGGTAATGGGGTCCAAAAAAAATAAATAAATAAAAAATCGATGTGAGTGAAAGGGTGAATGAATGATGACAGAAGTTACATTTTTATGTGTACTGTCCCTTTAAGGATCTGGAACTTGTGCAATCTTCTGTTTTATTACGAGGTTGTTGGTGACACGTTTGCTGCCGCTTCTAGAAACCATCAAAACAATCCATTAAAAGTTCACAGATTACATTGTACACTACAACTTTGAAAAGGTTGTTGTCTCCAGACTGCTAGTTCTCAGTGCTCCTCGGGTACATGTTTACACATCGCAAGGACCTGCCCCTCAGATCGATCGCTTCTGGGAACTGATCTCAAAAGCCCTGTCTGGGAACTTTGCCTGTAAACCTAATGTTTCGTAAATGAATCATAATTCAGTTTTGAATCTTATGTTTGGCCTGCTAGACTGACTGCAGCAAAACAATCAGGTGTTGGTGGTCTCTCTCTCTCTCTCTGACGGCTGAGAGCTGAAGCACTTTAGGCAGAGGAGGGGGAAACTGCGTCGCTCCACTCCTCTCACACAATACGTTCCCGCAGAATTCATTTTTATACACACTCCAAGTCAGCCCATTTGATAAAATGACAGGATTTCCTTTTCTGATTCTAGCATGTTTTACCCATATTTTGAATTTTGATTTGCATTTTATAGTGTTTTATGGTATTTTTCTGTGATTGTGACCAGTGATTTTCATTAATTTTATTAAGCACGTAGTCAGCTCTACATTTTTGAACCCTGTTAATTGCTGTTTGCAGCTATATTTATTATTATTATTTTTGTGTTTTTTTCAGTCACTCACATATTTTGGCTTGACAAAAACAATCTGTTTTTGCTTATGGACTAAAACATACCAACGCATTCTCATCCTAGGGCGTCATATAGTGACATGCGTATACGTCCGACGCACATGGCACCCTTTAGCATCATTATAACACGCTTCGGTTATGGGTAGGTTTACTGTAGGTCTGGTGTAGGTTTAGGGTTATACCACTAGGAGGCGCCTTCTGGAGCATATATATCTGCATCTCATACACTCTCAGAAAAAAGGTACGAAAGCTGTCACTGGGGCTTTTCAAAAGGTAAATTTTTTTCCATTTTAGGTCCTAATATGTACAATATGTACATTTTAACTGCCAATATGTATATTTTAGGTGCTAATATGCACATTTTAGGTGCTAATATGTACAATTTAGGTGCTAATACAGTATGTACATTTTAGGTGTTAATATGTACATTTTAGGTGTTAATATGTACATTTTAGGTGCTAATATGTACATTTTAGGTGTTAATATGTACATTTTAGGTGCTAATATGTCCATTTTAGGTGTTAATATGTACATTTTAGGTGTTAATATGTACATTTTAGGTGCTAATATGTCCATTTTAGGTGTTAATATGTAAATTTTAGGTGTTAATATGTACATTTTAGGTGCTAATATGTCCATTTTAGGTGTTAATATGTACATTTTAGGTGTTAATATGTACATTTTAGGTGCTAATATGTACATTTTAGGTGTTAGTATGTACATTTTAGGTGTTAATATGTACATTTTAGGTACTAATGTGTACATTTTAGTGCTGATATTTACATGTTAGGTGCTGATATGTACATTTTAGGTGTTAATATGTACATTTTAGGTGTTAATATGTACATTTTAGGTCTTAGTATGTACATTTTAGGTGTTAATATGTACATTTTGGGTGCTAATATGTCCATTTTAGGTGTTAATATGTACATTTTAGGTACTACTATGTACATTTTAGTTGCTAATATGTACATTTTAGGTGTTAATATGTACATTTTAGGTGTTAATATGTACATTTTAGGTGTTAGTATGTACATTTTAGGTGTCAATATGTCCATTTTAGGTGTTAATATGTACATTTTAGGTGTTAATATGTACATTTTAGGTGTTAATATGTCCATTTTAGGTGTTAATATGTACATTTTAGGTGTTAATATGTACATTTTAGGTACTAATGTGTACATTTTAGTGCTGATATTTACATTTTAGGTGTTAATATGTACATTTTAGGTACTAATGTGTACATTTTAGATTTTAATGTGTACATTTTAGGTGCTAATATGTACATTTTAAGTGTTAATGTGTACATTTTAGGTTTTAATATGCACATTTTAGGTGTTAATATGTACCACTAAGGTACCAATATGCACCCTTTAGGGACAAAAGTGTACCTTTTAAAAAGGTACAGCCCCAGTGACAGCTTGTGTACTTTTTTTCTGCGAGTGTATTTCTTGATATGCATATATGTGTGTGTCGCATATCAGGATTATCAGTTGATAAAGTGGATAGGGCTATAGTTATTTCCACTTGAATGCCTGAAAAACAAATGGAAGATTATTAACAATGCAATGGCGTCACCATTAAGTTAGTTGTTTAAACTTGGTGGGGTGTCCTTTAAAACGGCTAGGACTTTGTGGAAGTCAGCAGAAGTCGTACTGTGGCTGATTGCTATTTGATTTGCCACACAGCTTGATTTGTTTTGTGCCACATCATGCTGCAGAAGTGAGAAGATGCCCCGAGGAGACGCTTTTGAGTGTCGGGATTTCATCCGTTGGAAGCCGAGTTGACGGCACTGACAAAGAGATGAAAGTCTTTCGGATTCGAGAAGTGTCTTTGGGAGGTACTAAGAGGAGGAAAAATATTCCAGAGGGGCGAGTGAGGAGTTGTGTGCTCAACCTGTGAAATGAATTATCACCCAAAGCCAATTAAAACTCACGCCGACACGTGCAAAGGTGTATAAATATAAATGCGTGCTCTTTGCCATCAGAGGGTTAGGTGTGCGCCTCGGAGAGACTTTTACACATTAATCTTGTGGTTTAAATTCCTCTCTGTGTCAGAACGTCACACACCACGATGCAGGAGGGAACACAGCAGGACAAATTAATTGAATTCTGGGACTACAATGCAGCGTTTTCTCCCCTGATGACCTCCGTGTGTATTAGTCTCAGGTTACTGAGCATATTTCTACCAATGGAGTGTGAAATGAATTCAGGCCTTGATGTACGTGTCTATAAATACAGGGGGGTCATAGATGCGGTTGAGTGAACTGACAAGAAAGTGAGTTTGTGTGCGTTTGTTCGAGCGTTCAGACTCAACCTGCGATGCTAGTTTCTTTTTTTACAACCGATGGCAAAAGAGAGGAACTGGGAAACCTGTTTGGAAACAGTGATCGAATGGCTTACTAAGGATGCAATGCATATTTTCTTTACGAAAAAATGTTCAATAAATTTAAAATATATATATTAGTGTATCCTTCTCATTTAGACCATCTGACACAGTTGCGATTTTACGTTTGTATTTTCAATATTAGCAATTATGACTTTATATCATGCAATTCTGACTTTAAATCACGCAATTCTGACATATCTCGCAATTCTGACTTTATATCTCGCAATTCTGACTTTATAACACAATTCTGACTTTATAACACACAATTCTGACTTTATAACACACAATTCTGACTTTATGGGCCCTATCTTGCACCCGGCGCAAATGACTTTATCCACAAACGCATGTCTCATTCCTATTTTGCACGCGCGCAAAGCGAGATTTTCCCCTCCACAGACGCACGTCGGTAAACTAGGAAATGAACTTGCGCTCCCTGGGCGGATCGGCGCAAAAAGGAGGCGTGTTTCGGCGCAAACATTCCCAGGTGCTATTTTACACTTCCAGAGCACAATTGCGCCACTGACCAGAAAAAACCTGGTCTAAAGTCAGTGGCGCGTTGCGCGTTGTTCATAATGCTATTTTAAGCGCGCATGCTTGGCCATAATATAGCGGGTACACAACGCGCAAATACTGATTCTCTCATCAACATAGACGCAGTAGTTTTTATTTTTGCAAATCATACATTATAACAAGGAAAAATATTAACACAAGAGGGAAATCATTGTGGTTTACATGAAGATGAAAAAACTGAAATACCCATTTCTTAAGGCTATTGTAGTACTAAAGGATCAGACCTGTTTGCCCAATAGTGGCAGAAACGTATATAGGCTATAATGTTTAACCGACGCTGATGTGCAAGAGTTTCTCCCATCCCTATACAACGTCACTTCTGTCTTTCACTGTCCTGACAAGAACGTCGGTCTCATCGGCTGTGAACACTCCTGGCCCGCGCCTAGTAAACCCGCCGTTATAATAACAATCCGTCATGCAACATGCGCACCTGTTCTTAAAGGGTATGTTGGATGGCGCTCGGATTGGTTTATTTCACGTTACGCCCAAACCACACCTATGAATAATGAAGCTACTTCAGACCAACCTCTTTTAGATTTGCGCCAGGCGCAAGAGGCATTTATCCCGCCGGGAAAATAGCAATAGCGCCGGGACCCGCCCACAAAGTTACTTGCGCCATGCGCTTTGACACTTGCGTTTCAGATCGTTAAAATAGGGCCCCAAATCTCGCAATTCTGACTTTATATCATGCAATTCTGACTTTATATCTCGCAATTCTGACTTTATAACACAATTCTGACTTTATAACACACAATTCTGACTTTATATCTCGCAATTCTGACTTTATAACACAATTCTGACTTTATATCACGCAATTCTGACTTTATATCTCGCAATTCTGACTTTATAACACAATTCTGACTTTATATCTCGCAATTCAGACTTTATATCTCGCAATTCTGACTTTATAACACACAATTCTGACTTTATAACATGCAATTCTGACTTTATATCTCGCAATTCTGACTTTATAACACAATTCTGACTTTATATCTCGCAATTCTGACTTTATAACACAATTCAGACTTTATATCTCGCAATTCAGACTTTATATCTCGCAATTCTGAGAAATAAAGTCAGAATTGCGAGATGTAAACTCGCAATTGTGAGGAAAAAAAGTCAGAATTGTGAGAAAAAGTCGGAATTACCTTTTTTTGTTTCTCATTCTGTGGCAGAAACAAGCTTCCATACTTTTCAGACAGCAGCGAGTGTTGGAAATAACTTCTGTTTGTGATCTGATGTGGATTCTGATCACCGTATTAGGCAGAAATATGTATGCGATGCAAAAGACTGTGCGCTATCCATCCAAACATGGTAAATAAATCCGTTCGAAGATATCAGACACAGGCTGAAATAAAGATTCTAAACACATTCAATCATTATTTTTGTGATTCCGTATAATGGCGGCACTAGTTGAACAGAATGACACACCTCTGAAAACAACAGATGTTTAGGTGATGTGCAAATATATAAATGTGTGTGCGATTGAGGTGAGTTGGTTTACATAATTATTAAGGTTTGTGTGTGTGTGTGTGTGTGTGTGTGTGTGTCTTGCAGGGATGTGATGATGAGCTTTCCCCAGGCAGGCTGAACTCAGTGAAGTGGAAGGGCTCCCCACGACCGCTGTCCCCTACAAAGATGTTCATTAACACGACCAGCAAAACCATGTGATGCTGTTTAGATCATAATCTGCTGCAGTTTGAGGTCAGGTAACGTTTTGGTAAGAAGTCTCTATTGCTCAGCTGGGCTGCATTCATTTGATCACAAATACAGTAAAGCAGTAATATTGTGAAATATTATCAAAATTTAAGATAAGAATATAAAAAGCTGCTCCTGACGTTCACACACAGAGACGCTGCTTCTGCATTCTGCTCATGATTCATACGTATTTCACCTGTATTTACCTGATTATATAATAGGATCACCGAGCTCAACTCTGAATCTCTCAAATGCCATGTGACGTGTATGGAAAATTATATAGCTTAAGAAGGGAACATTGGGTTTTATGTTAAGAATGGTATACTAACATACTGTGCAGTACTTAAAGGAGTAGTTCACTTTAAAAATGTCCATGTCTTTCTTTCTTCAGTCGAAAAGAAATTAAGATTTTTGATGAAAACGTTACAGGATTTTCTCCATATAATGGACTTCAATGGGGTCCAAACGGTTCAAGGTCCAAAAGACAGCTTCAGTGCAAACTGTTCAAAGGGCTTTAAACGATTCCAGATGATGAATAAGGGTCTTATCAAGCGAAACGATCACTCATTTAATAAATAAATAACAATATTTACGTTTTATAAGCTCAAATGCTCGCCTTGCTCTGTTCTGTTGTGAGCGTTCATGACTCTCCTGTTCGAACTTGTCCATCGAACTTGTTCGAACTGGTTCATTGAACGAATCTTTTTCAGAGTCAACTCGTTATTTATTTATTAAATGAGTGATCGTTTCACTTGATAAGACCCTTATTCATCATCTGGTGTCGTTTAAAGCCCTTTGAACAGCTTGTAGTTTGTGCTGAAAGTGTCATTTGGACCTTGAACCGTTTGGACCCCATTGAAGTCCATTATATGGAGAAAAATCCTGGAATGTTTTCATCAAAAATCTTAATTTCTCATAATTTGGTTTCGACTGAAGAAAGAAAGAAATGGACATCTTGGATGACATGGTGGAGAGTAAATTGTCAGCAAAAGTTTTTTTTTTAAAAGTGAATATATATATATATATATATATATATACTGTAGCACTGGAGAAAAGGGAATTATTTTTAAAAAATGAAGGAAAAAAATAAGGAATAAGGTAAGGTATAAAAAAGGTATATCATTGTTGACAAGACTTAATTATGTTGCATTTTCAATTCAGTGTCCAGCTTTAAATCTGGATTATAAAAAGATATTCAGCATTTTTAATTGACTTTTCTGTATTCTTCTTTTTTATATATTTGTTTTACAGTACAACACTGTTAAACAAGCTCAGTGCATTGCATTGTTGGACACATTATTCCGTGTGCCTTATATAATGCACATTTTGATAAATGTAATATGTCATTCTGTGCATACACTCTAAAAATGATGGGTTGTTTTAACCCAACTTTGGGTCAAACATGGACAAATCCTAATGTTGGGTTAAAAATGCAATTAAAAAATGTAACCCAATGACTGGGTTTACATATTAGACCCAAAGTTGGGTTAAAACAACTCAGCAGTTTTTAGAGTGTAAAATAATTTTTAAAATAATTTTTCGATAATAAGTACACTTTTTGAAAAACAAAATATTTCAATTTAAATTTGCATTTATTTTCTTTAGCTGTGGTGCTGTTTAGCATCTAATATAACAAACAGGCCAAAAATATGTTTGAAATCTAAAAATGCTGGGTTGTTTTAACCCAACTTTGGGTCAAGCATAGACAAAGCCAAACGTTGGGTTAAAAATGTAACCCAATGGCTGGGTTTGTCCATATTTGACCCAAGGTTGGGTTAAAACAACCCAGCATTTTTAGAGTGTACAGAAAATTCACACACGAGGAACACATGCTATTTACAGTAGCAACATCAGTAGCATGGTAGTATGTGTATTTGTGTCGAGAGAGTTTTTTAAACAGACAACGCCTAACCTAACACATCACTTCAGTTAAAGCAGAATGAATATATCCGCCTGTCAGCGAGAGAAGAGCCCTGTGAGAATGTGTGCCCTTCTGTTTATCGTTTCCTCTCTGACCAGCCAAATTGCAGGAGCGATTTCCATGCCACGATTCATCCCTCCTCACGCTCAGAGTCTCCGAGTCCGACTCTCTTTTCATCTGCGTCTGATGGCTTTGAGAGAAATCTGCAGTGCCACTTCCCTCTGGATGTTGAGGTGTAAATCACATGGGAAATGACAGGCGCTTCTCCTAAAATGGCGACCTGATCCGCAGTTTGCCCGTGTGTTGATGTTTGCTTCTCGCCGTCTCTGTTCTTCTCGCTGCAGAGATCTGGTGTGATTACCTCCCACTCCACCCAGTGTGCGCTTCTTCTTCTTGTTTCCTGCCGTTCCCTGCTGGTGAATCTTAATTAGGATCTGACTAGGCCACGGGCCTGTGAGCATCAAAGAGGAGAAATCAATCTGAGATTGAGCGAGATACGCGTGGAGGACTTCGGTCCCTCACTCCGGGAAAGTGTGATTGCTTTCCCTCTCTGCGCTCCACTCCATCCTCGGATCTCTTCCTTTGTTCTCACAACACATCCTCACTTATCCATTCCCTTCTCTCAGTCTATGATTTCATGTTTCTACTCGCAGTCAGTCTTTCCTCTTCTCTGTTCATGTGTCATTTCATAGTTGGTTATCCCACTAGACGTACAACATATCCCACATGCTGTCCTCGAACACAGGGATCTAGATTTTCTTGTTGTCTCTCCTGTTCTGTGTCACTACTTTTCAATCCTTCCAGTCCCGTCTACACATTGTTCTATATATCTCCTGTCCAGTTTATTTTCAATTTCATTTTTCTTTTCTGTCCTATTCTGCCCAGCGCCTTTATTTTCCCAGTTCTATGCAGTCTCATTCATTTCCTTCCCTTCCTTTTCATTTCCTGTCCTTACCATTTCCTTTCATTTGATTTACTTTTCTTTGTCTCTTTCCTGTCCTGTCCAATTCTCAATTCCTGTACTGTTGATCATGTTCCTTTCATTTCCTCTCCTTTCCTTTCATGTTCCTTTCTTTTCTTCCCTTTTCCTCTCCTTTCCTTTCCTCATGTTCCTTTCCTTTCTGTTCATTTCCTCATGTTCCTTTCCTTTCCTTTTCCTCATGTTCCTTTCCTATCCTTTCCGTTCCTTTCCTTTCTTCAGGTTAATTTCCTTCCCTTTCCTTATGTTCCTTTCCTATCCTTTCCATTCCTTTCCTCATTTTCCTTTCCTTTCCTTTCTTTTCCTTTCATCATGTTCCTTTCATTTCCTTTCCTTTCCTTTCCTTTCCTTTCCTCAGGTTATTTCCTTTCCTTCCCTCAGGTTAATTTCCTTTCCTTTCCTCATGTTGCTTTCCTTTCCTTTCCTCAGGTTAATTCCTTTCCTTTCATTTCCTTTCCTTTCCTCATGATCTCTCCTTTCATTTCCTTTCCTCATGTTCCTTTCCTTTCATTTAATTTCCTTTCCTCATGTTCATTTCATTTCCTTTCCGCATGTTCCTTTCCTTTCATTTAATTTCCTTTCCTCATGTTCATTTCATTTCCTTTCCGCATGTTCCTTTCCTTTCATTTCCTTTCCTCATGTTCCTTTCCTTTCCTCAGGTTAATTCCTTTCATTTCCTTTCCTTTCCTCGTGTTCCTTTCATTTCCTTTCTTCATGTTCCTTTCCTTTCCTCATGTCCCTTTCCTTTCATTTCCTTTCCACATGTTCCTTTCCTTTCCTGAGATTAATTTCCTTTCATTTCCTTTCCTTTCCTCGTGTTCCTTTCATTTTCTTTCCTTTCCTTTCCTTTCCTTTCCTTTCCTTTCCTTTCCTTTCCTTTCCTTTCCTTTCCTTTCCTTTCCTTTCCTTTCCTTTCCTTTCCTTTCCTTTCCTCATGTTCCTTTCCTTTCCTCATGTTCTTTTCCTTTCCTCATGTTCTTTTCCTTTCCTCATGTTCCTTTCCTTTCATTTCCTTTGATTTTGTTCCCTTTCCTTCCCTTCCCTTTCCTTCCCTCAGGTTCCTTTCCTTTCATTTCCTTTCCTTTCCTCAGATTAATTTCCTTTCATTTCCTTTCCTTTCCTCGTGTTCCTTTCATTTTCTTTCATTTTCTTTCCTTTCCTTTCCTTTCCTCATGTTCTTTTCCTTTCCTCATGTTCCTTTCCTTTCATTTCCTTTGATTTCGTTCCCTTTCCTTCCCTTCCCTTTCCTTCCCTCAGGTTCCTTTCCTTTCATTTCCTTTCCTTTCCTCAGGTTAATTTCCTTTCATTTCCTTTCCTTTCCTCATGTTCCTTTCATTTCCTTTCATTTCCTTCCCTTTCCTTTCCTTTCCTTTCCTTCCCTCAGGTTTCCTTCCTTTCCTTTCCTTTCCTTTCCTCAGGTTAATTTCCTTTCCTTTCCTCATGTTCATTTCCTTTCTTTTCGTTTTCTATCCCTTCCTTTCCGTATGTTCCTTTCCTTTCCTTGTGTTCCTTTCCTTTCCTTCCCTTTTCTCAGGCTAATTTCCTTTCCTTTCCTTTCCTGCTGTTCATTAGTGTTGTTGTTTTTGATGTGCCTGGCGACATGGAAAGACAGCCAGAAGGTTTCTCTCTAGCCTGACTGTTCTGGTTAGCAGACATCCGCTCCTTGCCCTAACACCCTCACACTTGCTCACACACTCACACTTGCACACACACACACACACACACACAAATGCACAAATTTATATTCTATCACAAAACACCACGATGAAATAACAGCAGTCAGAAAGACGGGCAGGTCTCCTTACACAACATGCACACATGCAAGCAAATATAGCAGCAGCTCTGCAAATATACTCATCCGCACACGCTTGTATATTTCCCATCTAGTGAGATGAAGTGGGTTAGGTTGTGTTGGCTCTTTGGCACAGTGCAGCGGGAACAGATGGCCAGGACTGGATCACGTCCCGGCTACAGTTCTTCAGGGAGTGGCACGCAGAAGGACTGGGATCTTCAGCCATCCGCCAGCCTGAAACCTTCCTCCTTTCAGTTTAAGAGCTGACAGATATCACCCCATCTCTGTCTCTCTCTCTCCCACTGTGCGCTTTCCCACCTGCTCTCTACAATTAATCTAATGTCCTCCTAAATCTTCATTTCAAACTCTCTTCCAAGAAGATGGATCTGATTTGAACTAATTAATAGATGAAGGTATGCATAATGCTGGATGAGTCTGGGATCGCAGGAGGGAGGGAGCCTTCAGGCCCCTCCCCATGAATTTCCCATTTCATGCTCATTTGTTATGTTAACTATTATTCAACATGGCGTGATAAATTGTTGCGATTGTTCAATTTAATCCTTGTGAGACGTCTTCAATCATCTTTGAGTAATCATGCCTGGCATGCTCATCAGTTATAAATAAAATTGCTTTTTTACATCATGTTCAAGCGTGATTTGCATAGAGGAGAATTAGCAAGTTTCCAAAGCTTGTAAACTACACTCTCTGACGAAAACTGTTACCGTTTCTGCTCTTCCGGGAAGGTTTTTCCACTTGATGCCGGACTGTCGTTCAAGCTGTGGCTGAGATTTACTCCCATTTAGGCACAATGACTCACAGTCAGCGCTCCACTTCATCTCAAAGGTGTTTAGTGGGCTTTGTCCACACACGATTCAGAAAACCATTTCTTCATGGACTTCGCTGTGTGCACAGGAGGCATTATCACACTAAAACACAAAAGGTTCTACGAAATTATGTTTGCCATTCTGCAAAAAAAAGAAAAAGGTTTGTTGATTTCATAGCCGTATCTTTGATTTTATGCACGTGCTAATGGAGTGTGTAGCTGATTTAGCCCAATCTGTTAATTAGAAAGGGATGTCCACGTCCTGTAATGGAACTTGAAATGCATTAAAATGCACGCAGATGAAGGTGAAGTCTGGTCAATGGGTTGTTGTCATGGATCCGGTTTGAAGCAAAGAAGCAGGATCTATAAGTAGCAGTTTTTTATTAATCATAAACTCGAACAGAAATACTCAATATAGTGATTTTACATGTGACTGAAGCTTTAAAACACGTATTGAAATGCATTCTCATCTCAAGGTGACATTTATGATGCTTTTGCCAATGCGTAGACACCCAACACGTCAATATAACACGCTTCGGTTATGGGTAGGTTTAGTTCTGGTGTAGTGTTAGGGTTAGACCACTAGGAGGCGCCTTCTCGCCATTTATATCCGCGTCTCATATTGACGCTAAAGGGTGCCATGTGTGTTGGGTGTCTACGGATGGGCAAAAGTGTCAGTATATGACGCATAGGGATGAGAATGGGCTGCGTGCGTATCGTGTCGGAGCGCGTATTGTTTTCAGAAAAACATGTGATCAGTGAAAAACCAAGACTCACTTTCACTTTCTGACACATAGACAGCATATAAAACATTTAGACCAACATTTAGGCTACTTGCATCAAGCAACTCTGTATTTTTTATAATAAGTATTAATATTATTGTAACATTTAGTTTATTGTAATATGTTATGTGAATTATATTACCAGAAAACCGAACATTTAACGTTGTCAGCCTTTTATTTGTGCTTAATGGATAAAACAACGGCGCTGCGAACAAACGCGGCTGCTCATTTTGACCTGCCATAAGATGGCGCTGTTTTCGACAGCTTCGAAACATTCACGGGAAAGCCTCATGAGGCTTCATCCCAAACTCAAGATACGCACAATATGAATGCAAGGAGCAGAACCACCAAGCTGAAGACGACGACACACAACTAGACAAGATTAAACTCAGCCTTAAATACACAGGCAAACAAGAGGAATAATGAGACTGATTAACAAGACAAACATGAACTCTACTAACACAATCAGTAACCATAGAAACAAACAGGAGAGAATGAAGGAGAACTGAAGTGAACAACAGAATGGAAGACTAACTTAGAAACTGAAATATTGTATGTTGTGTACATGATCACCTGAATCTATGGCATTATGAAATACCCAGTGGTTAACTAATAACACCATGAATAAACAAATCAAAAAGACAATGCAAACACATCTGTTAAATAATCAGTAAAAATGTGACCTGCAATTGATCATTGAACAGAGTGCATCCTTGTTCATTAGTGGTGAATTAATGACAAATACATATTCCTAAACCATCCTAAAATCATCTTTGGCCACTACTGTATGCAAATGTATATTTGGCATGTTTATTTGCGTTATCGTAATAATAATTCGTAATAATAATAATATTGTAATAATAATTCAATATTATAATACAATATTCGTACAAAAAGTTTTTAATAATATTTATTGATGATATTACACTCTAAAAAATGCTGGGTTGGTTTAACCCAATTTTGGGTCAAATATGGTCAAACCCAGCTGTTTGGTTACATTTTTAAATTGCTTGTAATCCAACATTTGGGTTTGTCCATATTTGACCCAAAATTGAGTTAAAACAACCCCGATAAACATTTTTAAAATGTGCTTTTGTGAAGTGTGTGTAAAATCAGAGTTATTCAAACACTTTCAACTCAAATTTGGGTCAAATATGGTCAAACCCAAGTGTTGGGTTAAAAATTGCAATTGAAAAATGTGCAGTTGAAAGTGAAAGTTAGGTTAATTTGAAATGACATTTTTAACCCAACGTTTGGGTTTGTCCATATTTGACCCAAAATTGAGTTAAAACAACCCAGTATTTTTTAGAGTGCGTGTTTTATAGCACATAACTGGAGTCATTAACCACTGATGCTTCCTAATAAACATTTTTAAAATGCACTTTTGTGAAGTGTGTGCATGGCGAGAAATGGTTGAATATCCAAAAAAATTCAGACGTAAAATCTTATGGGAATCTCCCACAGAGTTATTCAAACACTTTCAACCCAAATTTGGGTCAAATATGGTCAAACCCAAATGTTGGGTTAAAAATTGCAATTAAAATTGTACAGTTGAAAGTGAAAGTTGGGTTACATTTTTAACCCAACATTTGGGTTTGTCCATATTTTACCCAATTGTGGGTTAAAACAACCCAGCATTGTTTTTAGAGTGTATGATATAATATTTGAATATTATTCAATATCCTGATTATGCAGGCTGAAATTAAAATTTCGGTTCCAAATGATAAATAATTCTTCCCCTGAACTCTAGATGGCGCAATCTGATTAGTCCTCAACTCAACCTTGCTGGATTGTTTTAACCCAACTTTGGGTCAAATATGGACAAACCCAAATGTTGGGTTAAAAATGTACTAATAAAAATTTAACCCAATGGCTAACCCAAAGTTGGGTTAAAACAACCCAGCAATTTTTAGAGTGTAATCACGTCATTTTCTATAGAGCACAGCTGATTGGTTCCTATCAGTAGCCAATGAGCTCGCAGCTCAACCTTCCAATACTCCCCTCCACCTTCCCCAGCTCCACCTGTGTAGATCTGCGATGAGTCATCCATGTACATGTATATGTTACTTTCTCACGACATATGTTACTTTCTTTCTTCACGACACATCAGTGTGTCGTGTGTTTTGGTCCCTCACTTGCCTTGAAGCAGCAATAACAGCAGGAGCGTAGCAGATCTATTCCACCAAGACCAAATACATCAACATTATCATGCAAAACACTCAGAGTTGTGGTGACAGACCTTCAAATTGCAATGGAAACGTGCCTATGTTTAGCCAATTCATCTGGGACTCCCTTCTCATAAATGAGCACACCTATAAGGCCGTGTGTCCACCAAAGCGTTTTTCCACGCGCCTAGCGTATGTTTTCAATTGTTTCCAATGGCAGCGCCGCGTTTTTTAAACGCCATGAGCGTGACGAGGCGCTGAGCGGTTTTTTCACGCTGAAGCGCCGAGCGCCCGGCGTTTTTTACTGGTCGCCGAGAGTTGAAAAATGTTCAACTTTGGAAAAAACGCAACGCTCATCACTATCAGTTCTTGCCCAGCCGTCCAATCACAGTGGAGGAGGGGCGGGACTAAACCACACCGACCAACAGTCACAACGTTTAAACTGCTGCTGATATTCTGTATCATAGCAACGAAACGCCTCAACGGAAAAAACGTTGCGCTGCCAAAACGCTCTCAAGCGCCCAAAGCACGGCGTCTTCAGCAGAGCGTGTAGCGTTTTCAGCTGGATAAAAACGCTTTGGTGGACACACGGCCTAAACACACACCTCCCTTTGCTTTGATGGAAGTATGAACACACTCGCCCCATGACCCTTTATCGGACCGAGTTCATCACGGCACTCGGGTGGACGTCGGATGAGAAAGTCCGAAAGGTGTTGGGTGAAAACATGGTGACGTCTTGTCTTGGTGTTGAGTGAAGTCATCATCACCTCCTAATAGACTGGGTGTAATGACTACTTTCCCTCTGTCTCTTTCAGCCCTGATGACAGTCGTCTAATGGAGACTAAGCAGGATCATTCCCCACTCCCTAAAACACCGCCGCCACGCTCTTTAATTCAATAGCTCTTCTCCCGAGCTGATGATGTTTACTCCCTCTGAAGCGGACGGAGACGGCGGGAACAAAAGGAAAACATGCAATTGTCACCAGTCGCTTCAAAAAGCCATTTTGAGCATCAATCTTGTTTTCATTTTCTCTTTTTTCCGTCGACGCGATCCGTGGTCAATAGAGCCGCTAGCGGTGTCAACTCCGCCGCGTCAGGCGAGGTGTTTGGTTAAAGATAAATTGGCAGGGATGTGCTCGCTCTTGGCAGGTTGTACATCATGTGGATGCATTTCCTCCGAAAGTTGGATGAACACAGCGGCAGGGAGACAGCTAAATACATCAGTACACACCGCGGATGCTGATCCTGGATTCAATGCGCCATTAAATATAAACTCAAACCCCATGTCTTTGACATTCGGTGGCGTTCATTTCTGTAAGTTTGTTTAACAAGACATTTATTGTAGATGCAATTGTGGATTACAAACAAGCAAACGAACACATCCCACAACATATTATTGCAGATTAATACACATTAATGTGTGAAATACTGTCTGTCCTGAAATGGATTCACCAATTTGTTTGTAAGCAAGCATGAGATTGATCAAAGGTACATTTTAGATACTTGAAATAAAATAAACTGGTAACACTTTATAATACGATTAATCGCGACTAATAAAAAAACGATTGATCGTGATTAATCGCATCCAAATTAAAAGTTTGTGTTTACATAATATATGTGGGTGCACTGTGTATAACACACATATGCATGTATATTTAAGAAAAAAAATATTTATATTATTATTTATATAAATAATTTATTATATATTATATTATTATAAATATTATTTATTAATTATTTATATATATATATATATATATATATTATTTATATAAATAGTTTATTATATATTATATTATTATAAATATTATTTATTAATTATTTACATTTTTTTTAAGAAAAAAAATATTTATATACAAAATATTTATATTTATACATCATATTAATTATATATAAATATATATACAGAGAATACATGAAAATATTTCTTAAATATATATATATATATATATATATATATATATATATATATATATATACAAGCTTTTGTGTTTATTTATATAAATAAAATAATTATACAAAGTGCACCTCACTGTAAAAATGAATATGCTTTATCTAATCAATAAAACTGCGGCAACAGATTACAAGCAATATTATTTATTAAATTGAACAAATCAGAATTGAGTAATAGTTAATCAAAATAATATTCCAATTAATTTTAATTTGTACAATTTAATTAATAATATTGCTTGTAATATGTTGCCACAATTTTATTGATGAAGCATATTATATTTTTCAGTGCTGTCACAGTCTTCGTCATCTTCACTACACTTCCCAGCATCCTCTTGTCTCCACACCTGAACTCACTCCCTCAATCGTCGTGATTTTCATCTGTGTCACCTGTCTTCACCTCGTTAGTGTTCATTTGCTTCTGTATTTAGTTCATGTCGGTCATTGTTTCTGTTCATGTCAATGTGATGTCGACTCGTGAGGAGTATTATTTGGAGAGTTTGAATATTCTGCCTGCCTATCTGTACCCGTTTGAGAGAATTATTAGTAAAGTGTTTGCATTGGAGCATTTGCCTCGTTTGCCTTCTTCTGCCAGCATTAAATCTCGGGACAGCACCCACATTTAATATGCAAACACAAACTTTTATTTTGGATGTGAATAATCGCGATTAATCATTTGACAGCCCTAAAAAATATACTATATAGATAACCAATTTATTTTAAAATGACAAAAACACACAACAAAATTAGTAAAACTTTAACTAAAATAAAAAATAAAATAATTAAAAATAATTTTTTAAATAATTAAAAATTATTAAATAATAATAATATATAAATATTAAAAATAAATAAATATTAAATAATATTAAAAATAATTATGGACATTAAAGACACTAAAATAACACTAAAGGTATTTCAAAAAATATTGTTGGTTTAACTTAAATTAAATAATCTGGCTGCATTAAATTTCATTGTAAAGTTCATTGAAATGGACAAATTGAGTTAATACAATGAAGGAGATTGATTTAATCATCCGAAACTCAAAATATTATGTTATCTGAACTATACAAATTAAGTTGATTTGACAAAAGAAAAAAAATTTGATTACAAATCATGAAAATATTTTTTTTTACAGTGTAGTATTGGCTTGCATCATGTGCTGGCTTGTTTTCAAGAGCTACAATCCCTAAATTAAATGCTAATCAACTTTCTCTTATTCCTAGAGAAACAACAGAAGGAAGTTCTTCAGCTTTAATGAACCTGAGGAAGCCTTGAGAAGTGAAGTGTTCTCAGATCAGCCAGACAACATCAGTTCAACAACAGCCAGAGACATAACAAGGGAGAGAGAGAAGCCCACTGGGTGAGATTTGATGAGATTTGAAGTTCTCTGCTGCCATTGGCTAACATCAGACATGAGCATCATCTTATCTGGTAAAACTGCTCCAGCTCCTCTACACACACACACACACACACACACACTGTGTCTCTCTCTTTCTGTCACTACTTGAAAAATGGTGGAATTGCAAAGAATCAATATTTCCCTTCATGTCCTTCCTCATGCTACATTTCCTGAAAAGGTCAGTAATTTATTAAATCTTCAGTATAGTGAGAACATGATTCTTCATCAGTGTGTTTTAGACACTGTTTAACATTTTTTTTGTTCTCTTCATTGTTTCACTTCTATTGATTTTTATTGAAGCCTCACACTACTGTCAGCCGGCACAGACCCGAGGCTGCTAACACACACATCCGCCGACTTCATTTACAAACAAGAACAAACAAATGACTTCCAGACTGTGTATGAGACAGACTGAATATGAAATGTTTCATAGATTTACTGTGCTGTTGGGTTGGTGAAGCCTAATTATTGGCATTTTTGAGATATATATATATATATATATATATATATATATATATATATATATATATATATATATATATATATATATATATATATATATATTAGGGCTGTGAAACGATTAATCACAATTAATCGCATCCAAAATAAAAGTTTGTGTTTACATAATATATGTGTGTGTAGTGTGTATAATTATTTTCTATATACATATACACACATGCATGTATATATTTAAGAAATATTTGCATGTATATACTTATATAAACATACATATATAAATGCATGTGTATGTATTATATATACAAAATAATTTTACACAATACAAACATATATTATGTACACAAAAACAACTTTATTTTGAATGCGATTATATATATATATATATATATATATATATAATAGGGATGGGCAACGATTGATCGTGATTAATCCGTTCCAAAATAAAAGTTTGTGTTTACATAATATATGTGTGTGTAGTGTGTATAATTATTTTGTATATATAAATACCCACACATGCATGTATATATTTAAGAAATATGTGCATGTATATATTTTATATATATTTATTCACAATTAATATTATATATAAATATAAATATTTGATATATTAATAACACATTTTTCTTAAATATATACATGCATGTGTGTGGGTATTTATATATACAAATTAATTATACACACCACACACACGTATTATGCAAACAAAAACTTTTATTCTGGATGCGATTAATATATATAATTATAATATATATATATATATATATATATATATATAATATATATACACACACGCAGGTATATACATTTAATGCTGTTTAAAATCTCAAAAATGCCAATAATAAGGCTTCACCAACCCATCAATGTTGAAAACTATTCTATTCATCAAAGAATCTTTCAAATGTTTTATCATGCTTTCCACAAAAAATACAGTTTTCAACATTGATGATAATCATAATTGTTTCTTGAGCAGCAAATCTGCATATTCGAATAATTTCCGAATGATCATGTGACTCACACAGCATGCATGCATTGAGAAATGAAGAGATGTAATGTATGCATAATAAAAACATTTTTTTACAGTAAAACTAATAGAAACGAACAGAAAACAGCAACACACACAAAAAAAGGTGAACAAAAGTCACGGGACCCCAGATTGCAAATCCATGTAAAGTCTTGCATGAGTGTAAACACAGCTAATGTGGGTAGGTTCATTATCCTCAAACACTCAGCAGCAGATGAGCTCTGAACCCGCAGCACACAGTACGAGTACTCGTCCCTCAGTGTGTGGAAGATGAGTACTCGGGATCTGTCCTAAATTGAGCCCAGTTGGAGACTCGGTGCGTTAGGATCTTCAGCCGAGCTTTAACCACGTCTGAGACGGCGGAGTCATGACCCACATCCCTCTTCCGATCAGAACCCCAGCGGAGAGCGAGGAGCCCAGGGATCCAATCTGGGAGAGAGGTGTAAATTCAAATCTGCACAGGAAGCAAGGAAGGCGCGAATGAGCATGGTGTCTGCTGTTCTCGCTGTGTTATCTGAACCGGGGCAGGAGTGGAGGCCCGTTACGCGGCTAATGAGATAGTCACGGGTCATCTTGCGGCTGTGCGAGTATCACAGGACACTGTTCAACTGGTTTATAGATGAATGGACTGGTGGAAGATGTGAGTAAAACACCTGTTTACCACTGTGGCTGATTGCTCTGGAAATAGCAGCTTTCATTGGAAGTGAATAACCGGCAGACTGTCAGTGTTAAAGTGTCCCTTTTCAAAAACTGAGATTGGTCGTCTCACCGTGCGTTCACAGCGGACGTGAATAGCGCGTCAAATTCGCGTCTACCGCATCTAGTTTGACGCTTGAACACTTTGTGTTAATTTGCACGTCAAGACTGAAACTCGGAAAACAAACGAAATTTGAAGCGAAATTTACGCGCGTCAGCAGCGTGGAGATCATCGTCGCCGTATTTGTGTCCACCGGACCCTTCGGAGGCGAACTGTTTGGCGAGGTTCACCATTTAGCTGCGCTGGATGACGGCCGCTGTCAGCGGTACTTCCGCCTGTCTCGCGCCCAGTTTGATGGCCTGTTGTCCCGCATCGGAGCGAGCATCACCCTCGCCCTCATCCATCTAATCCGTCATTTGTTTTGATGATAAATAGTCAGCCTCCAAAAGTTATTAACCTGTCCTGTGATTTTTTCCCCTCTCACGTCCAGACACGAACTTATGCATGTATGTTGTGTTTACATCATAATATTTCATATAATCTAGATATGGAATAAAAAACATTCAATACAAAATGAACATGTCTCGTGTATTGGAATAAAGTTTTAAGTGATAAGATATGCTTTGTTGTGCATTAGAACCACACCAGGCATTTAGTCATATTACAAAATAGGCTAATTTATTAAAGCATCCAGATCCTTCACCTATGGAAGCTTGTTTCCGCCGTAGAATGAAAAATATAAAAGGTAATTGCGACTTTTTAATCTCACATTTCTGACTTTTTTTCTCACAATTGCGAGTTTAGCTACATCTCGCAATTCTGACATTATTTCTCAGAATTGCGAGATGGAAAGTCAGAATTGCGAGATATAAAGTCTGAATTGTGAGTTATAAAGTCTGAATTACGAGATATAAAGTCAGAATTGCTAGATATAAAGTCGCACTTCTGTCTTTTTTTCTCATAATTGCGACTTTATATCACCCAATTCTGACTTTATATCTCGCAATTCTGACTTTATATCACCCAATTCTGACTTTATATCTCCCAATTCTGACTTTATATCACCCAATTCTGACTTTATATCACCCAATTCTGACTTTATATCACCCAATTCTGACTTTATATCTCGCAATTCTGACTTTATATCTCGCAATTCTGAGAAATAAAGATATAAACTCGCAATTGTGAGAAAAAAAGTCAGATTTGTGAGATAAAAAGTCACAATTATTTATTTTATTTTTATATTTAGTGGCGGAAACAAGCTTCCATATTCACCACATGAGCAAGCAGCAGGCTCCTGATTGGTTAACATGGCGCAAATTGACGCCAAAGTTCAGATTTTTCAACTTGGGCAGCAGGCGCCAATTTCGTGTCGTTTAAAGCCCTTTGAACAGTTTGCACTGAAACTGTCATTTGGACCTTGAACCGAAACTTGAAACTTTTCATCGAACCTTTCCAGTTTGTGTTTGACTCTTCAGGGCAGTGACCTCGATTCATGCAAGAATGTAGTGGGATATTTGGAGGGAGCTGAACAATAGACTTCACGACTCCAGAGACTTCTGTCGATCTTTACAGTAAGTCACGAAGGATCACAGAGAGTTTGAACATCAGAACTCTCAGCAGAAGAAATATGAGCGCTACGAAGCAGCCAGAGAACCTCAGGCATTAGGACGAGTAGAGCATCTGTCCGTCCAGGCAGAGAGGATTGTGGGAGAGATTTTCACTAGCTCTCTCTGCAGTGTTTAAACAGATGGGCCCTCCAGCTCCGACTCTCTCTGTCGAACGCAGATTCACATGCGCACACCACCTCGCCGAGGCAGGCAGGAGAGAAACGGATGCCCTCAGAAATACATGAGGCACACTGGCAGGAGAGATAAAGGAACAGTCGGATGGAGACCGGAGTACTGGATCAGCTCCAGCTGCTTTCTGCATTAAGTTCAGTGTTGTTGGATAATGCAGTTGGGTAAACATGAAGTCCCCTGGCTACCCTCTGAGAGCCAATAAACTTCAGACACTTCTGAACCGCCACAGCACTTAAAGCAGAGTGTGTGCCGTGCCAAACACACTCAACACCTACGCACACATTTTTTCCCATTGTCTTTTACCTGGTTTGTCTGAGTCAGCAGCTGATTGGATTCATTACGGCGCTACATGCACGCTTTCATTGTGGCAGGAATCATGTCGGAGAAGCGAAAAACAAAAAAGCCCACAGTCAGCGGCAGTGCTCAGATTAGGAGGAGGATCTGAAACGCTGTTGACTTGACAGACTGCAGCTGTGTGCATTCGACTCTCACCACACCTCAATGATTACGGCAAGGTTGCTTAAAAACACTCTCTCTCACACACACACACACACACACACACACCATTCTTTGAGAAGCTGTCTCTTTCTTCACTCTCTCATCTAACAGAGCCATGCCCAAAACACTGAGAGAAGTTAAAGCGTCAAAAACGTCGAAAGGAGTTCATAAAATTCATGACATCTTACGTAACAATTTTTTTACTGTTACATAAAACATATAAAAAAAAATTGTAAAAAAAAAATCTAGCATTTCGGGATTCGAGATTAAAGTAGAAAAATTTCAACATTAAATTCAAAATATTTTGAGATTAAAGTCGAAAAGTAAAAATTTTTTTGCACTGTTACATAAAAAGATATAAAAATACGGAAGCCCTGAAGCGCAACGTTAAAAAAAATTGTAAAAAAAAAATTTAAATTGTGCATTCCAGGATTGAAGTTTGAAATTTTTCGAGATTAAAGTAGAAAATTTTGAAGATTAAATTTGAAGTTAAAGCGTGAAAAACGTCAAAAGGAGTTCATCAAATTCATGACATTTTACATAATTTTATTTTGCACTGTTACATAAAAGATATAAAAATACCAACACTATCTCACGCCCAATATGTACGAATTCGACGATAATTAAAAAGTGGCTAATTCGTACGACCTCACTCGTACGAATTTGTACGATTTGTCTAAACCCACGTGACGGTTAGGTTTAGGGGCGGGGTCAGGGGTAGGTCATTCGTACGAATTCATACGAATTGGCCAATTCGTAAAAATATGTACGATTTAGGAAAAACGTACTAATTCGTACGAGTGAGGTCATATGAATTGTTACGAATTAGCCACTTTTTAATCATTCGTCGAATTCGTACGACTTGGTCGTGAGATCGGGTTGAAAAATACAGACGCCCTGAACCGCAATGTTTTAAAAAAAAAAAATCTAGCATTTTGAGGTTAAAGTTCGAAATTTTTCGAGATTAAAGTAGAAAAATTTCAAGATTAAATTTGAAATATTTTGAGATTAAAGTCGAAATATTACGATAATTGAAGTGTGCATTCATAACAGTGCGCGTCCACTAGCTCAGAGTGCGCGTGTGTGTGTGTTTGTGTGTGTGTGTGTGTTAGGGCTGTCAATCTTCCTCTATAATACTATTCGAATTCCATTCCTTATTTTATTTAATATTCGAATAATATTCGAAATATTAAATGCTAAAAGTTATCCTATTAATAATATTTACGAAATTACACATGCTTATGGATCGCCAATGCAACTATCGCATGTGGTTGTCGTTACATATTCGGTCCACTAGAGGGACATCTAATACACATTTTTTACGCGTTGAATATGGTTGAAGCGTTTCCGATGGTTTTTCGGCTTATATCGTTCTTTTCAGTTCAACTAGACAGTTCCAACAAGCTCGATGGGCACCGCATCCGTTGAGATATTTGCGTTTTTCGCTTCACAGGGGCTTTGGGGGGCGCTTTTTACGTTGTTAAACATTTAGGCTAGCATTTTTGACAGTTGTCAAAAACTTCATTGTCCATCAGACGAAACAAAGGCATTTCATTTTCACATGCGCGTAAGCCAAGGCGGCGAAAAGGCATAATTGCGTATAAAAGAACATTTAAAAAATATGCATAAAAAAGCAATATTCGAACAGCAACTTCAGCATTCGAATAGTATTGTTTTTTTTTAAATATTCAAATTATATTCGAATTTCGGAATGCGTTCCAAGAGGCCTAAGTGTGTGTAAATAAATGCACTTGTGAAGTCAAACTGCCATACATCAACAAAAAATAGAGGCTTACTTTAATTTCAGCAAAATTCTACACAGGTGCTAGTGGTAGTGTTTTTGAGGTGTTTTCGTGCTCGTCTAGTCAACATTTTCTGGGTCGAGAACACAACAGTAACCGTTCTGTCTCCCTCACCGTAAATATGATCTGGATACATTTTAAGTGCATCATTCTGTATCCAATCATTTCGACTTTAAAGGACAACTCCAGAGCAAAATGAACCTTTGGTCTAATTACACATTGCTACCTAGTCAACCGTTATCTGAGATATATTTTCATGATTGCCGAATGTAAATAGTTTTATCTCTAAAAACAGTTTAGCCTATAATGCTAGTATAATGCTAGTATATTGGGCATAGAGTAATGACTAATAAAAATCGCTTGTTATTACCACTAACAAGGCTCAAAATAGCCCCATACTCACACGACAGCATAATAAAGGTCTCTACATTCAAACCGAAGCATTGAGAACTTTGTCAGTATCCATACAGTTTAATAAAAAGACATTTTATACACAGAGTGAACATCGCGAATACCGGAAGAAGCCATCTTGGAAAAATAGTCTCTACCAGTCAATCTACGAACGCCGATCCAAGTGCGCTGAACTGTGCAGAATATCATATGGTCCGTTGTTTTCGGAAGAAACACAAACTCGAACCGTTTTCTTCTCTTCAATATGTACACGCAGCCTACTGTTCGCGCTCACCTTATCACCTTATTCACATTTCACCGGTGCACATGGATCGGCGTTCGTGGATCGACTGGTAGAGACTATTTTTCCAAGATGGCTTCTTCCGGTATTCGCGATGTTCACTCTGTGTATAAAATGTCTTTTTATTAAACTGTATGGATACTGACAATGTTCTCAATGCTTCGGTTTGAATGTAGAGACCTTTATTATGCTGTCGTGTGAGTATGGGGCTATTTTGAGCCTTGTTAGTGGTAATAACAAGCGATTTTTATTAGTCATTACTCTATGCCCAATATACTAGCATTATACTAGCATTATAGGCTAAACTGTTTTTAGAGATAAAACTATTTACATTCGGCAATCATGAAAATATATCTCAGATAACGGTTGACTAGGTAGCAATGTGTAATTAGACCAAAGGTTCATTTTGCTCCGGAGTTGTCCTTTAATCTCGAATTGTTTCGACTTTAATCTTGAAATGTTTAGAATTTAGTCTCGAAATATATCGACTTTAATCTCGAATTTTTTTTACTTTAATATCAAAATGCTATATATATATATATATATATATATATATACAGTTTTTTTTTTTAATCTCGAAAATTTTTTACTTTAATCGCAAAACTATATATATATATATATATATATATATATATATATATATATAGACAGTTTTTTTTTACATTGCGGTTCAGGGCTTCCATAAAAAAATGTTACAAAGAGCTGACTCTGAAATGTGCTCGACTGCAACAACTCTTCCTCTTCTCAACATGGACTGTGTTCCCGGGGGCGGGGTTATGTAAATTTTAGGCTTGCTGATGTCACTAACCCGGGAGGAATGTTGTGTAGTTCTACCAGCCGTTTGTTGTAGTCCTTAAAAAACTATTTCTTTAAAAGCAAATATCTCCCTTTGCTTTGAACTTGAAGCGTTGTAACTTTGATAATGTTGTTTATGCTCAAACAGCAACATTACACACTAACTAAAGTCAGAAAAGTGAAACCATAATTAACCACCCCTTTAAGGAAATAAGATATAAAAACGTACCCTTATTTTATTTGAGCTACTTGCCATAGCAATATTTCAAAATTTCACTTAAATTAACTATAAATAAACTTAAAAAAATTTATACAGACACATTATCTAGATTAAAATTAAATACAGTGTGTGTATTATTTTATTTCCGTTATGAAGGAAAAATAGTGTACCATGATGAGTAGATGTGGGCAAGATGAGAGCACCCTTCATTCAGAAAGTGTATTAGACGAGTGGGTAGGTAAATGTAGTATGTGTGTCAGACAGTTCAGAAACACAAAAGAACTCAAATCACAATCTTTAAAGTGAGATATCTGTCAGACGCTGAACAGCGAGGGGTCCTCCTACTCAATCCAGTCGGCTGGGATTTTTAGGGATGTTGTCATGGCGAGGCTCAGCCACTCTCGTCAAAAGATTCCATGACATCACAATGCTATCCTGCCGAACCGGCCAATCAGAAGGCAGAGAGTGTGAATGTATAATGAGGTGGAATCCACCAGCAGGACCAGAGAGAACCAGATGTCTGAGACGTCTGCGGGCTGAGAGCAATCTCTTCTCTTTTCCCCCTCTCAATCCATCTCTCTCTCTCTCTCTCTCTCTCTCTCTCTCTCTCTCTCTCTCTAGTCAGCGTTTTTTTTTTTTCTTAACATATGGGCATGATATTCTTATTCAAATGCAATATGTATAACACAAGTTATTCATTAAGGGGTTGATCCCCCACCAGCCCCTCAAACCCAATACTTTCGGAGCAACACATACTATAGTGTTTATAATCAGTTAGATTGAAGATAGATATCGAGATGACTTCTGTGATGGAGATGAAAGGCATTTGTAAAAAAGAAGTGTCATGAATATTCAAACTTGTGTTATGAATGTCACTTCCAGACAAATTCTTATTACATTTTCGCCATACAGTGAAAATGCATTATGGTCATTGGCTGTCAAGATCAGTTTGCATAACTAAAGCATGCTTGCATAAATGAATACTAATAAAAAGTTGTCAGAACAGACAACAAGCGAGGGGGAAAGAGTATAAATGGTAGGGGGAAAGTCTGTGCCTCCTTTAATAAACCATCGTGTAAGAACAGCTCGCCGAATTTTAAATTCATTTCAGACATAAGACATGCACATTACTATGGAAGCTTGTTTACGCCAAAGAATGGAAAAAAAGGTAATCACGACTTTTTATCTCACAATTCTGACTTTTTTTCTCACAATTGCGAGATATAAAGTCCGAATTGCGAGATATAAAATCAGAATTGCGTGATATAAAGTCGCAACTGCGAGATATATATCTCTGACTTTATATCTCGCAATTCTGACTTTATATCTCGCAATTCTGACTTTATATCTCGTAATTCTGACTTTATATCTCACAATTCTGACTTTATATCTCACAATTCTGACTTTATATCTCGCAATTCTGACTTTATAACTCGCAATTCTGACTTTATACTCACAGTTCTGACTTTATATCTCGTAATTCTGACTTTATATCTCGCAATTCTGACTTTATACTCACAGTTCTGACTTTATATCTCGTAATTCTGACTTTATATCTCGCAATTCTGACTTTATACTCACAGTTCTGACTTTATATCTCGTAATTCTGACTTTATATCTCGCAATTCTGACTTTATACTCACAGTTCTGACTTTATATCTCGGAATACTGACTTTATATCTCACAATTCTGACTTTATACTCACAGTTCTGACTTTATATCTCGGAATACTGACTTTATAACACGCAATTGTGAGATAAAAAGTCGCAATTATTTATTTATTTTTTTATTTAGTGGCAGAAACAAGCTTCCATACGTTACAGCAAGTCAGTCAATTTAAGAAAGCCTCAACAGTCTCATCTGCAACTGCTCAAGATCATTAATCATCATTCAATTAGTAAACATTGGTAAACAAGTGCATGGTCCACAGAAACACACATCACTAGTACAATCACATTAGAAAGGAAGAAAAGTTACAGCATTCGCCACAAACATTACCTAGAACTGCAATAAACTAAAATGAGTGTTTTCAAACAGTTTTCCGTAACACAGTTTCATCCCAAGAAGTCATATAACTGACGTCTTTTGACCATACGTCAACATCCGCCGTTTTAGGGTTCCCTTTAACGTCAGGTACATGACGATCCCGGGCCGTCATACAACTGATGCTTTACCTTTAACGTCAGTCAGGTGATGGGGTAGGTTTAGGTCTGGGGTAGGGTTAGGATCCGATAACCTCATCTAACCGACGTTTAAGGGTACCCTAAAATGGCGGATGTTGACGTATGGTCTAAAGACGTCAGTTATATGACGTCTTGGGATGAGAATGCGCTGGTTTCCCAAACATTGGATGCATTGATGCATATTAAAGCAAGATAGAAGTGAGTATATCATCACCATTATTTCATTCAAACCCATTCATGCATGGGGACGTTTTCAAACCAACATCGCATTACGTAATGCCCAACACTATGTGAGGTTTAGTAATTGTTCCCACTGGATTTCAGGACTCCTAAAACTCCCTAACAGCCGGAATTGAGTGTGTTTCCATTATTCCCCAGGCTGCAATGGTCTTTAATGGCACCTAGGAGGACACATGGATCTGACTATAATCCAATGGTGTAAGTCCATTAGTGTTCGACAGAGAGACAATACGAATCAGGGAGATGTGCGGTGACATAAAACAGTCCTCTGATTCCGAAGGAGGATTAATCTACACACCCACACGTCCCGTCTCATTACGCACACAAAGGTCAGAGAACAATGAAGATCGGTCTGTAATGAATCTGCATCCATGTTTTTTGACGGATGGCCATTGGGATGGATCAAAGCAGTTGACTGCAGTTGTTCCAAGACTCTCTCAGTCAATAAAGACACACAAAACACACAATAACAGACTCCAGCTGCAAAATAACCTTTATTGTTATTTACGGGACTTTTCCTCATGGCAAAAAACCAAAGCAGTCACCGTTGCCAACGAGAAAGCACCCATCACAACACGAACAATGTGAAACCCCCATTCCAAGCACGGATCTTTTTTATTACGCGGCACGCAGAGCCGAGGATAAAAAAACAACACTGATAAAAATGATTTTGTGGTGAAGTAAATACTACAGAAAAAAAAAACAATTGAATTTACACGAAAAAGGTTAGTTGAGGCAAGAATTTAAAAAAAATAAGTACATTCTATAGTAGAACTCAATTAAATCGTGTAGAAATGAAAGCGTAAATATCAACATTATAAAATTAAGTAAAATTGCTCAACTTTTCTGATACTGGTGTTCCCATCATGCACAGGGGCATGAATAATTAATGAGGTTGATTTTTCACTGTTTTCCAGCTGCATTATCATTACTTTTGTTGTTAGAATTAGTAATTTGCCATTTTGTGACATTTGGAGTTCATTTTCTACTTAAAATGACACATTCAAACTAGGGCTGTCAAAACGATTAATCGCGATTAATCGCATCCAAAATAAAAGTTTGTGTTTACATAATATATGTGGGTGCACTGTGTATAACTATTATATATATATATATAAATACACACACATGCTTGTATATATTTAAGAAATATTTTCATGTATATTCTGTACATAGATTTATATATAATTTATATTATATATAAATATAAATATTTTATATATAAATAATATTTTTTCTTAAATATTACATGCATGTGTGTTTTTTATATATATACAAAATAATTATACACAGTGCACCCACATATATTATGTAAACACAAACTTTTATTTTGGATGCGATTAATCGCGATTAATCGTTTTGACAGCCCTAATTCAAACACAAAAACGGTCTATCAAATGTTACCGTCATTGTGCATCGTCTACCAAGTATTGAGGTCTGCATTCACACATGCTGCATCAAAAGTGAAGAGATGATGAGACACGCTGCAAGTAATCATTACTTAAACAGCGTGGTCTAATTCAATGTTATATTGTATGAGTGAAATGTTGTATTAAGCAAAATTTTATTAAATCGATTAGATATTATTTAATCTTTCATCAGCTAACTAAAAAATTACTCTATTTCTTATGTTGTTTTCACTTAACTCAGTTAAGTATAGTTGACTTAATTATATGTGTGAAATTCACTCAAAAAATATCAGTGCAAAACTTGCCTTGAAAAAATTAAGTAAATTTTGCTTATTGTTTTTTACAGTGTACAACATCAATAACCAAAAAGAATCTATTTTACGAGCACATTATGAGGTCCGTGTCCCACTGAGGCAAGACAAGGAAACTCTTCGTTTTTAATCACCAAAACAATAATTGTAGCACTCAATGGACCAGACTACAGCCATTAGGTGTACAGTCCTCATGCTGTTGCATGCATTAAAAGGATGGTCTCAGTCGAGAAGCCCCGAAGACACACAGAAACTATCTCGCTCTTCCAGACACTGACGGCTAATTCGTTGACTTATGCCTCTTCCTCAGCTGCCCTCCTGGCTTGATCCCCAACTTTCCTTGCAACTGCATACATGAATTTCAAAACAGGGTGAGATAGAGACCAAGAGAGCGGGAGGGTTGCATTAATCCAATGCAAATGGAGTCTGTTGCCACTGGCAGAGGTAAAAGAGACATGACGGGAGAAACAGAGACGTGCCGCTGGAAGAGATGGAGATGCGAACGCACGCGCACAGGCCGACACAATGAGAGCGCAACGGGACTTCATTAGGATCCCATCCCAATGCCTTTATCTTTGTTTGTCCAAATCCTAATGAGCGCTGTGTTCCCGTCCTCGCGCCCCTGCACACATCTGGCACCTCTGGAAGCCCAGAAGCACCTGCTGATAGTCAATGAGGGCGTCCAGCCACAGACTGAGCTGCCAAACGCCGTCCGCCCGACTGACCGAAGCTTAAACACCCTCCTGCCACCTCCAGAACGGCCCCTTAAAGCCCAAACACGGATCTCTAACGCGGCTGAACACTGACCCGACACAACGACTCAGGGTGTTTTTTTGTGCGTGAAAATCAAAAATGGGCGGAGCCAGCCGTCGCCATCTTGGCCCAACCACTCACGGATAAACGAAACTGGGAAGCGAGGCGGATTAGAAGTGACGTGATGCTAACAGACAGCAGACAAACAGCTAGTAGTGACAATCCAGCTGTCACTCAAGTGGCCACGCCCTAATTATGCAGAACTTTAAGGCTTAATATGATTTAAACGGATGAGTTATAAAAATATTCACCCCCTCACGGTCATCATGAAGGGTAATATTAGCAATATAGACCGAAACCACTTTTTGCACCAGGCTGTAAACATGTGTTTATATGCTGTAAAGTTGGGCATTTTAACATGCGGGTCTATGGGATTGACTCTCTTCTGCAGCCGGCCTCTAGTGGCCAGAGGAGGAACTGCAGTTTAACTCACTTCAGTGTTGGATTCCAGAGAGAGAAGTTAAATGGTCAAAGTTTTGCTACTTGGTGAAAATATTGTATGTATTAACACCAACAATCATTAAACAGGCCCACTTATTAGCGTTTATTTGATCTGGTTACCTACTTTACTGCACTAGTTACGTGTGTCAGGTCTAGTTTATCAACAAAATGAATACGTTTATTTAGCAAGGATGCATTAAGGCGAGACACGGCAGGCAAAACATCGATTTTTCATCCAGAGATCAGTTTTGAGATTTTAGGCTAGTTTACTCCTTCAATATGTGTTAATAGTTGCTATAAAGAAACGTTGAAAATGTATGAAGCAGCTTCAGAAATATGAAATACAGCTTCAGAAATATGAAGCAGCTCAACTGTTTTCAACAATGATAATAATAAGAAATCATCATATTAGAGTGATTTCTGAAGGATCATGTGAGACTGAAAAGGAAAAATCCAGAATAAATTACATTTAGCTATATATTCACATATTTTTAATTGTAATATATTACATTTGCCCATATAATACAGCCAAACATAAGAAACATGCTTCAAAAGCCTGAAAACAATCTTACTGATCCTGATTGGTAGTGTAGGTTTACAGTTAATTGCTTACACATTCAAATATATTTTAACCATTTGTCATTAGGCCTATCGTATTTTCATAGTACGATATATCCCCTCCCACAATAAATAAATAAATAAATAAATAAATAAAAATAAATCAAACATCAAAATTATTTAAATGGCTCGTTTACAACTTAATTATTATCTAAAGTAAATGATCTCTTTCGAGGAACATTAATGGTGTAGATGATTTGAGTCATTGTGTCTGAACCGAACTACTGTTCATTGGCCGACTGGCGATTCTGGTACATGATTGTGATTTTATATAATTTTGGGCCGAGACACAGATAGTTTCGTGTTCTGAGTCAGTTAACACAGACAGAGCGTAAAAATACGGGATATTTTTTTAAGGATGGCTGACGCGAAACAGACGTTTCGAAGCTTTGCGACTCGGTCCCGAAGCGCAAATGATTCGAAACACTGAACCGAAGCGCGATTCAAAACACCTGCGTCACATGACTACGGCTATACGCTAAGCTTCTAATTAGTGTTTCAACAGGTGCAGTCAGGCCCGCCGAACCAGGGTTGAAACCCGATGGTGAGCCAAAGATACTGCTCTTACAAAAGTGTTTGGGAAGTTTGGGGATGCGGAAGGATGTCTTTACAGTGGTCCTGTTGTTACAGTCAAGACCTTGAGCGAGAAAAGCCCGGAACAAACCGAGCCGACGCCAACGGACTAGCGCTGATGAAAGCAGACTGTGTTGTCGCCTCTCGTCGACGTAAAAAGCTGCACTTGAACACACCGAGAGAACTGCAGCCGACTGTCTGCCTACTTTTAATGAGCCAACTGTCTATTTCTGCGGATATATTAGTCTATATTCGTCAGACAACATGAAGCCGGACTGTGCGCGTGCGAATGCCGACGGTTATGCAGAGGCTCTGTTCAAATACCAAACCATCCTGACGTTTTTACGCACACGTCAAAAAAGATGCCAAGCGAGTTATGTGATGACACAACCATCAGATGCTGACACCAATATGAGGTACAAGTGCACAATGTCATTCTGGATACCATCATTGAAAGTATTTCCTGACGTTTTGCTGAAAACAGAGAACTATACACCGATTTCGCCCTGCTTGATCCCCATAATTTCAATGACTTGATATGTACTCAGGCGCACTCAATGCCCTGAGCCCCAAACTGATCATCAGACACGATAGCGGAGCAACTCTTGAGGCCTTACAGGGTGAACTACTCAGCCTGGCTACGCACTGGGACAAGCTGAATGTGTCCGTGCGCAAAGAGCATCTGGATGGAGATGATGAGCAGACATGGGATGTTGTAAACAAAACCTGCCAGTCTTGCAGAAAATGTCCCATCTGTTATTATGTCCTACAAAGGTATAACCTGCTCACTGACTCCTACCATCTATTCGGACTTTGACACAAAGCTGAAATTCATCATGAATCGATTAAGGAGCACAGGAGCATCTTGGAAAAGGAGACTCTGGTTTCTTCGGACACTGATCGCATCGTTGACAGGGTAGCGGAGATGAGCGAGCGGATGCAGGCTGGTGATTTAATAAGGTAGGACATGCTGCTTTTTATCATACCCGTATTCTCCGCACTATAAGGCGAAAAATGTTCTTAAATAGGCCATTCGTTGAAGGTGCGCCTTATAATCCGGTGCGGATTATATTTTTTATAAAGGCCTATTTTAGAACATTTTTCATATAGGGCGGCATGTGTTTTTGGCCGCCGTGCCATGCTCGTGTGTTTTGGCCGCCGTGCCATGCTCTTGTGTGTTGTGAGGGTCCGAAATAAACTTTTTGGCTCACCTGCCACGGGGACTGGTAGATGAAATAATTCACCAGCCAATATACTTTTTCCGGCCAAAATAATAAACCGCCTTTTTGTGTCACATATACATTAATTTATATCCTAGGCTATATTTAAACATTTTTTGTCATTATATTTCTGGTCTATTATTTTCCATTCTTACATTTATATACACACATTACACAATTTACACACATTAAAATAATATTTTTGTTGTGGCGCTTATGAAAATAGTTCTGTACAAATTAGATGTGTTAATTGTATATTAAATAAATAAAATGTAAATAAATAATACAATAATAAAATGTATGCAATAGTAATAATATACTATAATTATATTTTTAAAAAAATAGTTTTACTCTGCCTATTCTTTACTCCATTTACCCTGACTTATCCGATCAGAAACTGAAGGACTGGGAATGTCCATAGACAGTGAAAGGAAATATTAGTTGTTTTAACCATTCATTAAGTCATTATAGTTCGCGAATTGGATGTGTCATCATCGGATGTGTACGCGTTGTGTGATTATCCCGGCAGGCAGCTTGGACATCCTACAAGTTTTGTGTCAACACAGAAAATATTTCATCACTGTATAGTTTTTTTCGTTTATTTAAAGTGTGGTTTAACTTATGTCCGCTGAATGTGCGAACGCTTTCAGAGAAGTTTTTTTTAGCACAATTCTCACCCAGCGGTATAATGTAGGAAAAAAAAATATCCAAATGAATGCTCCACATGAAACTATGGTCCGATCTTTTACCATGGTGTCGATTTGATTATGTGCTCAATTTAACCCAAAAATTGAGGCAAAATTCAAAATGGCTGACTTCCTGTTGGGTTTAGGGCATTGCTCCAAAAGGCTTTTTTGTATGTCTGGACATGATCCATGTGCCACAGAAATTTTGTACATGTCGGCCAAACGTGCGGCGGGGGCTGGAGGTCACTTCCTGTTGCCAGCAGGTGGCGTTATGGCTGTGGGTGAATGTCGGCATGTAGATTTGTTCAGGGCGGGACTCTTGTCAAATAGGTAAAATTGTGTGCAGATCTAGGCATTTACAGCCAAGTTACTACAACTTCCTGTTTCATGGCGAATCTTCGACGCCACGGACACACCCATTGACGAAAACGCGCAGATAGCTCAACTTTACATCATCAATGCCTTTAGAAGGCACAGCAGAAATTTGAAGTCGATCCGACTAAATCCCTAGGAGGAGTTCGTTAAAGTTCGGAGTGTGTAAATCGTCCCAAATCGGTCGCCAAATTCAAAATGGCTGACTTCCTGTCGAGTAGGCCTGTCAAACGATGAATCGCGATTAATCGCATCCAAAATAAAAGTTTGTGTTTACATAATATATTTGGGCGTAGTGTTTATAATTACTTTGTATACACACACATATGCATGTATATATTTAAGAAAAATGTGTTATTAATATATCAAATATTTATATCTATACATAATATTAATGATGTATAAATATATATAAAGCATATACTTTCAGATTTTTCTTAAATATATACATGCATGTGTGTGTATTTATATATACAAAATAATTATACACACTCCGCCCACATATATTACGTAAACACAAACTTTTATTTTGAATGCGATTAATCGTTTGACAGGCCTACTGTCGAGTTTAGGGTATGGGTTCTTGAGGCTTTTTTGTGCGTCTTGATATGATACACATCCCCACCAAATTTCGTGCATGTAGGTTGAACGTGGACGTGGGGCTAATTTTTTCCAATTTTCTAGGTGGCGCTAACGTGCCATTTTGTCACGCCCATCGGCGAAACCCACAAAATACGAAATTTTTCACCAGTCCTGACGTGCGTGCCAAATTTGGTGAGTTTTTGAGCATGCTGCGGTTTTCAATAGGGCCCTAATAAACATTTTATTTGATTACTATTTTGTAATGAACATTCACCCGCCAGTGGGGCGGATAGCCTTTTGAGATTTACTCGTCAAATGGAAAATCTACATGCAATTGGCTCTTGACGGGTGCTAATTTCGGACCCTGTGTGAGTCTATGCGCCTCAGTCTTATATCCTGACGTATGCCTACAGACTACAGTGTGAAAGTCATTGCTGCCTTGTATGGTGTGTCTCAGTGAGAAAAAAGTTGACGTTTTTTTAACGTCATCAATTAGTTAGGCCGGTGAAAACCACTAATGCCAGGGCCGAATTTTGGTCCCTGAGTGCAGATGCTCTCGAAATGACGAGCTGTTGTAAAAACATAAATTCATTTTTGGACATTAAACTGGAAATATTCAGCACAACATCTGCATGGGTGTTTGCTTACCACACACACACACACATGATTTTCCATTCATAATTAGATGGGGTGTCAGTCTTATCTCACACTATTCCACATCAGCAAAAACACATTCAATTTCTGATTCATCAGACGATCACTTCCTCCCAGCTGAGCCGTTTTGCTCCACAAAAGTCCGGATACATTTACACTTTGCAGGAATCATCTCACTTCCAGGGTTCAAGATCAGTGTCCCTTTGTGCAGGAGGATCTCTAGGGAATCCAAACTCAGTCGGCATGTGTTCTCTCACTGTCACCGCTGTATCGATTCGGCCACCGCAGATCCGCTGGGAGTCGAACGGGTCACGGGCTTCCCTGTGCCATGGCCATTTAGTGCTCTTAAAAACATCCCCTCCCACCGAGATTAAGCTTAGATATAAAAACCAGACCAGTACAAGAATGACTGCACATTTCAGACTCCATCTTCTGCTTATGGATGTCACAGAGATGCTCACTTTTTAAATATAAAGTTATTTTTTTAGCATTGTTCCTTTTGGATACTTAAAGGGACACTCCACCCTTTTAAAAAAACTTTTGCTGATAATTTACTCGCCCCCATGTCATTCAAGATGTCCATGTCTTTCTTTCTTCAGTCGAAAAGAAATTAAGGTTTTTGATGAAAACATTCCAGGATTTTTCTCCATATAATGGACTTCAATGGGAACCAAACGGTTCAAGGTTCCTTGAATAAGACCCTTATTCATCGTCTGGTGTTGTTTAAAGCCCTTGAAGCTGCACTGAAACTGTCTTTTGGACCTTGAACCGTTTGGTCCCCATTGAAGTCCATTATATGGAGAAAAATCCTGGAATGTTTTCATCAAAAACCTTAATTTCTTTTCGACTGAAGAAAGAAAGACATGGACATCTTGGATGACATGGGGGTGAGTAAATTATCAGCAAAAGGTTTTTTAAAAGTGAACTACTTTAAGATTTCCGTACTTTAAGAATTCTATTCTATTTCAATCCCGCCCACAGGGGGTTGGGCCTAATGCGCTAACAGACCAATCACAAATCAGCGCCATTGTGTTTGATTTCACCTGCAGAAACTTTTTGAAAATAAGGGCGAAGGTACTGAATACGCAGACGGATGCATTATGGATAGGGTTGGGTGCCAACTGGGGACGTAAACGGTAATAACCAGACCGAATAAGGATGAAAATTACGCGTCAGAGAAAGTGTGGCGATTTGTCTGAAGCCCTTATAGAATCACACCGATCCATCGGCTGATGGCGCGGGCGCCGCCTTGACGCTCTTACGTCGTAATATTATATTAGCGTGCATTATCTGATTTCATTGTGCGAAATGATTTCCAGGAGTGGAGCTCAACTCTCTACAGTGATGGGCGGAGTAGTGGGAGTGGCCTACAGAGCTGAGCATTGCAATGCATTATGGGGATTGTTGTTTACAATCCACAAGCACAAAAAAGTCATTTTCTGCCTTTTATCGGGAGACTATTCTACTAAATACAGTATATGACCCACTTTCAATACATATTCATGTCTCCACTGGTGGAATTATCCTTTAAATACATGGCCAAAAGTGTGTGGATATCTTTTAATTAACATGTCTGGCTATTTCAGTCCCACTCCTGA
Source organism: Cyprinella venusta (assembly GCA_038021265.1). Lineage (NCBI taxonomy): Eukaryota > Metazoa > Chordata > Actinopteri > Cypriniformes > Leuciscidae > Cyprinella > Cyprinella venusta. The sequence continues at coordinate 35,833,267 of CM075871.1, forward strand.
CAAACCAGTGAACAGTCAAGCACTCTTCTTTCTTCTCCAACACGAACGATAATGCCCCAGTGCACAAAGCCAAGACCATAAAGAAATGGCTTATATGGTCTAGTGTGAACTTGACTGGCCTGCATAAAGACCAGAATAAACCCCCACTGAGAAGCTTGAGGATGAATTGTAGAGCCAGACCTCGACACCCAACATCATGCCTGACCTCAATGGAGCAAATCTCCACAGCCGTCATCCACTGCACACTCTGGAGAGGAACAACTCGCGGTTAATTCCTCTGGCTGTTCACGCTAGTCAAGGGATTTGGCAATGCTAAAGTGAAACACACCACAGTATTTGATTCAATAATGCAGCCTGAATGCAAGTTTGTGTGTAGAGTAATATGATTATTAGTTTTGTGAGGTCCGTCTTTCTGCTAATCTTCACCGAAACTCACAAAATTAACTTGTGAATTTTTGGTGTTCGACATCAAGTGCCTTATAAAATTGCAAACGCTTAATTTATAAACCCATTAGTTAAAGTTTGATAATGCGTTAAAGAGTAGTTCACTTTTCAAAAAACTTGCTGATAATTTACTCACCCCCATGTCATCCAAGATGTCCATGTCTTTCTTTCTTCAGTCGAAAAGAAATGAAGGTTTGTGATGAAAACATTCCAGGATTTTTCTCCATATAATGGACTTCAATGGGGACCAAACGGTTCAAGGTCCAAAAGAGAGTTTCAGTGCCAACTGTTCAAAGGGCTTTAAACGATTCCATGTGCGTTAACGAGTCATGTGCGTTCGTGACTCTCCTGTTCATCAAAATGAACAAATCTTTTCGTTAGTTTCGTTCGTTGAATGAACCAAATGATTCGGAAAAAGATTTGTTCATTTTGATAAATGAGTTCGAACAGGAGAGTCACAGAACAGAGCAAGGTGTACTCTAAAAAATGCTGGGTTGTCAAATATGGATGAATCCAGCCGTTGGGTTAAATTTTTACATTACATTTTTAACCCAACATTTCAGGTTTGTCCATATTTGACCCCAAATTGGGTTAAAACAACCCAGCAATTTTTAGAGTGTGAGCATTTGTGCTTATAAAACTTAAACTTTGTTATATTTTTATGAAATGACCGCTAATTTCGCTTGATAAGACCCTTATTCATCGTCTGGAATCGTTTTAAAGCCCGTTGAACAGTTTGCAATTTGCACTGAAACTCTCTTTTAGAACATGAACCGTTTGGTCCCCATTGAAGTCCATTATATGGAGAAAATCCTGGAATGTTTTCATCAAAAACCTTCATTTCTTTTCGACTGAAGAAAGAAAGACATGGACATCTTGGATGACATGGTTGTGAGTAAATTATCAGCAAAAGTTTTTTCAAAAGTGAACTACTCCTTTAACTCTTTCCCCACAGAATTGATCACTTCTGAATCAGATAATTGGACAAAAATTATATTCTAATTTTTTTTGCAAACTATGTACAGTTTTCTATGAAACTCACCCACATTCAAGTGTTGATTATGAAAGAATGCATGCTTTATTAAAGCAGAGGGTCTGTTCTTTAGACATATTGCATGTATACTCTAGTAGCGGCCATGAAACGTTACCTTGTCAATACCTTGGTCAGTCCTCTTTCTCTTTGCCTGACCGGTAGTTCAGGATTCCAGTCATTATCTATAAAATGATCCATGCATATTTTTGCACGTATCATTGCCACAATGCTCTAATAATCCCATGCACGATGCCAAAATCGACTTTCATCCCGTCACCAAAGGGAGAGGCGTCTGGGTTTGCGGTTCATCCGCATAATTGCTGCCTGCGGGTAAATTTGCCCTTGCTCTCCCTCACGGGGAAAGCACAGACATCCAGCACCAGACCTGTAGATAAGACTGAATGTCAGCTTGGCATCACGACAGGACTTGACTGACCTTCTGAGAAGTTGACCCAGCATTCTGAAGCCTTTCTGCCCGTCCATTTTCTCCTCTCTTCAGGGTGCGATGACACCGAGTCACTGAGTTACAGCAGCCATCGAGACATCGGCTCTGTTTTACCAATCTTTCTGTGGGAAAGAGAGAAAGCACACATATAGATGAAGACGAAATGACTGTCAAGGCACTGGAGCAGTGTTTCATGTTCATATATTACACAGCTAAGGGTAATTGATTACATTCAGGACACAAACAGAGTGAGTGCAGACTCAGAGACACTGCGGATTGATCGTCATTCATCATCAGATCTGTCTCGATAAATGACAGGCTTCCCTCGACTTCAAGTCGGAGTGCTCCTGGTGATGTTTCTGTTGGCCACTGTGTAATTGGCATGTTTTGGTGCTAATGGTGGAGTTACCATGTTCAGGAGAGACCAAATTACCATTCATTAAAGTTGAATAACATAAACACTAGAGAAAAAAAGAGGCATGGATTTCTGAACTGGTTAAATTGGGTGTAATTACAACGAATGTTAAAAAAAGCCGCACAATTGTCAATTATTTCCCTTGATACTGTAATCACTCTTGTGTTCACATGAGAAAATTTGCATATAAATGAAGGCTGTAAATTTAACATGTTCATTTAGTGTTATTAATTATTTATTAAAAATAATATTTTCCCAAATTAATGCAATTAATCATATTCTCCTGACATGTTTAGGAATAAAAAAAAGAGTCTAGATTGAGTATAATGGATTAGGGATATAAATAAAGGTAACACTTTAGTTTAGGGTTCAATCCTCACTCTTAACTAGTTGTGTATTAGCATGCATTGGTATTAGATACTGGCTGTTTTTTAAAGCACAAATTAATGCCCTTTTCTGTATGATCATATTCTACATCCCTTAATACAAAACCTCAAATGCTACAAACACTATCTAAACTAATAAGAGGTAATTAGGAGTTTACTGAGGCAAAAGTCGTAGTTAACTGTGAGAATTGGACCAAAATATAATTGTTTTAAACTCCCTTTAGTTTAGGGTAAGCAATATTTTATTTTTGAGTACTTTTATTCTTCAAACACACATTAAATTGAACAGTAAAGACACTTATAAAGTTATAAACGCTTTAAATAAATGCTCATAAATTAAAAAAAATCCTGAAAAATAAAATGCATCACTGCTTCCACAGAAATATGATACAGCAAAAAAAAATTTCAACATTGATCATAAATAATTCTTGAGCAGCAAATCAGCATATTAGAGTGATTTCTGAAGGATCATGTGACACTAAAGACTGTAATGTAATCTAGTGATGAACATTCAGCTTTGATCGCAGGACTAAATTACATTTTACTGCTTTATATATATATATATATTAGTGCTGGGCAATGATTAATCTTGATTAATCACACCCAAAATAAAAGTTTATAATAGTAATAGTATAATTAGAATTAGTACTGCATACTGCGTATAATTATTTTTATAAATACATACACATGCATGTATATATTTAAGAAATATATATTACATGTATATTTGTAAAAACGTATATTATTTATAAATATTAATAATTTATATATAAATAAAAAAAATCTTAAATATATACATGCATGTGTGTGTATTTATATATATAAAATAATAGCACAAACAAATAACACAATATTATATAAACTCAAACTTATTTTGGATGTGATTAATCGGAATTAATTGTTGCCCAGCACTAATATATATATATATTAAACTGGAATAATATTTCACAATATTACAGTTTTTTTCTGTATTTTTGATTGCCTATTCAAAGATTTACTCAATAATGCAGTCAGATTATATTTAATTAGAGGGGTTTCTCTGCAAATGTTGATAAATGTGATTATTTGTGATTCATTTAATTAATGAATTGCTGTTTCATGTAATTAATCGGATTAAAAGTTTTAATCTTTTGAAAGCTCTAATTAAACAATGAGTAAATCAAGACATCATCTAAACAGTGACCTTCACATTGGCCCTCTGGGCAGCACCAAAAACACGACTCTAATTATGGCCAGAAACTGAGCAACGCGACGCTAGCATACTGGCGCTCGCAACCATTAAACCCCCTGATGCTGCTGTCGCTGCATGTGTGCACAGTTTGAGCTGCAGTTCAGTGTGAGTTCAGTGAGTTCTCCCCTTAAAATCCGCATCGCTGTCTCTGCTGCACAGTAAATATCTCATTTACACCTCGCTTTATTGGCTGTTAAACCGCCGGCACTGAGAGCAGCGGCACGGCGTGTAACAAATTTAAAATAATTCCAAATAACCAATGGTTGATTTTTCTTTGGGTCAGGTGACGTGCAACCGCCGACTGATGTGGAAACGCAGATGTGTGGATCAGATTGCTAATAAATCACTCATTAAGGACCAGATGTTATGCTTAAATTGGACATTACATTTATCTGTATGACTGGCATGTCTGTGATTGGTTAGAATTCTCAAAGTCTGCAAAACATGCAATTTAGGCTTATTAGAAAAAAATTGCAATACTCCACAAATTATGACTATGGGCAAATTATTGATTAATAGACACATTTTCATGTGGTTCTATGAATAATTGTACCGTATGTTATGATCTCAATACTCTTTTACCATAGTGCATGATTTGTAAATCTTTACGTCACATAATCAGGCACACATATCGCTTTTTTTCTGATGTACACGGTAAAAAGGCTGCTGTAAATTTTACAGTAACTTACTGGCATCCAGTAAGTTACTGTAAAAGTGTTTTACAGTATCAGTACTGTAATTTTATTTACAGTAATACAATCGTATTCTGTATTAATATTTACAGTATGAGTACTGTGTTTTTCATTTACAGTACAAGGACCATATTTTAATTTACAGGAATAATACTGTATATTGTATTCATGAGTACAACTACTGTATTTTTATTTACAGTATTAGAATTGATTTTCTATTACATAATTAGACTTTTTTTTGCGATTTACAGTAGAAAATAATTACAGTAGTAAACACATTTTCCCATAATCCTTGGCTATTTACAGTATTATACTGTTGGCACATTTAACAGTATTATACACATATTACAGTAAAATACTGTTCAAATGACAAACATACACTGTAAAAAATAAAAACGGTAAACTACTGGCAGCTTTGGTTGCCAGCATCATACCGTAAAAATACAGTGTCTTGCTGTTTTTGACATTTACAGCTAAATACCGTATTGTAAGCTACAGTATAAAACTCTAACAGCTATTATGCTGCCGGTAGTTTACCGTTTTTTTACAGGATCATTTTTTACAGTGTAGTAAACTACACTTTGAGGTAATTTTCTTTTTATCAATGTATGATTTATATTCTACTACTGTATGTTGGAAAATGACCATGCATATTTTCTTGAGGTGTTCATGTGCACATTTAAGGGTTAATTATGTTCTGATCAACGTGCATAACAGAATAAATTTTATAATAAAGACAATCATGACACAGATAGGAAAACTGTTCATTGGCAAAGGAACAATCCAAAGATAGATACACTCTAAAAACGTTGGGTCGTTTTAGCCCAACTTGGGTTAGTCGATATTTGACCCAAAGTTGGGTTAAAACAACCCAGCAATTTTTGAGTGTAGACAGACATCCAAAAGCAGAGCAAATGTTTAGACGTCAAATTTGCAATGTGCAAGTGAAATGTTCTGCATTTGAATATTCCCTATTAAGGAGTATTATTTTTTTCCCCCAAGAAAATATGGTTTCATTAAAGCCAAAGGGAGCTGTAGGGTCACATTGGCAAATCTGCTTGACTGCGGTTGTGTAAGCCTAGAAATTCAAAAGCTGAAGCAAAATCCTCTTTGAGCACCTCGGGGACTGGAGCTGAGGAGACGAGAAACCTTCAAAAATCACTTCGTTTGCCATTTCTATCAGCATCTGACTTCCTGACCTCTGAATAAGATGAAGAAACGCTCTCTTGTACGCTCATATTTCATTATCTAATGTAGAGAGTTACTGAATGAAGGAACGCTCTGGTCTCTGCTCGTTAAGTAAAAGTAACGACCAGGACATACAGTTTAATTTCAAGGATCACTATTATGTTGGGTTAATTATACAAGATTTGGTAACTCTTTACTTGAATGGGTGTGCATAAGACTGACATGACAGCTTCATAATCATGACACAGGAGGGTTTATGACAAATGTCATTAAGTGTCATTCACTCAGTTATGACATTTTAAAAGCAAATATGACATTGTTTGAGATGTCTTTATGACATCTTGACATAAACCAATACATCATATAACCTGTCAGTGTCTTTGACATGACAACTTGACACTCATGTGGTTGGCTTTGACATTGGCTGTCATGAGGCATTATAAAACATTTAAAACAAAGACACACGTAACTATAAGTTTCGGTTATATAACTGGATCCTTTTTGAACAAATAGACTTATACGTATTTCCTTCAAACATCCCTGGTTTTCTTCCCCGTCATTAGTTCTGCAGATTGCAAATGAGTCACATCTAAGAAAATGCCAAACTTTCATCAGACGCAGCAACTGAGCTGAGAAGCGTCACCTCACACACACACACACGTTCACGGCATTGCTTAACTTCTCAGGCATGACATCAAGGATTCGCTTCGTATAAAATCGTTCTATTCTAGTAAAAGCGAAACGCTCGTCCAAATAAATCCAATCTGGCAACCCGAGCGAAGGAACACGATCAGCACTTCTCCAGTCCAAACGCCTTTACAGCGAGTGTGTGTGTAACGACCTAACTTCTCAAGCATTCTTCTGTGATAACATAACACGTAACCACACCATATTTACATTTATTTATTTATTTCATTGCTTTTACCCAAAGCAGTTTACTAATGAGGAATGCTTGTGCATATCACAAAACACAAATGCCTTTATGAAACAAACACTGTAGATTATACACATAAAACACATTCGCAAAGAAATACACACTAGTCTCATCATGACCGTCTGATGCAAGACATTTTACAAGGCACCAGTTTAAACTAATTATTTTGTTTGTGTGTGTGTCCTCTCTAGGGTTGGGTATCGAGAATCGAGTATCGATTGGAACCGGGACTAACTTTTCGTTTTTCCCGGAATCGTTCAAAAGTTAAAATTTCGATCCCTAGTTTCGATATTCACAGTCAAAGAAGAAACCGCTGAACAACACCAATGAAGAAGCGTCTACCGGAAGTGTTGGCATAACCGCGCGAGTCGAACATGAGTAGCTTACGTCGGCAGTCCAAAGTGTGGCTTCACTTTTCTAAAAATAACAAAATCTCGGCAATATGCAGAGTATTTCCCTTTAGAAAGGAGTATTTCCTTCAGAAAGACCGTTGGTTAGCAAGGTTAGCTAAACTTTTTTGACCCTGCCTCTTAAGAGAATCGGAAGTTGTAAAACGGCATGAACGAATAAATAAACATTGTAAACAGTGCGTAATAATGAACATGCAAACACTCCAAACCCTTTTATACAACAACCTCCCCTCAGAGATCACCTTTTAAATGAGTAATGAAGTCCTCAAACACAAGGAAAGGTCCATAACAGACTCTATATCACAGCTCTGAAAGCAATGACACTCTAGATCCGCGGCTCTCAACCGGTGCAACTCGAAAATGAAAGATCACGAGGGGACAAAACAACAACACAAGTGCCAAAAACCAAACACACCTAACTGAATTAGCATGTAGGACAGAAGAATAAATAAGCTTTTAAAATGGAGGTGAAAATCATTCCAATATCATGTTCTGACGTCAAACATATATTTCAACATTTTTGTGTTACTTTTCACTTAGTAAAAGCTTGGATGATGCCAACATGTGCAGGCTGTCTTAAATATATCTGAAATATATCTGAAGTATATACTCTAGAAATGGCTGCATTGTTTTAACCCAACTTTGGGTCAAATATGGACAAACCCAGGCATTGGGTTACATTACATTTTTAACCCAACGTTTGGGTTTGTTCATATTTGACCCAAAGTTGGGTTAAAACAACCCAGCATTTTTAGAGTGTATATATATATATATATATATATATATTCATTTATATTCATTATTCATCTTTCATTTTTTTGTTTCCATTTTTTTTTCTTGGCCTATTTGCTCATTTTAAAGAGATAGTTCATCCGAAATGTTAAATACCTTCATCATGTTCTCACACTAGGGCTGTGAAACGATTAATCGCGGTTAATCACATCCAAAATAAAAGTTTGTGTTTACGTAATATATGTGTGTGTAGTGTGTATAATTATTTTGTATATATAAATACACACACTTGCATATATATATTTACAAAATATTTACATATATTAGGGGTGTAACGGTACATGTATTCGTATTGAACCGTTTCGGTTCGAGGCTTCCGGTTCGGTACGCATACAAACCGAACGATTGCTTGGACCATTTTTCCTGCCGGCAAAATTCGCGCTGACGCGGCTAACACATCGTTGCGCAAATGTAATGAAAGCACAACGAAACTGCGCTACTCATTATGTGCTTCACGGATCGTTTATCAGTTCGGACCAGCGCGAGCCGATCTCGATCAAGCAACACTGTTACCACACCGCGCTAAGAGATCCGGTAAAGAAAACATTTGAATTCGCTACTGAGGTAATAACATCGCTGTGAGATCTAGTGAGATGCATTCAACAGCGCTGTCATGGAAACCAGGAGAAACATTGTGCCGTGAATAAACTAGTAATACTTTACGTCCACAGACCAGCAACAGACCATGGATTTAATATAGTAACACTAACTGGAACCAGTTTGGCTGGAATGGTGAAATGCTCAAGTACTTCACACATCTTTTTCCAGCACTTCAAAATTCAAATATTATCTAAATAAATATATATTTAAATGTTATTTTTAATGTGATGACCAAAACATTATTTGTTCATCCTTCAAAGATGACCCCCATTTATAAACCTGAAAGTTTCAAGATCTAGGCAAACTAACATTTATTTAAAAATATTTTTTCTTTAAACAAATTTCTCTGGCATTTCGTTCTTTTTGCTGTATCGAAAATGTACCGAACCGTGACTTTAAAACCGAGGTACGTACCGAACCGTGATTTTTGTGTACCGTTACACCCCTAACATATATATACTTCATGTATATTTATACAAAATTAATATTATATATAAATATAAATATTTGATATATTAATAACACATTTTTCTTAAATATATACATGCATATGTGTGTATTTATATATACAAAATAATTATACACACTACACACATATATTATGTAAACACAAACTTTTATTTTGGATTAATTTTTTCACAGCCCTATCTCACACTCATTTGGTTCCAAACATAAATGACATAAAAAAATCAAAATCAACTCAAAACATAAATTTATGTATTTATTTTTTGTGTGTGTGTGTGACTTGTGTGTGACTGTGATTGTTAAAAAATGTCTTATTTTGTGTATCAAAGAAAGTCAATCAGGTTTGTAAGGAGATAAATATAAGTAAACAATGAGAATTTAAATTTTCATTAATTCATTTTATCTCTTTAAAACATTCAACTTTGGGTCAAATATGGACATACCCAGCCATTTGGTTACATTTTTTAATTACATTTTTAACCCATTGTTTGAGTTTGTCCATATTTGACCCAAAATTGGGTTAAAATGGGGTGAGTTTCTGTCTGATACAGTTAGTTTTATATCTCTTTAATGGAGTTGAAATAATCAAATGTTCTTCCAAACGCACTCAGCAATTCACTACCGCATGCAACAAAGTGCACTAATATATTATACATGGTTTTATGAGTATACATTTATGCAGACGCTTTTATTCAAAAGCAGCTTACATTGCCTTGAGTTTATGCATTCAATCACATGACCTCGGGTGCATTCAGACAAATAAACAGATCCGCATCTCTGTAATTCAATGCACAAATAAATACAGAGCCATTTGAATTTGCAAAATTTTTCATTTCTAATAACTTTCGAGATGTTATTAAAGGATTTAACTCAAACAAGCAACAGTCCCATCTTCCCATAAACCAAACTCTTGCATAATCCCCCAAATAATTAATTTTCAACCAATGCTATCTTCTCTGATAAATGGGTTTAGTTTTTCATAAGCATTTGGCACAAAAGCAAATCTCAAGCGTCCCAATGTTTGTGCACAGCTGGCCGAGTTATTGTGCGAAACACCAGGAATCTCAAAGTTGCAGGTATGAGAGGTAAACAGAAACTCAAGTATTAATGCTACACCTGCGGTTTGATCGAACCAGAGCCTGTTTTCTTTGTTAAACTAAAGCTTGTATCGATCACAGAGCTGTATATACGGTCGGTGTGTTTTAGATTTTAGTTGGTATAAAGATGAAACACTGAGCTCCCATCTGGGTTTCCATTAGAGTCAGAGCTCTTCCACTCTTTTGCTCTTGCTCGATCTCTTCACACACATCTTTTGTGCCATCTCCCTTTCATTTTGCATTAAATTCTGGAATAAAGAGAAAGAGAGGGGTAAGCGAACATAATCGAGGAACAAAATGGAAAGTGCCTCTGTGTTGAGGTTGGATCTGGTTAGTATATTTTGACGGGTGAATTATGTGCCGATTGAGTCAGGACTCCAGTGTCGCCTTTGCGTTTACTGCTTGATTCCAGCGACTGATATCAAACTACTGCCAACGGAGAGATCAGATGTATTCAGGAGTCCCCCAAATGAAACTCTAGCAGGAGAGAGACCAGTTATCAAATACAACAGATCAAACTCAGTAAATGTAAGTGTTGAGGCACTGGGTGAATGCACTCTAATAAATGCTGGGTTATTTCAAACCAAATTTGGGTCAAATATTGACAAACCCAAATGTTGGGTTGAAAATGCAATTAAAAAATGTACAGTTGAAAGTGAAAGTTGAAGTTGGGTTAATTTTAAATGACATTTTTTACCCAACATTTGGGTTTGTCCATATTTTACCCAATTTTGGGTTAAAACAACAAAGTGAATGACAGTTTTATTTTGACCCAACGAAAGATATCCAACATTGACCCAACAAATGAAACTCTAGCAAGAGAGAGACGAGTTTTCAAATACACCAAATCAAACTCAGTAAGTGTAAGTGTTAAGGCACTGGGTGAATGTGTATCTGCAATGACTGCTTTATTTTTACCCAATGAAAGATATCCAACATTGACCCAACATTTACCCAACAAATGAAACTCTAGCAAGAGAGGGGCCAGTTTATCAAATACAACAGATCTAACTCAGTAAGTGTAAGTGTGATTGTATATCTGCAACGACAGCATTATTTTGACCGCAACAAACTAAGATATCATTCTAAGAACGTTTTTTGGTAAAAGGTTCTATTGGCCAAGTATGGAACCCCAGGGTTCTATATAGAACCCAGAGGAACCCTTTTTTAAGAGTGTATAGAACCTTTTACCAAAAAAAAAAAATGGTTCTATATAGAACCATTTTGAAGTTCCAAATACCTAGCGCTGATAGAACCTTTTAAGGTTCTATATAGAACCTTTTCTTCTAAGAGTGTGGTTATCTCAATTTTCTGGATTATTCCCTTTGTTTTGGTTGCCTGATCGGACTGATGTTTTTGCTTGGACCTTTTGCCTGCCTACTCACTCATGCCATTTGGAATTCCACTTTGTATGTTGAAAGATCTGACTGCTACCTTGGTTTTGACCCTCTGCCTGCTTTATCGTATTTGTTTGTGGAAACTGTCTTTAATAAACTTTCGCACATGGATTCTCAATCAGCCTCAGCGCCCTCGTTAAAGTTACCAAAGCACATGTGTTTAGACAAATTCGTACAAGTGAGGTCGTACGAATTTGTACAGATCAGCCACCTTTTAAATCACTTGTACGAATTGGTCGTGAGATAGCGTTGAACATTCCAATTAAAGCTACACAGTGTGATTTTTACCCCCATCTAGTGGTGAAAAGATATATGACCATACAGTGAATATTAGTTTTTGTTCCTCTCAATTCCGATTTCGTTTTAACTCCTACGGTGGCCAATGTAGTCCAAGATTAACATGGCTTCCAGTTAGACCTCGTCCATGAGTGTTATCTCAAACGTAAACGCGAAAGGCGAAGCTTGAATTAACGGGTATGTCCCTCTTTGGCTAATGTACTTTCAAGATGGAGCGACCGACATCAGAACCCTTTACCCGTATGTATTTTCAATGGCATATTATACACTCACGAGAATACTTTATTACTTGAACGAAGTAAATATACATTAATGAGCACACATATTTTAGAAAGAACTAAATGTTTTTAGCTAAGAATAAACTAAAAGACTTACACAGTGACTTTAAGTTCTGAGAACCTTGTGTCTGAATGTTCTCGGAATGTTCAAAACAATATTTACTCTGCAAACATGATGGGAATGTTACTTTCTAAACATTCTGAAACAAGTAGAAAAGCTAACTTTTCAGCACAAGATACGTTTGATACTTTTTCTCTATGTCTAAATGTTCACTCCTCGCAAGTATAACTTACATTTTACAATGCAGGGACTGTAACTAGAGATATGCTAGTTATAAATACAGTAATCATTACTTTATTTAGGCAGAAAAAGTTCATTGTGGTTTCCAAGCTCGTTAATGTTAACATTAGCGGTCTTCCACAGATGATAGTGGCATTAGCTAGCTTTGTGGTTAGCTAGTCTATGATGAACCATAATTTAGCAATAGATAACATCATACTGCAAATTGTAAAACATACATTTTCAATATAACAGGCCAAGGAGAGATGATTGAAGCGTGTTTCGTCCGTTTTTATTTTTTAAATATTCGTTTATCGGCCATTATAACTGCCGATACCGCTATTTTGGAAAATGCCTAATATCGATATATATCAGTCTGGCTCTAAAAGTTACTGGAAGAATGCTGTTCATAACTTCGAGAATAGTCTCTTAATCTGTTGTGTTAATAACAATCAAATCCAAAGAGAAAATATCATCTGCAAAAAAGGGAGCAGTCCAAAGCTGAAGACAAACACAGAACACACTCAATGTATTCAGCTATAAGAAATAAATTGCTAAACTGAATCTTAAAATACTTTAAAACATTAAATATTAAAACTTTTAATACATTATCAAGGATATCCTGACCTCATTTGAGTTGTAAATAGCTCAAACAGCAGCATATAGTCCACAGCACAACAATCTAGGCAAAACATTAAAAGATTTAGGTCAGATCTTCCTTAACGCTCATGAATAAAGCCCTCGACCCAACAACAGATAACATCGGGAAAAACAACTCTGTGATCATTTCAATGATCCACCAGCCGGGTGTTTGTAGCGGTGGGTGTTCATGAGAGATGTTCAGATAAACCAGCACATATTGACCTCCCGGAGTGATCCAGTCCGCTTTTGCTAAAAGTTAATAATCTTCAAAAAGACGAGCCGGGGCCTTGAAAACCAGACACCTTCACTGGCAAACATGGCCCGAAGCCTTCTTTATAATATCAGTATCATAAATAAAAAAAAAGCAGTATCCTGGGAAACTTTGATGTATGTATGAATGCACTAACGTTGAACTTCAAAGCAATTTGTGCCATTCAAAGTTATACCATAAAATAAACATTTCGTGTAAACCTTGATGGACTTTTTTTCCTGACATTTCCTGTTCATGCTCTCCATGAAAAGGCAAAAGGATCTGTCTGTAGATCAGGCGGGAAAATAACACCCTACGGGATCACGACTACTGTAAAAGTTGGGAGAAACACAAACTAAGTCATGCATAGCGAAATTAGGCCAACACCCATTTTACAAATCTCTGTGCATGTCTGATGTTCGGTGCTGTAATGATCCAGCACCTTCAAAATCAATCTCCTGTGGCAGACCATCAGTGCAAATCCAATAGCAGAACACGTACGCATGACTTTAGAAATAATGAATCCTTCTAAATAAAGAGGCAGACTCTTGAATGCGGGATGACTCCACGGCTTCTGGAGTGAATCTCAAGAGGGACACTCGAGTGAAAATGAAGAGCTGCCACTGCGTTCTCCAACATGACACTCACTTTAAGTGCTCATGAAGTTCCACCATCCATTATTGTCCCTGTCCCTCGATCCCAGCAATGTACGATGTGAAAATGCACAAGCGAGGATTGATTTTGAACATATCTTCTGGTTGAATGGAAAGGACAGGGGGAAGAAAAGTTGAGCTGAATGAAGGTGGATGGCGGACTGGGATACGTAGATGGACGAAGAGATAGAGAAAAAGGACATCGAAGCATTAAAGTTAGAAAGAAATGTAATTGTTCGGGTTTTGATTTTAGACCCAAAGAGGTTAAAGAAATAATTCAATACAAAACACAAAACAAAGGCATGTTTAAGTGTAGAGCCCGACCGATAAAGGATTTTGAAGGCCGATACCGATACAAATATTTTTGGGTTTTAAAATCCGATATTCCGATATATCGGCCGATATTTTTTTTATTAAATATTGTTGTATTTCACACACGTGTAAAAGAAAAGCTACCTTTTCTGCACAAGATACATTTGATACTTTTTCTCTATGTCTAAATGTTCACTCCTCGCAACTCTAACTTACATTTTACAATGCAGGGACTGTAACTAGAGATATGCTAGTTATAAATACAGTAATCATTACTTTATTTAGTTTTATTTATTTACTTAATTTGGTTTCCAAGCTCATTAATGTTAACGTTAGCGGTATTCCACTGATGATAGTGGCATTAGCTAGCTTTGTGGTTAGCTAGTCTATGATGAACCATAATTTAGCAATAGATAACATCATACTGCAAATCGTAAAACATACATTTTCAATATAACAGGCCAAGGAGAGATGATTGAAGCATGTTTCGTCCATTTTTATTTTATTTTTGAAATATTCAGTTATCGGCCATTATAACTGCCGATACCGATATTTTGGAAAATGCCTAATATCGGCCGATAATATCGGCCGACCGATATATCGGTCTGGCTCTATTTAAGTGTTTTTTGTTGTTTTGGCCATATACTCTTTGAAACAACTTTTAATTTTTGGAAAATTTGACCAATTTTGCTGTCAAGAATCACTCAGTCCAATTCTGACTGTAAGAGATTCAGACATTTCTAATATTTTGTTGTATGAATTTGTGAACACACAATGCATCAAAAGAAAGAGCATGGCAGAAAATGAGTTAAAACAAAATCTCCCTTTAAAGCTGATGACATTTATTCAAATCTTGACATTATAAATAATAATCAGGACAACTTGACCCTCCGAAAGTACCTTTTTTCAATGACATAAAACAATGACAAACATGCTTTTAAATTATAGCATTAAATAATTATTTGTTTAGTTTTTTTTAAGCATTGCATTAATTCTAGAAAAAATGAACCGCAAATGTCATAGAAGTGGTATATCGGATGAAGGACACAAGATTTTTCAGGCACTTTGCAAATAATGAAAAGAGTCCATCCATTCCATACTACTAAATAAAATTTTATAAAATGACGCCTTAATGCAATCTTGTTCATTACTGTGAAGTCAAAACACGTGTGTGTGTTCATCTTCAATAGAAAAGGCATTTAAGAGAAAAAATACTGTGCCGCTGATAGAAGAAGAATAAAGCGAGCGAAGCAGCTCTTATTTTAAAAGTATTTCACCTCCACCACTTTAGAGCCTTTATGTTCACAGCACATTTCATCAGTGTCATAAAGATGATGGTCGAGGCCTGAGGACAAAGGACGGGCATCAAACGCCGAGGCACGGCGAACGGAGAATTTCACAGTGTGACCTGCACTCTATAAAAGCAACCTTCTCCGATCACACACCGAGTCTGGGACTCCGGGAGAGAGAGTTAAGCAGATTGATGGATAGATAAATGGGAAATGGGAGAGGAAATACAAATCTGGTGGGGGGGAAAGAAGGGGTCTTTTGCACAGTAGGTATAGGGAGCAAAATAAGGCTGAATCTATTGAAGAGTTCTTGCTTTTGTGGTCATCAAGGTGTGCTAAGTGCTTGCAGGAATACAAGTGGGCAATATGACACCTAGCTAGGGCTGTGTATCGTTTGAATTTGAACGATTCCGATTCCTTGTTTCGATTCCGGTTCCCAACGATTCTCGATTCCGATTCTTTTAAGAGGCAGGGTCAAAAAAGTTTAGCTAACCTTGCTAACCAACGGTCTTTCTGAAGGAAATACTCCTTCTGTCACAAATTTTGCCGAGATTTTGATATTTTTATAAAAGTGAAGCCACACTTTGGACCGCCGACGTAAGCTACTCATGTTCGACTCGCGCGGTTATGCCAACACTTCCGGTAGACGCTTCTTCGTTGGTGTTGTTCAGCGGTTTCTTCTTCTGGTCGGCGGACTGTGAATATCGAAACTAGGAATCGAAATTTTAACTTTTGAACGATTCCGGGAAAAACGAAAAGTTAGTCCCGGTTCCAATCGATTCTCGATACCCAACCCTAAACTAGCAATGGGCGTTAGGAAGCTTCATGAAGCTTGGACAAAACCTTTGGTTTCCAATCAAGCACGTATCAAACTGCCAAAGTCGTGTTTTCACTAAACGGCATCATAACTTAATAACAGGATAACAAGGCATAAACACAGGATAACAAGAGGCTAACAAGGAACAGGTGTGGGTAATTAATCACTATGGACACTGTGGAAAAAGGCAGCTATGAAAACAACTGTAAACAGACCTAGACACCAGAAGAGAAACGGTAAAACAAAAGAAGCAGAACATACACTTCAAAATAAAGTCAGACATGGGGAAAAATGACAAACATCTTTCTAATAATGTCTAATCGCACATGTAATCAGCTGAACAGTTTTCAAGATACGGTACGATTCTAGCTGGGCCAATGCTCACCATTAGCTACTCCGAGCTGGTTAAAGTCAACATGAGTGCAGTTTTCTTTCTTGAGTTGACATTTGAAAACTGGAAGTTGAGGCAGAACACATTAAAGGTCTTGTCATTTTCTATAAAATGCCCAATGCACAATGTCTTCTGCATTTAGCCTCAGGGGCCACTGCCAGTTCTGGTATGGAAACTGACAGGAAAATAAGCTCAAAACGTGTTACACAACAGGACAACACAATAATCACATGATTTACCTTCACAATGAAGGTATTTAAAGCCTCTGGAACTCATTACTATGGTGTTTTATGGCTGGTTTCTAGACCCAGACTAAAATTTTTACATTTACGATTAGCTGATGCTTTTATCCAAAGCGACTTACAATCGCTATATATATATATCAGAGGTCGCACACCTCTGGAGCAACTAGGGGTTAAGTGTCTCACTCAGGGACACATTGATGTCTCACAGTGGATTCGAACCCAGGTCTCACACACCAAAGGCATGTGTCTTATCCACTCCGCCATCACCACCCTCTAAAAATACAACTGTTTTAACTGACAGTATCACTGCCATTGTCTCAAGATTCACACCAGTAATGTTTTTCTCTAAGGCACGTTTATAAAAAATACTTAAATATCCTAATTCAACTAAGGCTTAATATAGCTAAATCTAAAGCCCTGTCTTTGAAACCAGGCCATAATATTCTAAAATGCTGTTTACTATATTCTATATCATAATATAATATATTTATTTGTGATTGACAGTTATTGGAAATATGACAGAAAAGACTCTCTGCTGTCACAGTTTTCTGTGGGAGAATATTATACCAGAAGCTCACGTAGGATTGAGATTTTAGCGCAAATACGTAGATAGTCGGTGTCCATAGCCATTGCTAAACTGCTCTCAATCAGTATTTTTGTCTTATTTTTGAGCAAAAGTATCTACATCCTCAATCCCAATTATTAAGACTTGTTTGCAGGTAATAGTTAAGCGTAGGCTGTGGTCAAGACCACCTTTGTCGAGTCCAAGACCAGGACTAGTCAAGTCCAAGTCAAGACCAAGTCCAAAAAGGTTCGAGACCGAGTCAAGGACAGGAAACAAAAAAAGTTTTTGTCATTCAAAAATAGTTTTTATTTAGTTATCGTCTTGATTTCGTCTGTGAAAAAATGGCATTAAGCCATGTGTGATAGTAACTATAGTAACAGCATGAGAAGACGCGCTCCGTTGTAGTGAGCACTTGGTCGGTTAATTTTGGCATTTTCTAAGTTAACGCTACCCTAATAGTCTAATAGCCTCGTGAGACCATCCTGATCTCGCGAGCTTTCAAGGTTTCACTCGCAGATCAGTCTGGAAACTTTCCGTTAAAGAAAATTTGGGAGCAGTTCACCAAACGAACGTCCAATCAGCGTTGGCTTTGAGGCGGGTTGAGGTGTGACGCAACGAGAAGCGCGACAGTTCAGTCTAAAGAACATGGCGGCTTCAGCGGATGAAACTAGCATCAGCGTGGCTATCGAGCAAGTTTTATCAGAATTACAGAGTATTTCTTCATTGAAAGAAGAGCAAAACACTGCTCTGGAGGCTTTTCTCAGAGGAAAAGATGTTTTTGCTCTTCTCCCGCCTGGTTTCGGCAAGAGTTACGGTACGTCATATGCTTCGTTGATCTGATTGGTTGATTTTGCCCGTCTATCACCAACATAGGCCAATCAGCTAACCAGTATTTTCGCCCCTTCCCAAAACTACTTCAACGGAAGGTTTCCAGATGGATATGCGGAGCAAATCCATCTGGCGGAGTCAGGTTAATAGTCTAATAGTCTAGTAATAAATGAACGCACATACAAAAATGTCTTTCGTTTCTTAGGCCTCCTGGAGAATATTTCTGTACGTCCTAAACACATTTTCTATGGTCAATTTAAATACACAGTAATAACGTTAAGTCAACGGCGCTCATAAACACGCTGAAAAGCGATTATGCGTGTTGATACCTTGCCAAAAATGGAAATGCGAATTGGCGTGTCAGACACACGCTACTTCATTTGATCATTCTGGTTTAGTTGGCTTTGTTTCCAGACGGACCAGAATAT
Organism: Cyprinella venusta; assembly: GCA_038021265.1. NCBI lineage: Eukaryota > Metazoa > Chordata > Actinopteri > Cypriniformes > Leuciscidae > Cyprinella > Cyprinella venusta. The sequence continues at coordinate 35,852,071 of CM075871.1, forward strand.
AAACAATGAGATGACGACTACCTGACTCCTGAAGCGTTTTCAGTTAAGTGTGCCACGTGCATCAGACGTCTGAGGCTGAGCTGGTTAATCTAGTGAAGGTCTGACATGTTTCAAAACACCTTGAACTTGTTGACCACAAGAAACCATCCTGCTTATATTGGAGCTTGTTAATTCTGCACTGGGCCTGCAGTTGTCCTTTCATGCCACACATAAAGCCCTTATCGCTGGATCACCACTGACCCTATATATTTTACGTGTATTGGACATGACACATTCACACAATTATCACTACGAATGTCCTTGTTGCAGAGGCGATGAGAAAGCGGCATGAAAGAATCCAGTGGGCGGCGTAAATTCAGTGAGCGCGGAGTCGTAGGTTCAATCAATTCTCATAACCGCTTCGACTGAATCCAATTAGCCGACAGCCCTTACACGATCCGGGCGCCCAGGCCGGGGCACGAATCTCTCTCCCGCCTGACCTTGCTCCGCGGGAGGCTGTAATACACGTCAAAAGGTAAAGAAAGCGAAAGCGCGAGAAAGGTGGCGGGATGTTGGCTAAATTGGGAAGGAGAGTGGCAGAGGAGAGAAAAAGCGAGTGTGAATGATGGAAGTGACGGTACACCGCGAGCGAGAGTAAACAGAAGACGGCGAGAATGAGAGACGGCTCACACTCCATCACATCCAGTGTGTTGCAGGATCACGCTGAAAATCCTCATCGGAATGCTATTTTTGGCCGAGGGAAGTGTCTGTTTTTGAGTGTGGGTGTGTGCGTGTGTCAGCGGAGCGCTGTCTGTCGTCTGCTATGTGTGAAAAGAGGGGTTATGGACCAATTACTCGAGAGAGAGAGAGAGAGAGAGAGAGAGAGAGAGAGAGAGAGAGAGAGAGAGAGAGAGCGAGCTCTAACCCTATCACTGCTGCCCTACTGTTTGGTGTTAATACTGCAACACTGGAACTGTCAAGCCGTTGTGAAAGATGTATCCTATATAGACCATTTCGCGAGATGTAAACAACACTGGTCCAGAAGCACTTCCTGTTTCAGTTTTTTAACACTATATAAACGTTGGGATAAAGTACAACCAACAGAACATATACAACTGAATCAAAAAGTTAAACGTTTTTAAGATATTTTCTTTACATTTGAAATTAAGAAACCATTTACAAACTGAAACAGGAAGTGCTTCTGGACCATTGTTGTTTACATCTCGTAAAATGGTCTATAGAGCTTCCGTAGCTCCGCCCCCTTCCAGTCTTCCGTGAATTAATGAACCATCTGTTTACATTTTTTTATCTTCCCGCTCTACTGACATTTGTTGTGACATCCGCTTAAAACATTACAACGCTCACGATAACTTTCGTTAAAGGTACAATATGCAGGATTTTTGCAGTAAAATATACAAAAAACCACTTGGCTAATGTTATGTATTTTGTTTAGTTGATTACTTACAATATCCCAAATGTTTCCAACTATTTGTAAATCAGGAGAAAATTGCGATTTTTAACCAAGGAAACGGGGCGTGTGAGCAGGGGTTTAATGTATTTCAATGATACATTAAACCAGTTCAGTTTCAATGAACGAAATGACTCGAAAAAAGATTTGTTCATTTTGATGAACGAGTTCGAACAGGAGAGTCACGAACGCGCATCACAGAACAGAGCAAGGCGAGCATTTGAGCTTATAAAACTTAAACTTTGTTATGAGCGATCATTTCACTTCATAAGACTAGAGCCAGACCGATATATCGGCAGACTGATATTATCGGCCGATATTAGGCATTTTCCAAACTATCGGTATCGGCAGTTATAATGGCCGATAAATGAATATTTCAAAAATAAAATAAAAACGGACGAAACACGTTTGAACCATGTCATGAGTGTTGGAGTTGTATATTTTGTCCACCAGAGGGCGCTCTACACCGTTCCTGTTGGCAACACTTGTTGAGTTGGTCATTGCTTGAATAACAATTAAAAGAACATCCCCATCAGTTCTCTTAACTCAAATAAGCATGACAAAATTTGTGACTATCATGTCCAGTTTAAAAAAATAAAAATAAATAAATAAATAAATAAATAAATATCGGCCGATATATCGGAATATCGGATTTTAAAACCCCAAAATATTTGTATTGGTATCGGCCTTCAAAATCCTTTATCGGTCGGGCTCTACATAAGACCCTTATTCATCGTCTGGAATCGTTTAAAGCCCTTTGAACAGTTTGCACTGAAACTGTCTTTTGGACCTTGAACCGTTTGGTTCCCATCAAAGTCTATTATATGGAGAAAAATCCTGGAATGTTTTCATCAAAAACCTTAATTTCTTTTCGACTGAAGAAAGAAAGACATGGACATCCTGAATGAACTACTCCTTTAATACTATCTGGTTCTAAATTCTGATTGGGCGGGCAAGGCAGACGTTTGGGTGGGCTCAGCCCTTCCCAAGAACCGGCCCCGCATTTAAAGCATGCAGCTATAAAATAAACTCCATATGACATTGACCAGGCTCTGTTATAAACTAGGATCAGACCATCTCTAATGCTCTATATATTTCAGACGACACTAAACCTCGCTGACGTGACGCCATCAAACTCCCGACCGTAAAACCTTCTCGCTCTTTCTCACTCATGCCAGCAGTCAATGTCACATTTACCACGAGGCCGGACGCCAGCACCTCATCACACTAAAGCCAGTCTGGTGACAGCATGTTGGCTCCGGTACAGCATCGGCGCATCTTCGACATCTCCAGTCGAAACGAGAGGTACAGCTGATAGAATTAGCATCAGTGTGGCCTAGTTACTGTAATTGCACTCCTTTAACCCTCTGGGGTTGTTCGTTTCAGAGTCACACTCGGGGTGTTCGGGTCCAAATCGAGCCAAAGGCCGGGATTTAATTAAAAAATAAATAAATAAATAAATAAATAAATAAAAAATAAAATAAATAAATAAAATAAAATAAATCATTTTTTTTTTTTTACTCATTTTTTATAATATTTTTTCTTTTCATTTTTGGTGTTTTGAGAAAATTTCAAGAATTAAAAAAAATTATAATTAGTATTAATGCAATAATTATGACAAAATTCCCCCCATTGAACATAATAGAAAAAATAGTTAAAAAAAATACATATTTTTTAATTGTTTTTAAAAAGCTGCATTTCATTTTAGAGTCAAGCCTAGGCCTCATAAAAGCAATTTTTGCCATCTGGTGGACAAACTGAGCATTTTAAAAATGCAAAACACATGTATAATCTGAATTTTTTGGTGTGTTTGTGTATAAAAGTGTGTTTGTATGTGTGTGTGTGTCTGGATGTGTCTATTTTGTACTCTTGATGTTTTATAGATTCACCCCTTCACTGTTGTGTGCTTTTTTTCAAGATTGTGGCTGATTTGTAGATTGTACGCACAAAAAAACTTTGTATTTTCACATTTTTGCCAATTTCCCATTCATTTTCCATGCGGGTCCATTTTTTTGTACAACCACTTAGACTATTCACATCCTGTCACCAATTTTTTGGGGTGTTCAAATACCAAATACCAACAAAGTCACCAAATTTCGGACCATTTCGAGGAAGCTGTGATTTTTTAAAAAAATTATTTAAATTCTTTGGGTCCATTTGGGCCAAACAACCCCAGAGGGTTAAAGGAGCGAGAGCATCGCACAATGATGGAAGTTTCTCCGTGGGTTTCTCCTGTCAGGGCCGACTGTTTCAGTGTAAGAGATCCGTGGGATGCACACGGCTTCTGGCTGGTAATGATTTCATCTGGCGCCATTTGTTGAACAGACACAGGCAAACATCATTTTTCCCCATCTTGCTGGGAGAGTCAACACCCCATTCGTCGGAGGAAAGAGACAGAGTCTCGGTTTCCCTTGAAAGCACACAATTTCTATTTTGCTGTTCCCTCTAACTATTGCTTTTACAATGCATTTTAAATGTCAAATAGAATGGGAACTGATGCAAAAAAAAAAAAAGGAGAGGGAAAAGAAAGCACTTCGGCTTCCCCCCCGCCGTCTACGACACGCCGCTCTTTTCTGTCACCTGCTATTCCGCTCTCGCCGAGCGTCTTTCTGGTTCCCTCCGAATGGCGCTCCGGGATTTTTTGATGTATTCCATACCAGCTGTTTTAAAAACGCACGGCAGGAAACTCATCTGCTCTTCCTGTCAGTTTAGACTCGCACAGCCCTCACACAAACGGAAAGATATCAACCTCTAGAAAAGAAAAGTTTACAGAAGATTGCGAATGGAAATCAAGAACTAATTCACAAGCAACTCTAAAAATTGCTGGGTTGTTTTAACCCAACTTTGGGTCATATATGGACAAACCCAGCCATTGGGTTAAATTGTTTGATTACATTTTTAACCCAACGTTTGGGTTTGTCCATATTTGACCCAAAGTTGGGTTAAAACAACCCAGTATTTTTGAACATTTAGGACATCATTAAAATGTGTTTTGATTTAATCGTGTTTAAGAGAAAAACACATTTCCAAAAGTGTCACTTCCATAATGTCTCAAATTATGTATTTTTTCCTCTGATTGAGATTACATTTTTGAAAACGGTTGACATTTTGAAGTCTTTTGCCCTCAATCGGGTCATGGGGTCTATACGACCCACAATCGACTTTTACTTAATAAAAAAAAGGTTCCCTTCATCTCAGTCGAATAAGATTTCGTGACTTTTCATACATTATCTATCTATACATAAACACACACACACACAAACAAAAAAAAAACAAAACACTGGGCTTTATTCGGTTGTTCTGAAGGTATGTAAAAAAAAAACGTACACTTCTGGTCTTCGGGGTCAGTATGACCCCACATTGAAATGAATGGGAAATGTAAAAAAAAAAAAAAGTAATATATTTTCTTCATGTGTCAAAAGAAAAAAAAAAAAAAAATCTGGAATAAATCTGAAATTTTTACACAGAAATGAAGGCCTAGTACTCGAGCATAAATGCAATGTATCATAAAAAAATAATATTTCATATGCTAATGCTAAAGCTAATGGTGTAGTTGAGGAATTGTGTGGTATATGGATACAAAAGTACTTTTTATCTCCAAAAACACAGCATCAATGAATAGATGAGAATATATATATATTATTTATATGATTAAAAATGTATATTTTTTGTACAATTACTCAATCACTTGTTGAGGTCGCATAGACCCCGAAGCCCAGAAGTGTAAACAGGAAACGAAGACGATTTGAAGGTTAAATAATATTATCACTCCCTTTTCATAATTAAAAAAAAAAATACTTAATTGGAAAAGAATGGACAATAAATGTGTTTTAACATTAGATAAGTGATATTTATATTCATTTATTTTTGTCACAACCCAATTAATAAGTACTTCCCTCTAATCATATTTTTAATAGATTAAGATAGAAATTTTAACTACATTAATAATATGCAAATATAAATGTACATAGTAAAAATATAAGAGAGTTTTATTGTGAACGTCATATATTAAAAAAGTAAAATAAATAAATAATCTGTTAGTTTCAATAAAAATCAACCTGAGCTTAAAGTTGGAGAAACGTTTGGAGTATTTTTCTCTGATTAAGATTACATTTTTGAACACGGACAGCATTTAAAACAGCATTTTAAGAATTAAACACAGTGTTAAATAATATCATCACTCTTTTTTCATAATTACAAAAAAAAACTACTCATGGACAACAAATATATTTTAACATTACATAAGTGATATTAATCTTCATTTCATTTTGTCACAAACCAGGTTATAATGACTTAGTTTTAAAAGTAATAATTAATATTTTTTCATATTTTAAGAAAATATGCACATAGCAAATGTACATAGCAAAACTGTTAGACAGTTTTATTGTGAACGTCATATATTAAAAAGTAAAATGAATACAGCCTGATAGAAAGAGCTTAAAGTTGGAGAAACACCCGTGAATAGTTCAAAACCGGTAATGTAAGACTAGTCAAACGTTAGTGGACTGTTAATGAACTACACCTCTGTGTGAACTCGAGCAGAACCGGCTTCATAAACCCACTGAAATCCTCAAACACCGGCTGATTCAAAGTCAAAAGAGAAGATAGTTCAAAGAACAGGCTAATACGTTGACATTCAGGCTGATTTAAGCGTCCCGTGCTAATAGATGACGAGTGACTGTACACTTGACTGCACTGAGAATCACGCGCATTAGCGGCCTGTGTTTATGCAGCCGATGCCATTTCAGTTGAAGCGATGATGAAGAAAGCTGAAAGAGTGAAGAAAATGGCAGAATGCAGACCAAAATGGCAGCTGAAGAAAACGGCACAATCAGCGCCGCATTGTCCTCTCGCCGACCGCTTTTGTCCAGTGACATTCAAACCAACGGATGGATATCAAATAGTTCATCTCCAATCTCAAGAGCAACCAATTAGCTAGCGAGAGCCTTCGACGTGCTAAGCGTCTGATATCACGAGTGCGCGCGCTCTGACAGAGACGCTGAGGAAAGATAAAGATCTGATAACCGAACAAGATGACTCTGTTTTTTTAGTAAGAAACCCCTCGACGAGCTGGCGGTCGTCACCGCGCGTGTTAGCGTCTGCTAATCAGAGTCTGCTTCAGAGAGGGTGTGGTTTTCAAAGGTGGATGTTTGATGCCAGAGGCTCTCCTGTTACTCTTTCATTATTAATGTATTCTTTTCTTTATTTATTTATCAGTTCCTCCCTCTGCAGCACAAACCCCTTAACACACACACACACACACCTTATTAAAGGTGACATCTTTTAAAAAGCCTTCCCAGTCTTTAAACCTCGCTAGCGACTGCAAATGCTTTCTGCTAACTGTATGAAACGTCTGTTCTTGTGAACTCTGACCTCACCGTCACAATACTGTCCTGCCATTCATCTCTGCTAGATAGATTCATTAACATAATTAAAGATTATGATGAATACTGATGTTGAAAGCTTTTTCAGTTTTGCTATTTTTAATAGCACTGATTTATTTCACAAGCAGATCTAGCTCACAGAGAGACAAAATCAGGTTTGTATCTGGGCTTATTTAGATGTTTTAAAAAGCATAATATTAGGGATGTCAATTTAACATGCTAATTTCTTATTTTAAAAACTAATGTGATAAAAATAACTTAATTATTCACACTTATGAAAGAATCATCTGAACAATTGAAGCTTGAAGCCCCAGCTGTTGTTACCCGCACCTCGCTGAACAACACTAATAATAAAACGCTAACACTCGGAAACAATCATATGACATAGAGGAATCATATTTTATACATATTTAATAATATAATATAATATAATATAATAAATATATAACAAGTGTTTTTGTACTAATCAGCGATATGAGACGAGCGACAGGAGATAATATATTTTATATGTGATTTATATTTCCACAATGTGTGGGACTACAACTTACAAAATATGTCTTATGTCATATTTTGTCATATTTAAATAGATATAAAAATATTTATTAATATAAAATATTTAAATAATATTAATATAAAATATTTTAAGAAATATTTGCATGCATATACTTTATATATATTTATACAAAATTTATATTATACACAAATATAAATATTTGATATTTTAATAACACATTTTTCTGAAATATACACATGCATATGTACCACACACACACATATATTATGTAAACAGGAACTTTTATTTTGGATGCGATTAATCGCGATTAATCGTTTCGCAGCCCTAAATATTATATATAACATTTACACTATAAGCAACAGCTAAATATTATGTTGATATATAATATTATTAGGGCTGTGAAACGATTAATCGCGATTAATCGCATCCAAAATAAAAGTTTGAAGCTTGTGATTACATAATATATGTGTGTATAATTATTTTGTATATATAAATACACACACATGCATGTATATATTTAAGAAATATTTGCATGTATATACTTATATGTATACAAAATTTATATTATACACAAATATAAATATTTGATATATTAATAGAACATTTTTCTTAAATATATACATGCATGTGTGTGTATTTATATAAACAAAATAATTATACACACTACACCCGCATATATTATGTAAACACAAACTTTTATTTTGGATGCGATTAATCGCGATTAATCGTTTCACAGCCCTAAATATTATATATAACATTTACATATGCAAGTTAATAATATGATTAATCAACATAATTGATTTGAAAACAATAATAATTTGAAATTTGACAGTAATGATACAAATACTATCAGCATTTTACACACACCAAAGCTTTTAATGTCTAGTCTAGAGATGTCCGTGTCGTTCTCTCAATAATGGTGGGTTTTGGTGGAATGTGTGTTTGTGTGACTATAAATAATAGACAGGAGGAGGGCGAAAGTGTAGCGGCTCCATTTTCTGTCACATGTCTCTGTCAGACAGCGGGAGAGACGGGCAAACCGGTCAAACATCGACAGCATCAAAAATGAACACCAGCACCACACACTTATCATTGATTCCATATTCGATATTAATCTTGATTCCAATATGTATCGAGGATCGCATCTGCAAGGATGAAAATTAAGGTCAAACAGAAGAGCGTCACTCCATCACACAATCTCTCATCTCACACACTCATGCATTACCAACACGCCACATGTGCATTGGAAAGCATGGAGTGTGTTCTCTCGCCAGTAAAGGGTACTGAGTCTATAAACAGCAGTGTGGGAGGCGGTCGGGCCAGAGATCTCTGGGGAACATGGTACACTGCACAAATAAAACAACACAACATCACGACAGGCCATGCAACACAACATAGTACACTCTCAGAAAAAAGGTACAAAATCTGTCACTGGGGCTGTACCTTTTTTAAAAGGTAAATGTTTGTCCATTTTAGGTGCTAATAAGTACATTTTAGGTGCTAATATGTACATTTTAGGTGCTAATATGTACATTTTAGGTGCTAATAAGTACATTTTAGGTGCTAATAAGTACATTTTAGGTGCTAATATACATTTTAGGTTCAAGATGAGTGGCGTGCTCAATTCCTTTTTTAAAAAAATAATTTAAACATGGGTGCTCTTCGGTCCAAGGTAGAACATCAAGAAAAGAGTAGAGAAAAAACTCTGTTGACCGAGGCACTCCTTTTAAAATGTCTTTATTTATATAAATGACATGTCCCAATGGACAAATTTAAAAGCCAAAGCCCACGCGTAGCGGCATGAAGCCTTCATACATTTTAGGTGTTAATATGTACATTTTAGGTGCTAATAAGTACATTTTAGGTGCTAATATGTACATTTTAGGTGCTAATAAGTACATTTTAGGTGTTAATATGTACATTTTAGGTGCTAATATGTACATTTTAGGTGCTAATATGTACATTTTAGGTGCTAATATGTACATTTTAGGTGCTAATAAGTACATTTTAGGTGCTAATATACATTTTAGGAGCTAATATGTACATTTTAGCTGCTAATAAGTACATTTTAGGTGTTAATATGTACATTTTAGGTGTTAATAAGTACATTTTAGGTGTTAATATGTACATTTTAGGTGCTAATATGTACATTTTAGGTGCTAATAAGTACATTTTAGGTGTTAATATACATTTTAGGAGCTAATATGTACATTTTAGGTGTTAATAAGTACATTTTAGGTGCTAATAAGTACATTTTAGGTGTTAATATGTACTGTACATTTTAGGTGCTAATAAGTACATTTTAGGCGTTAATATGTACATTTTAGGTGTTAATAAGTACATTTTAGGTGTTAATATGTACATTTTAGGTGCTAATAAGTACATTTTAGGTGTTATTAAGTACATTTTAGGTGTTAATATGTACATTTTAGGTGTTAATATGTACATTTTAGGTGCTAATAAGTACATTTTAGGTGTTATGTACATTTTAGGTGTTATGTACATTTTAGGTGTTAATATGTACATTTTATGTGCTAATAAGTACATTTTAGGTGTTAATATGTACATTTTAGGTGCTAATATGTACCACTAAGGTACCAATATGCAGCCTTTGGGTACAAAAGTGTACCTTTTGAAAAGGTACAGCCCCAGTGACAGCTTTTGTACCTTTTTTTCTGAGAGTGTAGCGTTGTGATTAATGACACAGATGCTCCAATGCACAGCTCAAATCCTTCTGATACACAAGTGTACATTACATATTCAAAATCACACTTAATTGGAAGCTAGACTGAATCGCGTTTTGAAAAATGAGCCAATTACACATCACAGGTCCGTTTCAATGTTTCAGCTGCATGCCGTAGAAGCTATTTACGTTCATGGTTTTATTGGGAAATACCTGGTGCATTCGGAGAAATAAAACAAATGTTTAACGCGGTGTCCTCCGAAACCATTTTTCTTTCCGGCTGACATCGCCGAGGCCCTCTTAATCCACAACCTCTCACAGAGACCACTGTTCATGAACCAATCGATCCCCAATGGGGAAAAAATCAAGCCTCATCCTTCACTTTCTTCACACTGAATGTCCTGTTTGACTTGATGTCGAATTACAGAAAGTAAAATGGGTTGCGAAGCCGGGTCTGAGTTTGTAATATTCATTATGTGTGCCATGCTATTGTATATGGGCATGAAATGAAATATTTTGGCACATATTATTCTTTCAGCTGCCAGAATGAACTACTCTGTTCTGTTTCCTGCATGTTTTACATGAATCCCAGAGATTGCCACAAAAAAATCACTGCGTAAAATGTGCAAGAAGAAGATTTCATCTGAGCCTGGTTATTAAAAAAAAAACCCTTTCCATTTCAATGATCTATTACCGTAGTGTCTCTAAAGCTATAGGGGAGGCTCTGGCTCAAACTCTCGAGTAGGTACTTATTTTGAGCTGGCAATTACTACAAAAGTATGTTTTATATAGTATGAATGCACACTTTATAATCTCTGGGTCACCTGGATTATTTTTGCCTATATACTCTTTTAGGAGTACTGTGAATTTGGACTGCTTTTGTAACAAATACGTTTTTTTTTCGCCAGCTATATAGTAGGGAAGTACGCGGTTTCAGATGCACTCTGTTTGCATATCTGTTTTAAAGCTACACTGTGTAACTCTTTTAGTGTATGCTTAGCTAAAAACACTTAGTTCTTTCTAAAATATGTGTGCTCATTAATGTATATTTACTTCGTTCAAGTAATAAAGTATTCTCGTGAGTGTATAATATGCCATTGGAAAGACATACGGGTAAGGGGTTCTGATGTCGGTCGCTCCATCTTGAAAGTACATTAGCCAAAGAGGGACATACCCGTTAATTCAAGCTTCGCCTTTCGCGTTTACGTTTGAGATAACACTCATGGACGAGGTCGAACTGGAAGCCATGTTAATCTTGGACTACATTGGCCACCGTAGGAGTTAAAACGAAATCGGAATTGAGAGGAACAGAAACTAATATTCACTGTATGGTCATATACCTTTTCACCACTAGATGGGGGTAAAAATCACACAGTGTAGCTTTAATGAGAAAAAAAATTATAAGAGTGCAGATTAGAACCCAGAACCTCTAACACGCTTGGCAAAAGTTCTACCACTGGACCTTTAAAATGCATGCGTGTCGTCGTCGGATCTATGTATTTCTTCACGTGAAAATTCAAAACGTATATTACATATAGGGAGTCGCCAACAAGTTTTTACAACAATGTTGTCAAATATCTATTCCGAAGCTGCAGGGGGAGCTCTATAGAGAAACCTGCGAGCAAAAAGCGAGAATACAGTGAAGGAATTGCCAAAACTGGGGTGCGTTTCCAACGCATTCTCATCGTTTAGCATCATATAGAACGCTATATGACAAAACGGCGCTATACTACGCACATGGCACCCTTTATCGTTAATATAACACGCTGTGATGGGTAGGTTTAGGTGTGGGGTAGGGTAGTCTCATATTACGCTAAAGGATTTATGACGACTTGGGTTTGCGTGTTATATTAACGATAAAGGATGCCATTGTGCGTAGTATAGCGCCGTTTTGTCATATAGCGTTCTATATGACGTTAAAAGATGAGAACAGGCTGACGTTTCCCGTACAACGACATAGTTCGCTGCTTCACTACCATAGTACGATGCATCGTTGGAGAAATTAAATAGCTAGTCACGATTGTTTTCCAAAACCCACTGTCGCAAAGTATCGTTCAACCACGTTGGTTTCGCACATGATGGAGTAATAACTACTTTTAATGAAACTGTTTGAGATCCAATTAACGCTAGATTTGTTTTATATAAATTACAGACATGTCATCTTTTTCTCAGTTGTTTTGCTTTATTACCAGACTCAATATTTGGCTCGTTCTTACATAGTAGAGCACGTTCGCACATGCGGACTCTTCAAACACGGTACTTCAAATCTTTTGACAAACTAAAAGACGTAATTTCCATTTGTATGTATTCTAAATAAAAGACACCGGTTGTACTGAGCTTGCTTATTTTGCTCAAGATAAGGATTTATTACGTCCAAATGTGATGAAATATAGAAACGATGCCTCTAACCACAGGTCGAGAGCTGTCGTTCAAACCTCACAACTTTGCGATGCTGTTTGCGAATGTTCGTCGGAACGATGGTTTCGGGAAACACCGACTCGTTGAACTATGCAGATAACGACGTAACTTGCGATTATAGTTGGCTAACGATGCTTTCACCCCTGCATAGTGCCGCTTTAAACTACCATTTAAACATAATTTTGATATTTTTCTCATTCTTGTAGCCCATAGGAGTTCTAATATTGGAAAACTGTGATCGCCAAGTGAACTGATATACAAGCACAGCTCAAGGCTGACTCGTTTGACTGGCTACTCACCACCACTCATTTCAGTGAATCATGAGGTTTTACTGAAGTCATCCTGCTGACTTCATTTCCACATGCTCATCTCTGCAGCTGCAGATAGCAGAGTCATGTCATCCTCTTAAAACACAATGGCGCATTACCTGTTCGTCATTAGACACGCCTGATCTGAATCTCTCACCGAAGGCAATCACACAGCTAAAGATACTTATTACACAGCGGAGGGCTGGCGGAGATTAGGATGGCATGACTCTGTGAACAACGCACATAAGCACAGGGAGATACCGTAATTATACCATATATACATGAACAACAAGAGCTCTGTCTGCTTTCATTGGTTTTAAAAGCAGATATCCCGATATATCGGCCGATATTTTATTTATTTATTTAAAACTGGACATGATAGTCACAAATTTTGTCATGCTTATTTGACTTGATGGGGAAGTTCTTTTAATTGTTATGTCTCGTGACCAACTCAATGAGTGTTGCCAACAGGGACGGTGTAGAGCGCCCTCTGGTGGACAAACTATACAACTCCAACACTCGTGACATGGTTCAAGCTTGTTTCGTCCGTTTTTATTTTATTTTTGAAATATTCATTTATCGGCCATTATAACTGCCGATACCGATAGTTTGGAAAATGCCTAATATCGGTCTTCCGATATATCGGTCTGGCTCTAGTATCATATGCACGTGAAAAACGCATACCATATACACGCAAAAACTACTTTTGGCGTAAAAATGGCACGAGAAATGACATTCGTGCTTTAGATACGAACTTTCATGAGATCAGGCTCGAATCACACATTGTGTCTCCGAACAACATGCTGTAGTGTTATTTAGTTCCTGAATGAATCAGTGTTTTTGAACAAACTGGTCGAGAGAATTATTCAATGACTGTTACATCTGAAATCGCATACTGAAAAGTACATTTGATTTGAAACAAACAAGCGTGTACTATAAATTGAATTTGGACATACCACATCAGCCATTTTGTCATTGGGTTGCAGCTAATCTGTGTTTATGAATGAAAATAATTTGAATCATTTACAAAAAGAATCATTTACATGCACAACATAAAGAGTCACTGATAAGCAAACAATGAAACGTCCCACTGCAATTTTTATTTTTTTAAACTTTCTATTATATATAAGATAATAAACTGACTTGACTTGACCATTCAATCGTACATAGCAGGGGTCGGCCGATTGTCGCCCTGGCCGATTATCGGCGTCGATATTTAGCATTTTTAAGGTTATCTGTATCGGCCATTTTCAAAACCGATTTGCCGATAAAATAATTTTTGCTCAAAAACCTCCACGGCAACCTGTCAAAATAAAAGTTTGTTTTCGCACAAAGCCCTAAAAATGTAATTTTTGTTAAACTGTAAATACATTGAAGACGTTTGACGATTTTAATTAATTAGTAATGCCTTTTGATTACCAAAATTTCATTTAAACATTAAAATAGAGTGTTTAAGTTTTACAAAATGTTTACAGAATGCTGCTGGGTGCACCCTGCACTTTTTACAAGTTATTATTAATAACAGTTCTCAGATTCAAAGATATGTTCAAAATCTTAATTTTGACATCAACTTAAAGTTTTACACCAGACATACAGTCTATTATATATATATATATATATATATATATATATATATATATATAATATATATATATCGGTTGAAAATATTGGTTATTGGTCTATTTGATCTCCAATAATCGGTATCGGCATCGGCCCTGAAAATCACATATCGGTCGACCCCTAGTACATAGCTTAAATTATGTTGAAATCAGTTGCATTATTTTAATGAAAATTCAAATGTTGACTTATTGAACATAGCCTTTTCAGCACAGAAACTGCTAAACTAATTCACACTGTAATTCAACAAATCGCCCAGCTCAATATACTGAACACCAATAAACTTTAATTTAACCCAAGGTTACGCTGATGAACAACATCTTTATAATGTGCTGTATATTAGCAGAGTCCCAAATGCACCGAGCCTGCAGCACAATCAGCGTTACTGAGTCTAATTCTCTCGCAAGTAAATGACTGCGGTGGCCAACTATGGAAATGAGACGCTCAGAGGAAACCATAAGAGCAGAGCAGACATAAATAAAACACTCTGATCACAGAACACACACTCACTCGAGTGATATAGATTGAAACCGCTTATTCTGAATTCAAGAGAAGGTCCACACAGGAGATAACGAGACGTAATGGTATGCTAATGTGTCGAACCACAAGTCCTCCGTGTCACTTGTATCCCAAGAGTCTCTTCTGTTGCCCCAAACAAAGTCAAAAAAGAGGGGATTGCTTCAGGAATACATGATGGATGCTCAGTCATTTAACATCACCTTGTTGCTCATCAGTCACCGCTGACATTTAGCAAGCGTCTCCTCCCCTTTCCTGGAGAGAAGCCTTTTAGGGTATTAAAATGACAGACTGAATGCTGGTAATGAGTTTCTAATGGTACTAGATTATACGCTGGTTTCCAGGTAAGACTTATTCAAGCCTCTGATCATTTAATACGGGTCTGATGTAGGCCTGAAAGAACTCCTGCCGCGTGCGCTACAGCTATGTCATTGTTCGGACAGGATAACGTTCATCATTTCCTCCGAATGTTCTGGGTCATGCAAATTAACTCGGAAGAAATAGGAGAGAATGTATAATGACATTGGCTTTTGGAGTGAACAATCCTCTCATTTGTTCACCTCCCCTCCCTGAATCCCTCAGCGCCTCCATGACAGACGGACGGACCTGAAGACAAGGCCGGAGCCGCGGAGACCAAATTGGACAGATGGGAGTTGATTTATGGGCAATTATTCTGAATGTGCTGGCAAGGGCATCAACATTCACATCAGGAAGCACAATCGCTCGGCTAACGTGGGCAAACATCCTGCAGAACTAACACTGTAAAGAGGCAAATCACAGAGAAGGCGAGTTACGCAATCTCTCCAGCAATGTGTTCGTTCAAATAAAACGGCATGGCTTGATGTGTTATGTATTTTTAACTCTTGTGCTGTGCAGTCTTAGATGTAAAGCTGCGACTGAATGCCTAATGGCGGCTGTTAGCTCTAATGAGGACAGACACAACATGTAGTGACTGATCGGCGACCCAACTGTGGTTGTGTCTATTACATTCATCCCCAATACTGTATATGCTAAACAGCATGGGTTAAGGAAATGCATTATTAAAAATGTAGCTATATAAAAACATTATTGAAAATACATAAAAATGGCCCAAAGTTATGAGGAAATACGGTGATTGCAAATATATTTATGTACACTCTAAAAATTGCTGAGTTGTTTTAACCCAACTTTGGGTCAAATATGTAAACCCAGCCATTGGGTTACATTTTTTTTAATTACATTTTTAACCCAACGTTTGGGTTTGTCCATATTTGACCCAAAGTTGGGTTAAAACAACCCAGCATTTTTAGAGGGTAAACAATTTTTTGACCATTTGTTATATAATATGCTAAACAGCACCACAGCTAAAGGAAAGAAATGCAAATTTAAATCGAAATATTTCGTTTTTCAAAAAGTGTACTTATTATCGAAAAATATTATTTAACACTTCAAAAATTGCTGAGTTGTTTTAACCCAACTTTGGGGTAAATATGTAAACCCAGCCATTGGGTTAAAAAATGTAATTTAAAAATCTAACCCAATGGCCGGGTTTGTCCATATTTTACCCAAAATTGGGTTAAAACAACCCAGCATTTTTTAGAGTGTACATTTTTAACCCAACATTTGGGTTTGTCCATATTTGACCCAAATCTGGGTTAAAACAACCCAGCATTTTTAGAGGGTAAACATATTTTTGGCCATTTGTTACATAATATATATTACATAATATATATATATATATATATATATATATATATATATACATATACACACATATATTACATAATGCATAATAATATGCTAAACAGCACAACAGCTAAAGAAAATAAATGCAAATTTAAATTGAAATATTTTGTTTTTCAAAAAGTGTACTTATTATCGAAAAATATTATAGTACTTGTTTAATACACTCTAAACAATGCTGGGTTGTTTCAACCTAAATTTGGGTCAAATATGGACAAACCCAAATGTTGGGTTAAATTTTAACCCAACTTCAACTGTATTTTTTTTATTACATTTTTAACACAACATTTGGCTTTGTCCATATTTGACTCAAATCTTGGATTTGAAAAGACCAAGCATTTTTTAGAGTGTGTGCTTGAATATACAGTGTGAAGCTTTAATTGCGATAACATGAAAATGTACTATTTACATTTATATTAAATTCAATTAGCAGAACTTCACGGTGCCGTTTAAAAGTATAATTTCGTAATTTTTCACGAGGCCACTATATTGCGTAGCAGCCCAGCAAGCAAACCAGCATCGGCCATGTGTTTTGAGCTGCAAACAGACTCTGGATGTGGAGTTTCGTTTCCAATGCAATTCAAATGGCAGGAAAACTCAACGCCTGTTCGAGGAGATCATTTCTGAATGGTGTCTAATAGGTTCACAGCGCTCCGTACATTAGCAGTCAGACAGTGACAGGTGTCAGTTCCCATCGGTAGAGCACACCTGAGCCAGATGTTGACTGAGCTAGAGCAGGTGTCACACACACACACAGGGACAGATGCTTTCTCTTAAAACCACTGAAAACAAGATGAAACCGAGCACAATCCTGTCCATCTGAATGGATACACCTATATGCATGCGTCCATCTTTTAAAGGAGTTTAGGTTTAGATCGATTTTACCTGTATTTAAAAGGTAAAATCATTTTATTGTTGACAATTCAACTCTTTGAATAATTGGTCTTGTGCGTGAAGGTTGCCAAATCCCCCTCTTGCCAGACTCGCACACTGCTAATATTGGATCCAAGCCTATTCATACTTGACTTTATTACACATATGTTCCTCTGGGCCAGGATGATTCAGCTGATTCAGGTGTATTTGGGGAAACTTTGGGTCAAACCTTTTGGTTTTTGAGCAGTGCTGGAGCAAATCAAGTACTTGAGTTACAGTACACTCTAAACAATGCTGGGTTGTTTCAACCCAAATTTGGGTCAAATATGGACAAACCCAAATGTTGGGTTATAAATGCAATTAAAAATTTATTGTTGAAGTTGGGTTAAAATTTGAAATGACATTTTTAACCCAACATTTGGGTTTGTCCATATTTTACCCAAATTTGGGTTGAAACAACCCAGCATTGTTTAGAGTGTACAGAAATAGCCATATTACTCCAGTAAAAAAATAAAGATACTCATTTTCAGGTTTAGTTTAGCCATCAAGTATTTTTGAACTTTTGCTCAAGTGTGTCTTCTAGTCGATATTGAATCCGTGAGTTGTTGACTCCAGGACAGCTGCCGTCGGATCAATCCGATTAAATTGTTCAGTGGTATTTGGGAAACAGTTCTTCATGTTCATTGGAAAGACTCATTCACGGATCAGACTTTGGGTGTCAGAGCCGGTTTCTTCAGTTGGAAATAACGAGGAACGACATGTTTTTATGGAACGTACTGGAGTAAAAAGGATCATTTTATGCCTTGGAGATTAGTGAAGTAAAAACAATAGTTTCCCAAAGTTAAAAGTGTGACTTTCCAACTTTTTTTTTTGGTTTTGAGTAAAATGAGCTGGGAGAACTTTTGTTGTTGTTGAAAAATACACAACTAAATGTGATTAGGTAAAAAAGTATATTATAATATCAGTATATATATATATATATATATATATATATATAGATAGATAGATAGATAGATAGATAGATAGATAGATAGATAGATAGATAGATAGATAGATAGATAGATATAGATTTGGTTGGTTGGTTGGTTGGATGGATGGATGGATGGATGGATGGATAACAATAATAATTTACAATTATTCTGCACTATTATTAGTTCACTAATCAGATGGAAGCTAATTTGTACAGACCATCAGATGTTCTTTCTTCCATTGAAGCACAAAATCGTTCTCATTAAAGCAAAAGAGACACAAACCGAGAAATGCAAAACACCTTCAAATCATTCCCAATTCATCCATTCAGTGAAATTACAATGCTGATGATATCATTTGTAATAAATTAAAACATCTCATTTTCACCTGTGCTTTTAGACTTTGGCGCCCAAGATCGTTTTCTGTAAAATATACACTAGGTCAGATACTTGACAAGTCAAACCAGCATCAACAGGATTTCTCTCTTTTCCACGACAAAACCAGCAGGAAATCTGGATGTCACCATCGCCACTCTAAACAATGCTGGGTTGTTTTAACCCAAATTTGGGTCAAATATGGACAAACCCAAATGTTGGGTTAAAAATGTCATTTAAAATTTTAACCCAACTTCAACTTTCAACTGTAATTTTTAATGACATTTTTAACCCAACATAATTTTTTAACCCGTTTTAACCCGTCCATATCTGACCCAAACTTGGATTGAAACAACCCAGCATTGTTTAGAGTGTAAATCTGTAGTTAAAACCTTGTTTATGGTTGCCACATTTGTTCTATAATGAACCAAACACCACAGATTTCGACTTAAACCACTTCATGAAATCAAACAGAATTCACCCAAATATATGTATATTTGCATTTATGTTTACATTGTGTAAATTTGTAAAATCATCACACTCTGAAAATTGATGGGTTGTTTTAACCCAACTTTGGGTCAAATATGGACAAACCCAAACGTTGGGTTAAAAATGTAATTAAAAAATGTAACCCAATGGCTGGGTTTGTCTATATTTGACCCAAAGTTGGGTTAAAACAACCCAGCAATTTTTAGAGTGCAAGAGCTTGGAAAAAAGGTACAAAAGTTGTCACTGGGGCTGTACCTTTTCAAAAGGTAAACTTTTGTCCATTTCATGAGCTAATAAGTACATTTTAGGTGTTAATATGTACATTTTAGGTGCAAATATGTACATTTTAGGTGTTAATATGTACATTTTAGGTGCAAATATGTACATTTTAGGTGTTAATATGTACATTTTAGGTGCTAATATGTCCGTTTCATGAGCTAATATGTCCATTTTAGGTGGTAATGTGTTCATTTTAGGTACTAATATGTACATTTAAGTGTTAATATGTACATTTTAGGTGCTAATATTTACAATTTTGGTGCTAATATGTACCACTAAGGTACCAATATACACCCTTTGGGTACAAAAGTGTACCTTTTGAAAAGGTACAGCCCCAGTGACAGCTTTTGTACCTTTTTTTCTGAGAGTGTATAGTCTGATTGGTTTGTACCCACCAATATAAAAAAAAACCCAAACTTTTTGTGTTCATACACAGACCAAACTTAAGGCGTAAAGACAAAGATTGCAGTTTATAGTTTGATTTCTCTCATCAGAGCTGTAACATGCATTCATTTATGATGAACTTTCTAAGTGGCACACAGGGTTAAAGTGGCACGATTATTCCTCCGTCGCCGAGGTCAGTGAACTTTGTCTGCAGGACTAATTATTAAACGTGTCCTGCTGCCTAAAATAATGAGGTTTTGATTTGACAGGCTTTGGTGTGTGTTGTGTGTGGTTAGTGGTTACGGGCCGGTGATTTTTATCGTTATCTGGGTAATTAACTCCAGAGCAGGATGAGTAGAAATATGACAGCCTATATGTCGAGTCATCATGTTAACATGCATAACCTATTTAAGGTGTCGAGCCCTTTGCTTATTTTGTGTATTAACTGATTATCAGCTCTGCTCTGACAGCACACAATCTTTAAGCCCCACAGAGACTTATCAGATAAAAGGCTTATATTTAATTTGTAACTCTGCGTGATACTGAATATGGTTAATAAATAGATGTGTTAGCTCTGATTCGCCCACACTGAATCTCTCATGCACATAAACAGTGTCCATCACTTGAGAAAACACATTAATGCACATGCATAAACAGTTAAACATGCATTTCACATTCATATGCATGAGCGATTCGGACGTGCGCATGCGTGAGGGTCTGATGTGTGTCTTTGACCGATGCTAATGTGTTGTAATTTAGTGTCCGGAGTTCATCTCAGGCGTGGATGAAGTCGCACAAACACACTGACTTATTTGGTCACAAAGTAAAGGCGAATCAAACGGACAGCTTTCAAAGGTTAAACAAATGATTTGTGCTCGGGATGTAATTGCCTCCCCACGGCATGTAATCAAAAAGCCAAGACATGATTGCATTAGGATGAATTAGACGGGAGGAAAGCCTTCCTGTGACCCATCCCGATCTGACCAGAGGTTCTGATCTGCCCTGATGAGAGAATAATGAGAAAAAGACTACAGACTAATAGAAGGTGGAGTGTGTGTGTGTGTGTGTGTGTGTGTGTGTGTGTGTGTGTGTGTGTGTGTGTGTGTTTTGAGATGTACTGTTTTTAAAAGAAATGTGTTCATCTATTAAGGAAGGATGCATTAAATTAATCAAAATTTTATAATGTTGCAAAAGTTTTCAATTCAAAATGAATGTCCCTTTGAGCTTCCTATTTATGAAAGTGTAAAATAAAAAGTATTATGGTTTCCACAAAAATATGAACTGTTTTCAACATTGATAATAATCAGAAATGTTCCCTGAGCATCAAATCATCATATTATAATGATTTCTGAAGGATCACGTGACACTGTGTAATGATGAGATTTGATCACATGAATAAATTACACTTTACTATATATTCACATACAAAACAGTTCTTAAAAAATTGAAATAATGTTAAACACACTCGAAAAATTGCTGGGTTGTTTTAACCCAACTTTGGGTTAAAATATGGACAAACAAAGACATTTGGTTCATTTTTTTAATTACATTTTTAAACCAACGTTTGGGTTTGTCCATATACTGTATGACCCAATGTTGGGTTAAAACAGCATTTTTAGAGTGCCATATTACTGATTTTACTGTATCAGTAAAACTACCGTACAATGTAACTGTCACCTTAAAATGTAACCATGTATCATTAATGTAATAAAATGTATTAATATGATTATTATAGGGCTGTGCAAAAATTAATTGCGATTAATCGCATCCAAAATAAAAGTCTGTGTTTACATAATATATTTGTGTGTGTTGTATATATAAATACCTATGCATACATGTATATATTTAAGAATTATTTGCACTTAAATTCTGTATATATATATATATATATATATATATATATATATATATATATATATATATATATAAATACATAATCTATATTTTATAAATATAAATATTTTACATATGAATAACACATTTTCTTAAATATATACATGCATGTGTGTGTATTTATATATACAAAATAATTATATACAGCACACACAAATATATATATATAAACACAGACTTTTATTTTGGATGCGATTAATCGCAATTAATTTTTGCACAGCCCTAGATTATTATTATTATTATTATCATTTTTTTTTTTGGATTCATCTGAAACTCCTCTCCAAATGGATTTTCTTGCTCAAAAGACACACTCTAAAAAAAAAAATGCTGGGTTGTTTCAATCCAAATTTGAGTCAAATATGGACAAACCCAAATGTTGGGTTAAAAATGTGATTTAAAAAAATTACAGTTGAAAGTGAAAGTTGAAGTTGGGTTCAAATTTTAAATGACATTTTTAACCCAACATTTGGGTTTGTCCATATTTGACCCAAATTTGGGTTAAAACAACCCAGCATTGTTTAGAGTGCAGCTTAAACCAGCTTATGCGGGTTTGCTAGTCTTATTTGGACTGGCCTGTTGGCTGGTTTTGTGCACTTTTCAGATGCTCAGGCTGGGAGACCGATTTAAAAACCAACTAAAAACCAGTTAAGAGTTAATTTGACCTTAAATGTCATGTCATAAAACAAGTTGTGTTCAAAATAAGTTGTGATTCTTTATTGACATGCACAAGCGCTTGAAGTTTAACAGCAACAATCGCGTTTAATCACTCGCTGTAAAAATGTTTTGCAAAGTGGAAATGCTGGGATATAGCAGTAAAATGTAAGTTATGCCCTGGTAAAACAAAACCCTCTCAACCGCATTAAGCAACACTACCAAGCTGTCAAAGCCCTTGTCATGAAACTATATCCTCGTGACCTTCTTTGAAGCATTTAGCTATAAAGCATTTAGCTCAAAGTGCTGTCGGTTTAAACATCTTATATTTTAGACTTTCATCTCTCTCTCTCTCAGTCTGTGGCCATTTATCAAATGTGATTTTGCCATGAAAGGTTTACGTCTGCTGGTAAACCGCTCTAAACGCTGTCAATATGCATAGAATACAAAAACCAGATATCTGATCATGAAATGTGTTCTCTATTTTCATCATTGATGATCAATCGTGTTAGCAGTTGGTCATTTCTTTCTTCTGATTTCTCCCAGAAGCATTTGCTGACTAATCCCGTATTTGCTGATTTAATCAATCGCAGTGAAACAGACCATTAGAAAAGGAAAAAGACCGTTTGGCCCGTAGCTAAACTAGCACCAGTGGTCATTACCGCTCTGAAGCCGTGAGTCTAGTATCCGGCCTGCATATTTACACACATCCGATCCTCATTTCAAATATAACCTTGTTTCATACAACTAAAATCTGCCACGATTTGATGGTTGATGGTTGAATTTGTAAAGGAAGTGAATAATTCTGTCCTCAGCCATGATGTGTGTGTTTCCTGTGCTGAATGTTTGTGAGCACACACACAGCATGTGCTTATCACAGAAGAAAGAAAGATTTCGCCCACACATCTGACTTGCTCATTGGCTTTGATGCAGCTCCTATTGGTTGTTTGTCAGTGTTTTGTTCGACTGAATCATTGCAAGACAAGTGATTTTTGCCATATGTTGCTTTGTCTGTGTATCTCTTATGTTCCCCACATCTGATCCAGTTTAAATGACAAAAACAACAAGCAAACCAGACTGTCCAGATCACGAATAGTATATTGTAAAATAATGTTCTGAGTCTCTATTAATTGTCCATCACTGAGAAGGTCAGCTTTATTGGGTAACATTGTAGGCATATTTGTTTTTTATGTTTTTTTTTTTAAATAGTTCATTACTTTGCTGTCACTTTTGATCAAATGAATGCATCCTTGCAGATTAAAAGTATTAACTTCTTTAAATTCGTATTGTTTACTTATTACCTTATTTTCTAATTTGTTACATAGAATGTATTGGCAGAATTGTTTTATTAAAGGACAACTCCGGCGCGAAATGAACCTTTGGTCTAATTACACATTGTTACCTAGTCAATCGTTATCTGAGATTTGTTTTCATGATTGCCGAATGTAAATAGTTTTATCTCTAAAAACAGTTTAGCCTATAACGCTAGTTTAACGCTAGTCTATAGGACATAGAGTAATGACAAATAAAAACCGCTTGTTATTACCACTAACAAGGCTCAAAATAGCCCCACACTAACACGACAGCATAATAAGAGTCCCTACATTCAAACCGAAGCATTGAGAACTTTGTCAGTGTCCAAACAGTTTAATAATAGGATATTTTATACACACAGTCAACTTCGCGATTACAGGATGAAGCCATCTTTGAAAAATAGTCTACCAGTCGATCTACGAACGCCGATCCATTAATAGTTTATTAATCACTATTAATATAAACCTACATTCATTATTATTATTATTTGCAATTTGTAGTCTTTTGATATAGCCATACTAAGAGAGGAACAACCCTATTTTGTAAGCTTTCCCTAATATTTAAGTGGATTTTGTTCCTCATTGTCTTTTAATACAAATTATAGGGCTGTCAAAATGATTAATCGCATCCAAAATAAAAGTTTGTGTTTACAAAATATATATGGGTGCACTGTGTATAATTATTTTGTATATATATAAAAAACACACATGCATGTATATTTAAGAAAAAAAATATTATATATATAAAATATTTATATTTATATATAATATAAATTATATATAAATCTATATACAGAATATACATGAAAATATTCCTTAAATATATACAAGCGTGTGTGTGTGTTTATATATCTATAATAATTATACACAGTGCCCCCACATATATTATGTAAACACAAACTTTTATTTTGGATGCGATTAATCGCGATTAATCGTTTTGACAGCCCTAATAAATAATTTAAGTCTTTGCTACAAATGCATAAATGTCAGAAATCCGAACTGCAATGCAAACCCACAATTTCTATTTTTTCTGTATTCAACAGTTTACAGTCTGCCCTAAATCAGTCTTTCTTGATTTGGCAAATATGAGCTTTTACTCATAATTATTTGGAAATTTGGAAGTAATACTACGTCGAGTCATTCCTCGTGGAAGTATGGCTAATTTATATGAGCAGAATAGTCATATGTAACCCAGTGCACGCCATATTAGCGAAACCCGATGCTGTCGTTCCCCATACCGAAATAGCTCAGAGATAAAAGTTAGTTTGGGAAAACTGACTTTCCGAACCTTGCATGCACTTCGCCACTGTAACTTTCTCAGATTATTCATCACAAGCCTTTGATGGCGGTCCGTGGAGTCTAACGCGAGAGCATTGGGACCGAGCGAGCTCGTTGTTCTCCAGCAAACTATAGTGTTTCATATGCTCATGAGGCGAGTGGATCTTTCTTTGACAAAGAAAAGGGGGTCAGATCAAAGCCTAGATGGTGAAATTGCCATTTGCTAAGCAGAGAGGACAAAACCGCAATGCCAGTGAGTCCGTGTGCATCCCTACTCCTTATCGTTTTACATCTTGTCACTGTATAAACGCCAAGCCTCGGGCAAGAAAGTGATATGATTCATACTTTTCAGACTGGAGAGTATTTTTGCCCGAAGGTTTGTTTGATGCAGTAGCATAATCACAGTAAGACAGCAATTTTGTTTGTACGACAACATCAAATCTGAGCAGAGAGCAGCCATGATGACAGTCGATTCATTTGGAGGAATTAAGCTGCAAACTGCTGATTCTGAAGCTTATAGTGGTTGTGTTTTTTCCACTCAGATGAATAGGGCTGTAACGATATACGATATAAAATCGAAATCGCGATACTCAGGTCCACGATACTGTATCGCGATGTGAGAAGGCAGAATCGCGATACATCCCTTCCACCTCCCAGTTGGATCTTTCCCGTCCAGATCCAATGCTACCACATCTTTAAATTACTATTTATTTATATTATTTGAAGTTAACATTATAAAATATGTAGACCTACACCACAAAACTAGTTGAGGTTAAATTAGCCAAAACTTAAATCCATCAGACTAATCATTTTCAGAAAATGCATTTAATACCAATATATTTACCCTTCTGTTTATATATCCATATGCTACTCCCTTAATAAAATCAAGTACGTCCAGACATTAGAAAAATATAAGTCTACACATTCATTTTATATTTAATATGAGGGAAATACACACGCGTACACGGACGCGACACAAAACATCTTTAATATTTAGGTGGCAAAAATATAGCCTATATTTTTTTTATAATTCTGTAAATTACACTGTACAAACCAAAAGAAATACTAGGCTGCCCACGGGATGAAGGGTTAGCTCTCCCCAGAACATAAAATATTTATTTTGTTTTTTATTTTTCGTGTTCGAGGAAAAAAAAACAATGTCGTGACAGTTCTCTGAAGCGGCACTTAAACTGTCAGAGAATTCAAATAGAAAGCACAAAGACTTACTTTAAATTGAATTTTGTTTTTTTATTAATTGTATGTCAATTTTAATAAATGTTTCATCAACCAATTGCCTGGATTTAATAAATAAGAAGAAAATATAGCTAGCCTACAGATAGGAATCACGACATTGAGGTGCCGGCGCCTGAATTGGAGCTCGTCTCATGAATCGCAACCCTATAAGCTTATAGACCTGAGAAATAAATATATGTTGAAATATCTACTTTTAAAAAGAACAATTCAAAACGAAAGAAAACAGACCGCTCTCTGCTTATGTAATCCGCATGAAAAGTGCATTTCTCTTTGGCGCGCTCGCGAAGGCTGTCGCGGTTATGGAATTTCCCTTGTGGTAACGTTGAGTGGCTCAATAGCACGATATGCCCTATTACCACCATTCATTTATTTATTTAATTTATATGTATCTGTTGCTATATAAATATGTTTACGATGTGGACAAAAACAACGACATTTTCAGTAATCACTGTAACCGAAACTGTCTATAACGTTAAAATGATGATGCACGGCCACCTTTTCACGGCTTCAAAGACAGACGCAGGACACGCTCTGCTGATATCATTAATTGCTGTTTAAAGCCTCTGTAGGCTACACAGCATCACCAAGATAAAACACTCTTGTTATCATTACATTATGTACTGGTTTAACATGCAATACATGCATGAAGTTCAAAACAAGAAGGGTATAGCCTTATAAAAAATATATATAGCTGGAGCACAGAAAACAACCCAAAAGCAGCAGCCTACACTGCCTAGTTTAGTTTAATAATTTGCATAGTTATTATTGTTTTTTGGTGTTCAGATTTTTTCCAAATTTTATTTAATAAAAATACCTGTACATTTTTTCCTCTCAAAATCTATTTTTCACACCAAGCCCCGCCCCCGTGATGGAATCGCGATACGAATCGAATCGTGGGTCAAAAATCGCGATACGAACCGAATCGTGGCTTTGGTGTATCGTTACAGCCCTACAGATGAAAGTAACAAACCAGCTGAGGCTGTAAAAACTCCTGATGATGATTTTAAAGGTAAAGTTGAAGGGAAACTCGGCCACCCAGATCCCATGGCAGAGAAAGCTTCTAGTTCTGCCGTGAACTAATCCTTTTAGGCCGACACCGTCTAACTGAACTCTACTTCACTCTTTGAAGCTCTTCTCCCCTCGGAGAACTACAAAAGTCATTTTTCTTTTGTCCTTTGTCTGGAGGCTGACCCAAGATTAGAAGTGAAAACAACTTGCCCACCTCAACATACTTTGACACTTGTCTCGTTCCCTCCTCTTTGACTCTGTTTTGGCTGCATTATTTATTCCAACCATGTCCCACAATCCAAAATTACCAGAGTTTAAAGCGAATATAGAGTCCTTCATTTTTGCGGCGGTAGTTAAGCGCTCAAGGCGATCTCGGGAGGAGCTCCTAATGTGCTTTGCATTGTAATCTCTCAAAAGGTGTGTGTTTTCACATCTGCATGATTCCACAAGTTTTTGGAGGTCAAAAGTCACCATAAAAATCGGATTAAAATGTAACGACACAGTCGATGACACGCAGAAACTTAAAGGTCTTCCATTATGCAAAATAAAGACTCAAGGGTTTAGCTGGGTCTTCTTAAAATGCCACTCGAAAGTGAATAAATTAGCACAGAAATATATTACCATTACATAAGTAGGAAAATCCATGGCTAGCTGTGCATTTAAAGATTTGAATGCATAAATAACCCCTCAACAAATGGTTTAATGCACATCTGGACATGGACTATATCGATTATACCATGGTCATTTACCAGCATTGACAATCTACAACTGTTATTGATTTGCAACGCTATATTTGACTGAAAGGGTGAAAAGGAAGGTTAATTTTCGTCAGTTATGGCTCGTTAGATCAAGCATTGTTCTTTATATCATACACAGAGATAAAGTAGAGCGTAAGATTATATTTATTTGAAGGAATGAATAGCATTTACTTGAATTAATTATCGAGAGAGAGATGAGAGATGCGTGTGAATTACCTGCATCTGTTCAGCGTCTCTCGCTAACAACGAAGCTGTAAGTTTACAGTATTTCCTTCAAAACCAGCAATATTACCCCCTCACTGCTGAGAAATATAATGTAGCGAATAAGTAGTGGAGCTATTTTATTAATAAAAAGTCATTGATACCAATTTTCTGTGCTTCTAAATGTTTCTGTGTGTGCACAGAGTGATTTTCGAGTGGTGTATTTGTGTGCTTTAAAGGGATACTCCACTTTTTTCTTTTTTGGAAATAGGCTCATTTTACCACTCCCCCAGAGTTAAACAGTCGAGTTTTACCGTTTTCGAATCCATTCAGACGATTTTCTGATATTTATTTGAATATCAGTAACCAGACAGTTTCTGGTCTCATTGACTTCCATAGTAGGAAAAAAATATACTATAGAAGTCAATGAGACCAGAAACGGTCTGGTTACTGATATTCTTCTAAATATAAAAAAATCGTCTGAATGGATTCGAAAACGGTAAAACCCAACTCTGGGGGAATGGTAAAATGAGCCTATTTCCAAAAAAAAAAGTGGAGTATCCCTTTAATGAAAACAGTGCATTAATATAGAATGGTAATTAAACTGACTTGGAACTACCCGTGCATTAATAAAGCAATAAGCCGCTTTATTTTCACTACAAAAAACAAATAAATAATTAAGTGTGCATTATTCTAAATTAATGTTAATTTAATGGGTGGGCTGGCCAACAAAAACAACTGTGTGAATGGAAAGTAGACTTAACTTATTTGTATCACACACTAATACCATCCAAAACGTTACAGTCGTGACAGTTCGAAACATAACACATGAAAAATCACTTCAAGTTCTCGTCCAATTTTGCTACACTTTCACATTGGCTGAAACACAGTGCTAAGAGCTATTTCCCATTCATCTTACTGTCAGCATACAGAAATACCGAATTGCATTATTGTACAGAACACCACTTGAGACAAATGTGTCTTACTTACGAGGCTTCATAGCCAAACCCTTGGCCTTTAGCTTATGAAACACATTTGTTAAAAAATTCATATCATCCCTCTCCAAAAAAGACAAATGCTCTCGGTTCTTGTAACGTGATCATGGTTTATGCTAGTTTACAGTAGTGCATATGCATATGACATGGTCTATTCAAACTGGTGTGTGTGTGTGTTTGTTTTAGTGGTTCGTCTGTTTGATTCTGTCACACAGAGAGGTGAAAAGGGCATATGAAGCTGAAGCTGTGTTTGCTTTCCCATATAACACAACGTCAAATCCTCCAGAGGAACAGCAATGAGTCAGAAATAGTTTTAACTCATGAATTTGTCAACAGATGAACAGAAAACACGGTGTGGTCCTGCGAGAGGTATGGCGTGCACCCCGCCACACTCTTACCTTGCGAATAAACACGTTTGAAAATCAATTTACGCCTCACCAAAGCCAATCTAAAGATCACAACACGGGACGCCCATCTTGATAAAGGCCAACACATCGAATCCAGTGTAATATGTAAATCTTATGACAGATATCTAGATGAAGCTTTCAGTCACAGGTCTGAGCTTGTCTACATTTCTGCAATCCCATATTCCCATAAGAATTGGAGGAAAAAACACGTCAGTTCGTCTTTGTAGGACACATCTGAAACTATAAGTATATTTTTAAGTGCGTTTACTGAGATTCAGATATATGGATGTACACTCAACACTTTCTCATTAGTGCAATTATCTAATCAACCAATCACGTGGCTGTTGCTTCAATGCATTTAGGGGTGTGGTCCTGGTCTAAACAATCTCCTGAACTCCAAACTGAATGTCAGAAAGGTGATTTAAGCAGTTTTGAGCGTGGCATGGTTGTTGGTGTCTGAGTATTTCAACAATCTGCTCAGTTACTGGGATTTTCAAGCATAACCATTTCTAGGGTTTACAAAGAATGGAGTGAAAAGGGAAAAACATCCAGTGTGTGATGGCAGTCCTGTGGGCCAAAATGCCTTGTTGATGCTAGAGGTCAGAGGAGAATGGGCCGACTGATTCAAGCTGATAGAAGAGCAACTTTGACTGAAATAACCACTCGTTACAACCGAGGTATTCAGAAAAGCCACAACACACACAACCTTGAGGCGGATGGGCTACGACAGCAGAAGACCCCACCGGGTACCACTCATCTCCACTACAAATAGGAAAAAGAGGCCACAATCTGCAAGAGCTCACCAAAATTGGACGGTTGAAGACTGGAAAAATGTCGCCTGGTCTGATGAGTCTCGATTTCTGCTGGTAGAAACAGAATGAGAACATGGATCCATCATGCCTTGTTCCCACTGTTGGGCTGGTGGTGGTGGTGTAATGGTGTACAGGGGGATGTTTTCTTGTCACACTTTAGGCCCCTTAGTCCCAATCGGGCATCGTTTAAATGCCACAGCCTACCTGAGCATTGTTTCTGACCATGTCCATCCCTTTATGGCCACCATGTCCCCATCCTCTGATGGCTACTTCCAGCAGGATAATGCACCATGTCTCAAAGCTCCAATCATTTCAAATTGGTTTCTTGAACATGACAATGAGTTGACTGTACTAAAATGGCCCCCACAGTCACCAGATCTCAATTTATTTCAAAATAAGAAAATATTTCTTGGTTAAATAAACATTATATAAAGACCAAGTGCAATTCTAAACAAAGGGCGAGATTTATCGCACCAACCAATCATATCCAATGAAATTGCCTCCTCTCACGTAACTTCCCCCCATTGGAAATAAAAAAATGAAATGATTTAATTATGAGGGGAGAGTGAAGCACTCATCTTGGTTAAGGTGTTTATTATTATTATTATTATTATTATTATAGTTTATTTAGGGACAGATACAGATAACATAGATACACTTTGACAGTGACCTGATGCATATATCAATGTTTTTAGCCAAAGCTAATTTACAACATTAGTCCCTATCTGACAATTATTTGGTAAAAAAGGCAAACGTCAGCTACAGATTTTATTTTAAAATGCAAGAAAAACAAAACGCTCAAAGGAAAAAACATACACTGACTACAGCTTAATCAGTTTATAATAATTGGTTGGTTCTCTCTTGTATGATAGTTTCTTTGCATGACGGTCTGACCAAAAATGATGTCGCAAAATTTGGCATGTTTCAAGAAAGCACAACTACGCAAAATATTTAATTGAATAAAGGGTGAAGATGGAAAATTGAATAGGCTAGACATTAATTTTTGCCACTATTGTGTACACACACACACACACACAATCTGCTATTTTTGCGTCCTGTGCAATGATTTGGCGAGCCTTAGGGTGTGTATTACGTCTAATGATCAGTGACACTAGTTTGTTAATAACGGCTTCATGGAAGCAGAAAACTAACATCCGACTGTTTTTAGAAATCCACAATATGGATCCATTTTATATATTTGTGCATTTACATAATTGGACGTGTGTACAAATTTCATACAAATGCACGCAATTCACACACCGAGATCTGAGAATCAGCACGCATGCAATCCATTAGTGATCTCGTTCCACCGCATCGCTATTATTCTCTGCAGTCTTTGTGACTCAAGTTAGTTCTTCTTACTGCCATGAATCTTCATTTTGTTCTGTCCCACTTCTTTTATTTTCCCTTTATTCCCCGTAGCTAACAATCAGACACCCGTGACTGTCATTAGCTGGCTGACAAGCAGAATAAGTGTGTTTCAGTGTGCCTTTAAAGACGTTGCTGTTGTTTTCAGGTTAAAAATAGAGCTGATTTTAATCAAATTGATTACATTAAATGCCAATTGCATGATTTAAATAATTGCATGCATGTCTGAAGATGAATAAGAAGGATGAATAATAAAGATATTAAAGTTTCTTGTGTCAAAATGCCTTTAGAAGTCAATATAGTGTTTTATGTTTAAACAAAATCAATCGCACTAAAATATGACAGAGTCAGGATCTCCTTTAGCAAAACTTTTTGAATTCATCTTTTTTCTTTAGTTATAGCAGTCCTTCCAGAAAAATGAGGGTTTTTTTGTGATTGTTGCGGGCAAAAATCCTTGATTACGCTGCCTGTTTTCTTTAAAAATGCGATGGAATATGCGAGATATTTATGCGATGAAATTGCGGGAACTTGCAAAAACTGCAGTTTGATGAAAAAGAGAAAAAAAATGATTCCCCCAATATCCTGTTCTCACTACTACCTTAAAGGAGACATATCATGAAAAATCCACTTTTTTAGCCCTTAAATGCATTTTGTTGTATATTTGGAGTGTTTATAAGTACAGAAACGATTAAATTATTCTCTTCGGGTGCTTCGTTTATATCTTTATATTCTGTTTTGGTCATATTTTTCAACCTGTTCGGATTTTCCTGTTGTCTATTACGTTTTTTGAACAATTACGTCACAGTATTTGCAGCGGAACTGACAAATAAGGACATTGACTACCGGTCCAACACTTCGAGCAATCCGCCATTATTATTTCTCGCTCCGATTTTGTAGTCCAAGCTCAATGATGCAGAAGTTACGGGAGGACTAGTCAAAATGTTCGGTTGTTGGATGTAGTGACCTGAAGCACTTCAAGGATCCCCAATCCAACAACCTCCGCCAGTATAAAGAATGGTTTGCCGATCGACTTCGTCTGAATGAGGGGTAAATTCCTTCTATCATTAGCTGCTGTGTTTTCTGACGCGTTCTAAACGCAAGTTATCATATTATTATCATACAGATTTTTAGTGGTAAGATCAGACCGCAGTCATTTATCTTGTCAGAGTGCTTGTTTTAACAAGAGAAATAGTCGACTTTCACTAATAACACAACATAGTTAACTTAACGTTACATACCACTGCATCCATATGAAGACGTTGTTCTGCAGGTTTGTCGTCGTCTTTTTCAAATCGCTCGCTCTGGCTCGAATATGTAACGCTTGATGGACAAGTCTTCCGTTGTTGACATTTTGTTAACGTGTGAATAAAAATGTTCTTTGAAACTATAGTAATCGTATATCTCTTATCAAACTACAATAATGGCTGAACGCGGGGATGTTGAACCGACCGTGAACTCAGCGACCTGGAGAGCGGGCGGGGAAAGACGCAACTCCTTTTTATTTAAAGGAGACGCTTCGAAACGGGTTGCTCAAAGAAGCACATCAGAAAAGAGGTAGAAAAGGGGCCTGTTGAGCTATAATAATGAGGAATTCAGACCCAAGCATTGCAGTTATGCTTTATATAGACCACAAATGTATGATTTATAAGTAAAAATGAATGATTTAAAAGCACGATATGTACCCTTTAATGTAAAGAGTCATTTCTTATTACTTTCTATGATGTAGCAAGCTACATCATAGAAAGTGCTGGGGATATTTAATTTCTCATCTTGTTTTATTTTTATTGAATTTTCAAAATCACAGAGTTTGATATCAAGTTCTTAACATTTCTTTTACACATTTTCTGATAAGTATAACATCTGAGAAGTAAAACATGAGACAAAAAATTGGAAAAAAAAAAAACACGAAAAAAAATAAAGATAGAGGGCATCATAGACATATAAAATTCCTTTAGCAGAGATACAGATCTTTTGGGCTTTTCGATTTTTTAAAAAAATTTACAGACTCAAAATACATTTTAAAGGCTGTTTTGAAATGAGCAAAGTTGGGTTTTGAGTTACTCCACTTAGTTTGATGAATATGAAATTTTCCTAATAATAGAAACAAAAAATCGATAACATGCATTTTTCTTATAGGAAAGTCAAAATCATTTGCATGAAGATGACAAATTTAAGACAAGGTTGCAATTCATTTTAAAACCTAGAAATTGAGACATCTCATTCTAAAAGATTGAAAAATAGGGACAATCAAAGAATAAGTGCACAATAGACTCTCTTTCACAATTACAAAAACAGACTGTAACGAGTGTACGACAGCTGTGAGCTATCCCGTCGCGAAATGGCTGCTCTTGCGTGAAGCAAACGCAACATTTTTCAACTTTCTGCGAAGATAAATGTGACTTTTTTTGCAACGAAAATGCGAGGATTATGAAATCATGGAAGCCCCGCATATTTTGCACAGAAATCGGCAATTTATGCGGCGAAAGTGCGGCGTATTTGAATATGCGGACTTGGGCTGATTTTGCATTGAATTCAGCGATCGCATTATCGGGTTTTGCTGGAGGGACTGTTATAGGATACATCTCATGCACGGACCAATGCAATGCAAAACTTCATAATCGCAGCATCTCCTTTTTTTATGTTTCATCTGATGGACTGTAATGACTATAAGCACAGATGAGGGACAGTTTGCTCTCATTTAGCTTGGTTTGAACTTCAGTCCACACACACTGCTGGAACGACACATCTGTGACAGGCACATCTACACACACCGACACCGTAGTACGCCTTCAACTATCTGAGGACGCGAGTGAAAAAAAAGCAAAAACACAGGTCGGCGAAAGGCTTGTGAGATTGCGAGAAAGAATAATGAGCTCGTCTGCTTTCAACAATCCCCCCTTCTTTCCCCTCGTTTCAGAAAGCCTGCGGCAGAATTCCAGGTTTGTCGTTTGTCAGGCTACGGTCAGACTATCTATTTCTGTACGGCCTTTATCTTTCACCAGCCCTCACCAGCCGGCTGCGTAATCATTATTTTACACAAAAACAGCCACTGGTGGATGTAATAAAAAGCTCTTATTAAATGCCCCATTGAGCTATTGTGAGCATGTGACAGAGTTTGGGAATCAGCAGAGCGCTCGTCCCAAGGAAATACACGACAATCTCCGACTCGAAAAGTCCGAATCTGACATTAGATCAGCTCTCCTGTGCCGAACGAACCCTACGTGAGTCAAGGACAAGCTGGCACTGCTTTACTTTTGGTCTCATTCCACACGTTATAGTATCACTCTTAGAAAAAAGGGTTGTATATATGTAGCATAGGGTTCTTTACTCAACTCCAAAGGACATTTTATGCTAAAAAAGATTCTGTAATGAGAAGAAAGAAGACTTTTGGCACAAAGTTTCTTTAAAGGCTATTATTCATTCATATATTACATTAATCTCCAACATTTTGCAGTTGTACTTAAATTATTGTTTATTAAACTGTTGTAGTAACTTAATATCACATTTTAATCATGCTGATTTTTGGAGGATAAAAACTGAGATGGCACTCTTCGTCTGATATTGATTAATTACGTTTTTTAACCACCATATCTTGAATTTTGTGATCATTCACATACGTTGAATTTTAGGGGTTCCAAATACGTAGCGCTTTAGAACCTTTTAAGGTTTATATATATATATATATATATATATATATATATATATATATATACTTATTTTCTTACAGCTAGTTGCTTAATTTAAAGCTAAAACTCAAATAAAAATATATAATCTCTCTCAATCTCTCCCTCTCTCTCTCTATTATATATATATATATGAAGAGTTCAGATGCAAAAGCCTCTAAATGCCATTTGAAATTTTCTTCTAAAATAACCATGTTTTATCAAACTTGTATATTTAAGTTCAATAATTTCACTTAAATGACAATTAATAGGTAATCTTCATTGTCATTTAATTGAAATTACTGAATTTAAATATACAAGCTTGATAAAAATGATCATTTTAGAAGAAAATTTCAAATGGCACTTAGAGGCTTTTGCATCTGAACTCTTCATATATATAATTTCGAAAACACATAAATTAAAATAAAAACACAAAATAAATGATTTAAATTGGAAATGATGTAAAAGCTTTAAACGGGTGAGCCTGAGATTTGAAAAGAGGACCTTCAGGATGAAGACTGACATTTATATTGTTTGATTCTTTCATTTTTCATAAGTCTCTGACGGTATTTAAGGACACAGACGTGGACGCTTATAAAAGCTTTTTTTAAAGTGTAATGATTTTTTTTTTTATGCTCATGGCGTATTGATTTATGATCCGAGGACAGATGGGAAGGAGTGACCATGTCCTTTTATAATATTCAATGACACTTTCCAATTCTCACTGTTAACTAGTTTCTTGTATCAAGCATATTACTAGGATATTGGCTGTTTATACTTATAAAGGACATACAGTAATAATGCATATTCTGCATCTATCAATCCTTTCCTAACTTAAAAATATAATAATAAGCAGTTATTAGAGTTTACAGACAAAAGACATGGTTATTAGTGAGAATTGGACCCTATATTCAGAAAATAATCAGCAAACAGGAGTATATTTCTGATTGAGTCGCTCCACAATAATGTCAGGTCAAAGTGTGTGACATGTTTCACACACTGGAAAACCCAAAGCGTATCATCACCTTCATTTTTCTTCCCAGAGACAACACTTTTATTTTTAGATAAGGGCCTGGAAAAGCATTGAGCAATTGTCGGCCATGATTTAAAGTTTTAGTGGCTGTACGGCCTGACCTTTCAAAAACAAGTTGTGCGAACACAGCGGTGACTAATGTTTGTGTGCTTGTGCTTCGACATCATCACACACTTCAGGTGAATGTCTATAAAGGTCAAACATGAAAGCGCAGGTTAATATCATGCGGTCTGAAGAACTCTCCGGTTCGCCGTCACATTGTTTGCGCAGCCGTGCACGAGCCGAGCGGCTAATGTAAAGGTAACAGGGGTGACGCCTCGACAGATGCTGGGAAGCGGCAAATCCAATTGGGTGACACATAATTAAACTGGCAGAGAGATTCCTGCGGCAAAGACGCTTACAAGAGAAACACCCCCGGCCTCTCTGCTGGAAGCACAGCCATTAAATCATCACAGTCAAACATGCCTTTAAATAATATTAAGTCAAGCTCATTCCCAGCAAATCGGGCGGATCGGTGGCCTACTTTGATAGTTAGGCTGCAAAAAAAGAGACTGTCTCGTTTTCCATACAAGACAAACATATTTATTTCAGAAGCAAACTGACATGGGAAAAAAATGCTGCAAAATGAAGCGACTTTATGCTTAAAACTAGAAAAAACATGAGTTCTGGATTGAAGTTTGCACTTTTTAGTTTATTTTTTCTGACCTTGGCAGGTTTTGTTGTTATTAAGCATAAAGTAACTTCATTCTTCTTCATTCAACTTCATTCAATCAAATCTTGTCATTTTGGCATCAAGAAGCAAAATTACACAAGTATTGCTCTATGAAACTTGTATCAAATACTTTATGCTTAAAACAAGAAACAAATATCTGCCAAATGGGTTCATAAATTAATCTTGTTTTCCCTTTAAATTAAGCTTCTTTTTTGGCAGGTTTTGCTGTTTTAAGCATACAATCATTTTTTTAATCCGTTTTTCAAACTATTTTTCAGACAGTTGTCTTGTTTTATGAAATCTTGTCATTTTGCATCAAGATATCATTAATGCTTTATGAAAAATGTATCAAAAACTTTGTGCTTAAAACAACAAAATGATATCCGCCAATGGGTTCATAAAATAATCTTGTTTTCCCTTTAAATTAAGTTTATTTTTCTGACCCCATTGGCTGCTTTCTATGGAAGCTTGTCTCCGCCACTGAATAAAAAAAAATATAAAAAATAAAATAATTGCGACTTTTTATCTCACAATTGAAGTCAGAATTGTGAGAAATAAAGTCGCAATTGTGAGAAAAAAAAGACAGAATTGCTACTTTTTATCTGACAATTCTGACTTTTTTCTCATAATGGCGAGTTTATATCTCACAATTCTGACTTTATAACACATAATTGAGAGTTTATCTTGAAATTCTGACAGTCTACAAACTTGCAATTGCAAGACTAAATGGAAAAAAAGTTTTCACTTATACTTACTTTTTTTCATTAACTTTTTTCCCCTCAGAATAGTTTATATCTCTCAAGTCTGACTTTCCAACACGCAATTTCGACTTTATATCATGCAATTGCGAATTTATATCTTGCAATTCTGACTTTATATCTCTCAATTCTGACTTTATATCACGCAACTGCGAATTTATATCTCGCAATTCTGACTTTGTCTCGCAATTCTGACTTTATATCATGCAATTCTGAGAAATAAAGTCAAAATTGCGAGATGTAAACTCGCAATTGTGAGAAAAAAAGTCAGAATTGTGAGACAAAAAGTCGCAACCTTTTTTATTTTTCATTCAGTGGCGGAAACAAGCGTCCATAGCTTTAAGGATAAAATCAAGATACGTTTTTCCAAACAAGACTTAATACCTTCAGTCATTTAGCATCTCAAGTAAATGTATCTTAATTGACATGTTTAGATCATGACATTGGTCAACGCAGCAGAAGGTTGTGAAATTTCATCTCGAGCAATTAAAGAAATGAAAACTTGCAAACACAAGCACAAATGCAGAATAACACAAGGCTCCCAGGGCGCTGGATCCTTCTTTATCGTCCATGAATGGAAAACTCATAACGGTTGAGACGTCGCTCAAATTAAATGAAGTTTGTATAATGACGGTGTTGAGAAGATCATAGTAAATAGGCCTATAGACAATACATTATGTCTCCACCTGCGTCACAATCTTCCTTATGTTCCCTTGTTTTGCAGATACGCACATTAATACCAGAACTCAAATTATTGAGATCAAAGAGAAAACAAGGCTATTTGATGTGCATCGTAAGGCTTTTTAGAAATAGGTTTGAATGAGAGCTAGATAAATACAGTGAGACTCTCTCAGCATGAAACCTATACAAAGCCACAGCTGCGCTTTCCAATAAACCCAACATTTGCTAGGAACACAGCGGTGGATGTCTGGCCGACTTAGAAAGCTGGAATGAACACCTCCGAGCGAGCGTGACTCCAGCCCGAGTCTTCGCCGAGCCGGACGGGCTTCACGATCTGATTTGAGTCACTCTCGGAGGTGAAGAGTTACCCAGCAATCTTGGTAAAGCCTCGGGCCTTCGTGGCCAGCCAACAAAGACAGCCCAGAATAAGAACAACAATGCATTGCTTTCAAACCGGGACATCTGAAACACGGGGAAAAACACACTTTGTGAGAAAATAGAGCATATTGTGTGGTTTCGCTACACCTACACCAGGTCAAACACCGACTCTGCCGTTCTAGCTTCGGTCTCCTTCCTCTTTTGAGAGAAATCCGAACACAAAACATTGCCAAATGTAACACTAAAAACACTCATCCATGTTTAAACTCCAAAACAGACTTTCCAAATGTATATGTGTAAGGAATAATTTAACACAGTCTCACCCCAAAAAGTCATATAACTGACGTCTTGGGACGTCTTTATCTAATCAATAAAATTGTGGCAACGTATTACAAGCAATATTCTTAATTAAATTGTACAAATTAGAATTAATTAGAATGTTAATTTGATTAACTATTACTCAATTCTAATTTGTTCAGTTTAATAAATAATATTGCTTGTAATCTGTTGCCACAATTTTATTGATTAGATAAATCATATTCATTTTTACAGTGTATATGTGCATTCACGCGTTTGACACGAAATCGCGTCTGCCGCCTGAGTTGAAAAATCTAAAGTTTGGCGTCAAATTCGTGCCGTGTTAACCAATCAGGAGCCTAGCTGCTTGCTCACGTGGTCAAGTAACATCACAATTAAAATTGTGAAAAAAATACTTCATTTTACATCATCGCATCATGGCACGAGCTGATTGGCTTCTGCTGATCCTGCAGCCAATGAGAGTGCTTGCTCAACATTTAAATAGTCTTGTTCATTGTTTGCAAAATGAAAACGAACACAAAATCGAAATGAACGAATCTCTTTCTGAGTCAATTCGTTCGTTTTCGTTCGCTGAATGAACCAAACGACTCGGAAAAAGATTTATTCATTTTGATAAACGAGTTCGAACAGGAGAGTCACGAACGTAGAACAGAGCAGGGCGACCATTTGAGCTTATAAAACTTAAACTTTATTATTTTTTTTTTTTAAATGAGTGATCGTTTCGCTTGATAAGACCCTTATTCATCGTTAGGAATCGTTTAAAGCCCTTTGAACAGTTTGCAATGAAAGTGTCTTGGACCTTGAACCGTTTGGTTCCCATTGAAGTCCATTATATGGAGAAAATCCTGGAATGTTTTCCTCAAAAACCTTAATTTCTTTTCGACTGAAGAAAGAAAGACACGGACATCTTGGATGACATGGGGGTTTCGCGTCTCTAGTGAAAGCATATCTCTGTAAATTATCAGCAAACGTTTTGTTCAAATGTGAACTACTCCTTTAATAACCAACATACTGATGAAAAAGCAGGACATTTCCTCAATATGCGACGTGCGGGACAAGGGGTGAAAATTCTGTGCGGTACAAGGCAAAGCGGGACGGGTGGTCACCCTAACGACAGTGAACGACAGCAAACCGTGGAGGCACTCGTATGGAAGCACGACTAATCTGAAGTGACTCCGAGACGTTTGACCTCGAACGATAAACTCCTGAAGAACCTCAGCTTGCCTACAGGCCTGAGCAAAGACAGGCTCTCACTGACCTGATGTCAGCGGCTGACCATAACAATCATAGCATCTTCTAGATGAAAAGACCTTCCTGGAACAACAAGGGCATTTACACTAAGAGACAGCCATGACTTTCAGTTGTTTTGCATTGGAGATATTGTTGGGAAGTTGTATTGCATCAATCATCAAATATTCCATTACATATATTATTGTGCCAATCTTTGTCATTGCTGCTTAAAACTCTGAACCACAGCAAAATCCCATATGTTTGTTGAGAAAATACACTGTAAGAATGTATATGCTTTATGTAATCAATAAAATTGTGGCAACAGATTACAAGCGATATTATTTATTAAACTGAACAAATTAGAATTGAGGAATAGTTAATCAAAATAACATTCTAATTAATTCTAATTTGTACAATTTAATTAATAATATTGCTTGTAATATGTTGCCACAATTTTATTGATTAGCCATGTTATTTTTTTTTCAGTGTATAAAAATTTCATGCAAAACAGAAAATACATGTCTGATTTGATTTTATTGTGTTTTATACCCGGGGTCCAAATAAGTACAACTCAATCCACCGATTTTTTGGCATAATGTTGATTACCACAACATAAAAATATATAGCACTAATATATATATATATATATATATATATATATATATATATATATATATATATATATATATATATATTAGGACTCAATCTTATTGAAAATTAAATAAATGGCTTAACCATATTAAAAGAAATTGTATGAGGATATGGTTAGGCACTTATAATATAAGTGTATATGGGCATTTTTTTTTGGGGGGGGGGGGGGGGGGGGTTGGATTTAAATGCATAATGTTCCAGATTTCAAGAGAAAAACACATATCAAGTGATTTGTTTGCATTATTTGAGCCGTAAAGCCGTTTAAATCATCATGCATACATTTGATTTAGTGCTTTACGCTCCATGGAATTTAAAGGTCAATAAGGTTAAAAGTTTAATAAGAAGTAGTTAATAGGTTTTTCACACGTTAATCATGTTAACACACATATAGTGGATGTCTCGTGATTGTACTTTTGAAACATTTTACATTTGTGGATCGCCTCCGTTCAAGTGCCTCAGTTTAATGATTTTTGCATTAAAAATAGGGACAATCTGCAATTAATTTTTGTGGTAATCAACACTGTGAAATAAATGTTGTCATCTGAACTAGTGCTAGCCCCGCAATATTCCTTTATAAATAACTCTCAGCAACGCAAAAGCAGCGTTCCCGTGAAACTGATTCATTAAGTAATTAAACCGCGCAGTATCCAGAGTCATTAACTTATCAACAAGTAATCATTCTCAGCCTGAAAGGCCCTAAATATTGTACCCTTCACACACAGACATTAGGCAGGAGATTAATTACCTGCAAACAAACACCTGACCGGCTGCGCGTCTCTAGTGAAAGCACATCTCTGCCATCTCTTCGTGGATAATTATGCCCTCTGTCTTACAATTAGCCAAGCGTTTGCCGGCTGTCACTCTTCATTGCAGTCGTACAGTCACTGTTACACGCCTCGCTTATCTCTGACCCGGGAACAGCCGTCCCTGGAGATCTGTATTGCTCTTTCATATCTCAGGAGACCTAAAGGACTTCCACATATCTTTTATTTTAGTATCACATTCGTCACAGATGTTTCTGGTAAATTCACATAGGAATATAAAAACAGAAGCGAATACAATCATTGGTTCGGTAACTCTCTGTTTACTCAAAAATACTTTCTTTTCCCATTTTCGTCCGTCTTTAGTGTGTAATGTTGGTATTTGAGCATGAAAAAGCTATGCAAAGCTCTCTATATCAGTGTCAGTGTTTTATGTATATTTTAGCTGCTAATACGGACATTTAGGAGCTAATATTGACATTTAGGTGCTAATATGGACATTTTAGGTGCTAATATTGACATTTAGGTGCTAATATGGACATTTTAAGTTCTAATATGGACATTTTAGGTGCTAATATAGACATTTTAGGTTCCAATATGGACATTTTAGGTGCTAATATGGACATTTTAAGTTCTGATATGGACATTTTAGGTGCTAATATAGACATTTTAGGTTCCAATATGGACATTTTAGGTGCTAATATGGACATTTTAGGTTCTAATATGGACATTTTAGGTGCTTATATAGACATTTTAAGTTCTAATATGGACATTTTAGGTGCTAATATAGACATTTTAGGTTCTAATATGGACATTTAGGTGCTAATATGAACATTTTAGGTTCTAATATGGACAATTTAGGTTGTAATATGGACATTTTAAGTTCTAATATGGACATTTTAGGTGCTAATATAGACATTTTAGGTTCTAATATGGACATTTTAGGTGCTAATATGGACATTTTAGGTTCTAATATGGACATTTTAAGTTCTGATATGGACATTTTAGGTGCTAATATAGACATTTTAGGTTCCAATATGGACATTTTAGGTGCTAATATGGACATTTTAGGTTCTAATATGTACATTTTAGGTTCTAATATGGACATTTTAGGTGCTAATATAGACATTTTAGGTTCTAATATGTACATTTTAGGTCCTAATATGGACATTTTAGGTGCTAATATGGACATTTTAGGTGCTAATATAGACATTTTAGGTTCTAATATGTACATTTTAGGTCCTAATATGGACATTTTAGGTGCTAATATGGACATTTTAGGTGTTAATATAGACATTTTAGGTGCTATTATGTATATTGCAGGTGCTAATATGTACATTTTAGGTGCTAATATGGACGTTTAGATGCTATTATGTATACATTTTAGGTGCTATTATGTACATTTAGGTGCTAATATGGACCATTTAGGTACTTTTGAAAAGGTACAGCCCCATTGACAGCTTTTGTACCTTTTTCTCTGAGAGTGTAGTTGGCTAAAAATGCTTTTGGGAAACCAGGGCTGGGTTTCCCAAAAATCATCGTAAGCATAAGCTGATCTTAGAACAATTGACCTATGGCTAAGCCACGCCCTCAAACGCAATGAGCCAATCACAGTCCACAGCTAACCCAATAAATTCAGACATTCTCTGCTTCCACTTCCATTGAAATGCATTGCAATGAGTCAGGTTTATTCGTTTCTTTCTTCTTATTTATGGTCAAACGGTGTGCATTAGGCGTAATGGCTAAGCGGTGCTTTTGGGAAACGCAGCCATGCAACATTTAAATATGCAAATTGTAGTAGAGCCCAAAAGGGCAAAATATGTGCCCTTTAAAAAAATGTAACTTGAATTATTAGTTGTTTTATCGAAAACAACTGCACTGATATGACAATCTGCTCGATTTGCCAGTCATTCTCATGGGTCAAAAGAAAATCCCAGTGAGTATTTCTCGTCTCCCAGCAGATCCGCCTCCATCATTACCTCTCTTACAGACAAACATGTCCTGTCGCAGGGCACTGGCAGCCATCAAATGTGATTTCCCGCGTAAATATTTGTCAAACAAGCGATGCATTGCCCTGTCACCGCTGAAGAAAAGCCGTGCCTTTCCCCGTTTGAAACACACCAATTTGTGGCTTCACGTCT
Organism: Cyprinella venusta; assembly: GCA_038021265.1. Lineage (NCBI taxonomy): Eukaryota > Metazoa > Chordata > Actinopteri > Cypriniformes > Leuciscidae > Cyprinella > Cyprinella venusta. The sequence goes on from CM075871.1 coordinate 35,896,311, forward strand.
CGAGTCCGTGCCATGCTCGTTTTAATCCACGCCACATCTGAGGCTTCCTCTAATGGCGCATAATTCCCCCCAAAGTGAGCCGGGCCGGTGAAGAGGGGATATTTGAGATGATGGGCACGGGCAATAACAGAGCCACCGGGCTGTGCCGAGCCAACGGGAGACGAGAAGGGGATTGTCAGGCTTTATCAGACCCTCTATCAGCAACACGGCTGGAGAAATGGGCTCTCATAAATTATGAAGGATGTATTATCACACAAATGGAACCGGTGACAGTGATGGAAATTAGAAATGGGATTCAGCTCTTCGGTCGTGCCCGGTAATTATACCGCAACAATATATTACGGTTTCTCCAGAGCCCAATGTCAGACGCTTTACCTGGGCGCAGACGTGCATGGGCGCGCACGCACTTAAATCTCTCGTGTTTCTCCGTACTGGAACCCGACGGTGGCCGGTTTGAAATTTAACCCCTTACCTGTCACCCCCCGTTTTGATAATTGACATTAAAATGCACTATTAAAACTTAAATGGTTGTAATTCAAGAATGCTTTGGAATATACCCAAGTTTGGTCTTGTTTTAAAGAAAACAATCAGCAGATTATTACTGAAGTGAAAGCCCTTCAAAAAATTAAAGTATGAAAAAGTTATGGAAGTTAAAATTTAAAGTAAATCAAATATAATTTATTAATATATTTTTTTAATATAAAATAAATATTTTACAAAATATTTTTTACTAAAAAATTACTATAAAATGAAAGCTATATATCTAACCAAGCTGTGTTCCAAATTTAAAGTTGATATCACAAAAATTGAAGTTCCCATGAGATTTTGTTTAGGCGTAGTACCAAAAATAGCCACCGGGTGCCATTGAATTCCATTGAATTTAATTGTATGCATTCTGCCATAACAAATTAATACATTTCTGTCCAAATATCACTTCTGTCACAAAATATGGCACCTTGAGACTCAGACCTTTCTGACAATATATGTGTTTGTCAAGATTAGAAAAGGTTTTGATGATAAATTATGAAAGATGATGCCCAAAAGGGGAGGGGCCTAATAAAATAAGTACAGTTTCTATGGTAACGCAACGTCCAATTTCAAAACGGTTTTCACAGGATGATTTCTCAGTTCGTAAGCTTTCAAATGATACCTAATTTATGATAACTACTGAAATATGTGATATAATAATAATAAAAAATATATATACATATAATATATTATACTTTTTAGAGGACTTCTTACCTTACTGTTTTAAAATATAATTTTATCTTTTTTTATTGACAAATACTAATTATGTTTTCTTTATTTTTATTTTATTTTATTTTAACCAGGAAGGTCCCATTGAGATACAATATCTCTTCTTCCAGGGAGTCCTGGTCAATAAACTTATTATAAACTTTTAGCTCTAAAAACCAAAGTTTCAATTATTAAAAGTGTGTGCGTTGACTTTTTGTGACAAAGGTCAGAAACTCCTGTAATGACGTTGATTTTTTTTGAGGCGCACTCTTGTCATAAATTCATATATTACTGTTCATTCATAATTCGTAAGAAAGAAACAGCGCTAAAATATCTATTTAGGAGTCTTAGACCTTTCCAACGATATATAGTTTGTCATGGCTAGATCAGGATTTAATAGTAATATAGTGAAGTAAAGTTAGGTTACGGGTTACCGTGTACGGGCAAGTGACAGTTAAGGGGTTAATGACGCCACACAATCTTTCTGGGCCGAATCGCTGCAAACAAAACCCTGGGTTTTGGTCCATGAATTATAAATGATAATTATTTTTCAAACTGCGCTCTAATGGAGAGGGATCTACTTTGGGGGTATCGCCCAATTCAATTCCAGACGGCGTCAAGGTCGTTTCTGTGCAAAGGAGTATGAATTGTAATTATTAATTAGCGAGATGATAATCACTGGTGTGCGTTTCACCTTTGAGACAAGAAGAGCGAGGGCTGATTGAGTTCTCCTCTCAGAGGTTTAACACACCAAAGATGCGCACTAAATCACGAGGAGCGGAGATCTCGTTTCTTGAGTGTTTCGACTGACTGAAAACGAGAAGCAACACACCGGCTTCTTCTGCCTCTCCTTGAGTTGAGGTCAGTTGTAAAGCTTCATTAGATGCCCAGCTGGACTTTATGGGTGTGTTTGAAAGGATATTTTTGGCCTCTGTTATTAATTGCACTGTATATTTTCACGTTCAGGACTTGCGAGTGCTCTGAAAGAGACTTTCTGGCAGTTGTCTAAATAAATCAGCTCTTGTCTGAGCTCTCCAGAACGATGACGCTAGCCCGTTTGACTGTCGAGGCCCAGCTGGTTCTGGAAAAGGACATGAAGGGTTGATTAACGTGAGGAGAGACATGTTTGCTCTGTTTTAAAAGCTGATGAGTCCATTATAGAAAAGCTAACCCTTGAGGTGTGCTTAATCATATTGAATGTGCACTTTGTATTAACGAAAAAGACCACTTCAGTGCATTTAAAGAGCGTTTGACTGACTTTGTAATTGTCATATTAAAAGTTGTACTTTAAAGTGTTTTACATTACATTAAGCATGACACACACTTATTTTGATGTGTTGTTTTAACCCAACTTTGGGTCAAATATGGGCAAACCCAAACGTTAGGTTAAAATGTGATTTAAAAATTTAACCCAATGACTTGGTTTGTCCATATTTGACCCAAAGTTGGGTTAAAACAACCCAGCAATTTTTAGAGTGCAAGTAAAGGGTGTGTGGGCACAATAGTTTTGATAAAATAAATTAATAAAATATTAATTTCTGACTGCATAACACACAAATGCGAGTTTATATCTCACAATTCTGAGAAAAGAATGTCCGAATTTCGCGATATTAACTCGTTATAAAGTTATAAAGTCCAGTACTAAGGAAAAAAGGCAGATTTTTCCCCCCCAGAATTTGGCGTTTATACAGTATTCTGACTTCAGAAAAAAGTCAGAATTGTGAGAAATAATCGCAATTACCTTTTTTATTCTGTGTCGGAAAAAATGCTGGGTTGTTTCAACCCAAATTTGGGTCAAATATGGACAAACCCAAACGTTGGGTTAAAATGTAATTTAAAAATGTAACCCAATGACTGGGTTTGTCCATATTTGACCCAAAGTTGGGTTAAAACAACCCAGCAATTTTTAGAGAGTAACATAAAGCACGTGCAAAAAATATATTTTTACTCTAGTGTATTATTCAATATTAGATTTAAAGTTAATATGTTTTAAATGCTCTGCACTGCAATTTCATTGTAAATGTAATATATTTAAATACATGACATACTAGTTTTAATTTAAATGAAATTAGTTTACCATAAATGCTCGCTAATATTCAGCAGCAGACTTTAATCATATTTTAAAGAAAATGTAGAAGAATTGTGATGAAATTAAGATTTTAAATGATTATTTTAATTTGGTTTTAAGTAAGATAATTGCATCAAAGTGTCTGAAAACAATGCATTCACTTAATATAGTATTAGTATATTATTTCTGCGTTTATGTGCTTTTTTAATATGTAAATGTGCAATAAGTGTACTAATTTTCCCACAAAGAAACCCCAGAATGCATTAATAAAAAATGTAAAAATATATAAAAACCAAATCTGAATTGGTGAACGATCCAATACCAAGTGTATAATAATTAAAATAGTTTAATCAAGTTAAAAGTGGGTTATTTTATGGATTAATTGGCCGTATGAGAGCATGCCAGTACTAGTGCAACATGCTAATGCCAAACTCACAGCTATTGTGTTTGAAATGCAGTCCCCTTCGATGTCTTGTGTTTCTCTTTTTATTGGTCATGTTTTTTAATGTGAATTTCAATTGAATATCTTCATCAATCCCTTGTCAAATGATCTTTTATGACAGACGTGCAAGACCTTGGGATCTTTGGGTTTTGTCGCACCAGACTGGCAGTGGGGTTTGGATCTCACTCCTCAGCACAGCTACTGTTTTATTTCAATGCCGTTTTACTTATGTACTGGATTTAGTACTATAACTGCCCTCAGGAAAAGACAAACACTCAGATATTCATTGTTACAGCTAGAATTTTATATCAAGCATACTTTGCTGAGGAAACTGAGCTATTTCACTGAAAACAGAGTCTGTCATGCTTTAAGCTGGATGCTTAATACAGAGAAAATGCAAGACAAAAAAAGTATTTCGCTCTTCATTACTTGGGCTGCCAACCATTCAAACAGAATCTCTCAAACATCCTTTTACAATCATGCAGACGTAATGTGTGGAAATGGTCACTGTCACTTGAGTCTCTACAGTCTATTTCAACTTGTGCACTGAACTTATTTATAAATTGCCTCTAAACCGAGATAAAACAGATAAGAGCTTATGAAAACAAAGCGGAGTTGCTCATACATCTACGTGTGGTGCATTTATTTTTGCATTGATCAAAGGTGAATTATTCAGATTATACCACTGTTATCAGTCAATGCATTATCCCCTGGACATCGAAGCATTGATCTCGCTCTACTATTTGAGCTGTTTTGCTGAAGGCCGTACGGCTCTCTGGAGTTCTGGTCATTGGGCTGAGTGATCTAAACTGTAATGCGGTAAACAATGCATTTTTTTGTTTGCTAGAATGACCTCTCATTATTCATAAGAGCAGAAGAAACTATTGCAGGAGAGAAAGAGACACACACTTCAAAATAAAGGTTATAAAAGGGTTGTTTTGAGAACCATTTTTGATTTCCCAGAGAAACTTTAAGCTAATACAGAGCTAAAGGTTATTTGACGGTCTCTTGAATGTTGGAAACATGGAATGTTTTCATTCCACAAAAGATTCTTTAAATTATTTAAATTCTATGACATCACTGCAACCGTTTTTCTTTTTTTTTAGTGTAAAGAACAGTTTACAATCTAAATAACTTTGTTTCCACTATTTTTTTGGAATGGAAAGGATCCATAGATGTTTAAAGGTTTTTCATGGAGCCATCGATGCCAATAGAGAACTGATATTTATTTGGTCACACGTTAGTTTAGGGTCCAATTCTATTACCTAACTATTAACTATGATTTTTGCCTCATTAAACTCCTAATTACTGCTTATTAATACTTAGTAAGGTATGTTAAGCTTGAGTATTGGATGGGATTAAAGGATGTAGCATGTGATCATAAAGAATAATGCATTAATAAGCGACTACTGTAGTTAATGATGAGAATTGGACCCTAAACAAAAGTGTTACCTTTATCTATCTATCTATCTATCTATCTATCTATCTATCTATCTATCTATCTATCTATCTATCTATCTATCTATCTATCTATCTATCTATCTATCCATCTATCCATCTATCCATCCATCCATCCATCCATCCATCCATCCATCCATCCATCCATCCATTTTTCAAGGATTATTCAGTGTCTCGCTGAAAGAGAATGGAATAATCCTCCAGTTATCAGTCTCTTCTAGCAAGGGACCAAATCCCAATATGAGGGATTTAATCTTTTGTCCTTGTTGTGTGTTGTGGTGTGTATCACACTTGCAGTCGAGCTCTTGAAACACCTTGACCGAACGGCTGTATAAGATTAACTAAACGACTTTAAACCGTGCATATGTGTCCCGGTGTTGTATTGTTTGGATTCACTCTCGCTCTTGCTTTCATTCGTTCTCTAACTCGTCCATCCAGCGCAGTGATGTTTGATGTTTCCACTCTCATTGATGTTCATATTCTCTCTCTCTTTTTGTTTTTTTCAAAAGAGCCCTGATTTTCCACTCGGAAAGTTAAAGAAGCAACCTTCCTTTGAAAAGTTTTTGCTTGCTATGCTTCTTTTGTCTCATATGCCTTGGGATCACAAGGTCTGCTGAATTTAAATGCAAATTGGCAAAATAAATTATTGATTCCTTCAAAGCTGCAGCAATAAGAAAACATGTGGGAATAACGCCGGTCCTTCATCCCTCCGGACCCGCAAACAATATATCAACTTTTGTAGACTTATGCAGATTGTTTAAAGGGCACCTATCATGGCATTTAAAATGTTGCTAATATTGTTTTGGGAGTCTTTTACATGCATGCAATGACAAAAAAACACTTTTGTTGTCTTATAATATGCATTTATTTTTACCGGATTTGCTCACCGACTTCCAAATGATTCGTTCAACGACTCATTTTTCCAAACCCCTCCTTTTGCGTGACGGTGATTGGTCAGATGACCCAATCAGTTATCGTTTGTGTTAGCCCAATAAACATATTGATAAAGCACTAACTACAAGTTATTGCGCTGTTCTTTATGACAACTCCAATAACAATGACATACATTTCACATATTTAAAAAAAATGACATTGGAGATCTAGAAGATGAGCGTAACGAACACAACACACAAATACTTATTGAGCATGCTACAAAACACATAAAAGCAACAATTATTATTAATAATAAGTGTTTATTTATTTATTAATAACCATCAAAATGAACACATCTTTTTCCGAGTCAATTTGTTCGTTTCGAGACAAATGACTCGTTAATTTTGAGTTTGAACAGGAGAGTCACGAACGCTCATCACAGAACAGAGCAAGGCGAGCATTTGAGCTTATAAAACGTAAACATTGTTATTTATTTATTAAATGAGTGATCGTTTCGCTTGATAAGACCCTTATTCATCGTCTGGAATCGTTTAAAGCCCTTTGAACAGTTTGCACTGAAACTGTCTTTTGGACCTTGAACCGTTTGGACCCCATTGAAGTCCATTATATGGAGAAAAATCCTGGAATGTTTTCATCAAAAACCTTAATTTCTTTTCGACTGAAGAAAGAAAGACATGGACATCTTGGATGACATGGGGGTGAGTAAATTATCAGAAAAAGTTTTTTGAAGCATGTTTGAACAACCAATTTGCAACAGTACGGTTTCGGGAAACAGTCGTGTCGAGCTAGTGTATTTCTTCAACGATGCGTCGCACTATTGTAGTGAAGCAGAGAGTTACGGCGCGGTACGGGAAACACACACCAGGTCAGGTCTACTGTCCTCCTCATTACTATTTTCAACCGTCATCTGGGGACGGCAGGAGTACTGTAGGTAGAGGGATGTCCTAGTTCCACTCACGGCTTGAGAACAGACGGGGAGGACACAAGAACACCATCTGATCACAGAAACTCTGTCTTCAATTAATATGGCTATTTGAGATGTCAGTGGAAAACATTCGATGGTTAAGCAAAACAATATGGAGGCATATGGACGCCAGCAACATCAAATGACATTCTTACCTTTGTGTGTGTGTGTGTTTTCTAACGATAGGTTAAATGACGTTTTAATGAAATCATTTTGTGATGTCAATTACAGAAAGCCCAAAGCTGACTTCCAGTTTTCAATTAATAAAGGCCTGCAGGTGTGATTAGATAAGCAACAGTGTGATTACGAAAACAAAAGACATTTCAAATGAGTACCACTAACCAACTAGTTACACTGTAAAAATGAATATGCTTTATCTAATCAATAAAATTGTGGCAACAGATTACAAGCAATATTATTAATGAAATTGAACAAATTAGAATTGAGGAATAGTTAATCAAATTAATATTCTAATTAATTCTAATTCTTACAATTTAATTAATAATGTTGCTTGTAATGTGTTGCCACAATTTTATTAATTAGATAAAGCATATTATTTTTTTTCAGTGTAACTATTGTTAATGTTGTTGTTGTTGTTACACAGAGAAATGCAAACAAAAAAAATCCTGATTTTCCAGTTAAATAAATAAATACATAACTTGTCAATGGATTAAGACATAAAATATATTCTTAGAAAAAACACTTCTTTTTAAGAAAAAAAAAATACAGGAAGATAATATATTTTAACTGGAATAGTACTACTACTACTACTAATAATAATAATAATACTGAAATTACATATGATATTATAAAAAATACCCTTAAATTAATTTTAGATTTCTAACCCCATTGGTTTATATATTGTTCTTAGTATCTTATGCAATTTAAAAAAAAAAAAAATTAAATAAAAAATTATTTTTCAAGTTCACAGGAAGTTTGTATATTTTTTTACTGGAAATTGAGACAGAAATTGCATGGGTTTAATAATAATAAAAATGTATTGCCAGAGAAAAGACAGGTAATTATGCAAAGAAGAGGAAGGGAATGGAAGCTAAGAATGTCGCGAGCCGGATCCGAACCCACCTCGATCAAATGAGCACCACGACCGCTACGCCACATCTCCAACTATTATTGTACTCCAGCTGAAACTCTTTCGTTTTGTCCTGAAAACATATCAACGATCACAGTTGCAGTCAATAGATAATACTCCGTCAAACGCCGGAAACGTGATTTAGCCTGTTCCCTTGAGGATTGATCCATAAGCCACACGGATTCCTCTCACTTCCAGTAAGTTCAAAACGAGGAATCACAACCTCACAACCAGTTTCCTCAACTCTTGACTCGTGTGTAATTGGGATTTCAACCAAAGTTTATTTGAGTACATAAACGAGAACGATGAGATTTCGAGATACTAGACGTCAACGTTCTCTCGTTAGGGAAAAGCGCTCAGAGGAGTGTGTTCGCCTAAGGCGTGTGTGTTAGGAAATGCACCCGAGCTCAGAATAACACATGCCCTTTTTCTCCATTCAATGCAATCTCTGCCTCTAACAGAACAGAAGCGACACAGAAAATGCATTAATGGAGAATCGCACCCGAGGGTCCGCGCTCGCCTCGCACCAGCCGAGTCCTGTTCGACAGGGTCTTGCTCTGACGCACACAGGATGCTCTCTCTAAACCCGGTTCAGAAAATCCTCCTGAAGGAATGACCCTCCGTGTTATCTGTAGAGACGCAGCTCTATGCGATATAAAAGAGGAGGTTCGATTGGCTGAAGCTGAATGTCTAATACGAGCGATTTCTGAAAAGAAGATGAGGAAGTGTAACAAGATTATTTCACATTACCTCAGGCAACATCCAGCCAGAGCCGTACGTCCAAATCTCTCCTCAATCCAGTCCAGCGCTTATTCTGAAAGATTCATTCCAATCCCAATCAAGCTCATAATTACCCAACGGGTGAAGGCTAGAAATATTCTTCATGTGAAAACGTGATAAATCAGGCATGATGCATTATTTCGAATGAGCGCTTTGTTGTTTGCATGCGTTATACTTCATTTTTCACTTCGGGAAGATATGCATGTGTGACTTTCAGCATGAACACGTTCTGACTGTAACAATTTCTTTATCCAGACATTCAAACGTGATAAGTGTGTGTGTGTGTGTGTTGCAAAATGACACATCTGAGACGGCGCTGTGAAACAAAACAAGTAAAAAAAAACCTGTAACTGTCAGGCTGCAATATCATGGAGACTCAATAATCATAGAGAATGGCTCATTTAAGATCTGACAGAAACAAAACTCAAGCTCTCAGGCAGAGACATGAACCAGACGTGAGACGTCTACCGAAGACCGAGGAGGCCTTGGTTATGTATTTTAGAAATGGCCAGATTACATATTATTATTATTATTATTGGAGACATAGCATTTAAAGAAAGACTCTGTGATTTCTGTTGTTGAGCACATACAATTTCAACCCAGTAAAACTGAAAACTCAGTTTGAACTGCTGCCATTCATTTTTAAGTAAAAGTGGAGCCAAAGATATAATTTGCAATTCAATTTTTTTAACCACTTTAAAACCAAAACTACTTTCTTTCTACTATAGAAGACCAAAGGCAAATCTCTGGCGGGTTGTCACTATCTTTTTTCCACGCGGTTACAATGAACGGATACTGAAGCTTTTAGACTCCAAAAAAAGATGAAAAGTATCATAAAAAACACTCCATTGAATGTGTGCTATATTCCTAGTCTTTGTGCAAGACACTGGATTTTAAGTCATTATTTATTAAAAGCAAAAACTTGGCATAACTCTAGTTATCTTTGAGACAAGCAGTCAGGGTTTGTGAACAAATTCTTTGTGTCTTCAATAGCCGTGTTTCTACTGTCGAAAGCGTGCTGGTGTGTCAGGATCAGTCCCGTTTCCACTGTCACTTCCAGGGCTTGATCAGGCCTCCTCTGGCCTCATCTGCGCCTCCTCTGGCCCCCTTTGAGCCTCATCTGGGCCTCCTCTGGCCCTTTTTGGGCCTCCTCTGGCCTCATCTGGGCCTCCTTTGGGCCTCCTCTGGCCTCATCTGCGCCTCCTCTGGCCCCCTTTGAGCCTCATCTGGGCCTCCTCTGGCCCCTTTTGGGCCTCCTCTGGCCTCATCTGCGCCTCCTCTGGCCCCCTTTGAGCCTCATCTGCGCCTCCTCTGGCCCCTTTTGGGCCTCCTCTGAGCCTCATCTGGGCCTCCTCTGGGCCTCATCTGGCCCTCTTTGGGCCTCATCTGGGCCTCCTTTAGGCCTCCTCTGGGCCTCATCTGGCCTCATTTGGGCCTCTTTTGGGCCTCTTTTGGGCCTCCTCTGTCCTCATCTGGGCCTCCTTTAGGCCTCCTCTGGCCCAATTTTGGGCCTCCTCTGGGCCACATCTGGCCCTCTTTGGGCCTCATCTGGTCCTCCTTTAGGCCTCCTCTGGCCTCATCTGGGCCTCCTCTGGCCCAATTTTGGGCCTCCTTTGGGCCACATCTGGCCCTCTTTGGGCCTCCTCTGGGCCTCATCTGGCCCTCTTTGGGCCTCATCTGGGCCTCCTCTGGGCCTCATCTGGCCTCATTTGGGCCTCCTTTGGGCCTCTTTTAGGCCTCCTCTGGCCTCCTCTGGCCTCATCTGGGCCTCATCTGGCCCAATTTTGGGCCTCCTCTGGGCCTCATCTGGCCCTCTTTGGGCCTCATCTGGGCCTCCTCTGGGCCTCATCTGGCCTCATTTGGGCCTCTTTTGGGCCTCCTCTGGGCCTCATCTGGGCCTCTTTTGGGCCTCCTTTGGGCCTCTTTTGGGCCTCCTCTGGCTTCATCTGGGCCTCTTTTGGGCCTCCTCTGGGCCTCCTTTGGGCCCACTCTGGGCCTCATCTGAGCCAATTGCCAGGGGTTTTTGTTTTTTTTCAAAATTATGAAATATTATTCCAGTTTATAATAGCTGTTTTCTATATGAATATATTGTAAAATGTAATTTACTCCTGTGATCAAAGCTGAATGTTTTCAGTTTTCAGTGTCACATGATCCTTCAGAAATCATTATAATGATTAATAACAACTATAGTTTAGAAAAAGCATAAAAAAACATGAGAATGTGATTTGTTCATTGACGTTGGGTTGAAAATCTGAAAACTCACGGCAGAAATCTTTCTGAAGAGTCAAGGCTTGACCCTGTGCCTAAGGATATTTGTTATGGGTTAGTTTAAACTAGCCTTAAAGTAGACATTTTACAATCAGGAGAGGTGATTGACTAGAGCCTTTTTGTATGGCCATGTTCACTTTGTATGCCTGTAGAAGGTCGCAAGACCCAAAGCTTGCTTATAAATTGATGTTGCACAGTTTTTGAGTGTGCGTCCGCTATTTTTACAATTTTTCATGAAGAGTCAAGGCTGAAAACATCCAAGATATTACAATAACATAAAGATTGAGAGAAGCATTGTTACAGTGTTGTGTGAGTCCTAGTAAATATTGACCAGCTAAAGACATCACATGATTTCCCTCAGACTTTATTCAGATATCATCACCTTTATGAGTATCTGCCTTTCAAATCTCTGCTCAACTTGCTGCCCATTCTCAGAGGAGTCTAAGCAAAACACAACTGTGGCAACGAAGCCTTGAATTGTTTTTCAGCGCAGGCATGGTGAAATTGATTTTGAAGGTGTGAAAAATGCTCAGCTGAGCCCTCGCCGAAGGGACGTGTGATGGGGTTTAGGTGTCTGCAAAGCTGTAGATCGAACAGTGAATTGTCAAGCCGTTTGGAAATGGCCTCTCTCTGTATGTGGATCGAATGGCAAGCTGTTGACTCTGTTGTTAATGGACTATTGTTTCCCTTGAAAGCTTCACATCGCTATAAAAACACAATAACCATAAAGTTTTATTTCTGTTTTCTTGTTTATCCATGATGCTGGAATCAATTCTGAAAGCATTATATAAAGAAGGAAGGAATTACATTAATTTACAATAAAAATAAAGAGGCTTTTAAAAAAGTAATTTGGCCTCGAAATCATATTTGCCAAACTCCAATGAATATTTCATCAGTGAATCTGGTCCAGCTGTGCCAGACGCACACAGAACAGGATCTCGGTGCGTATCATTTTGAAAACATAGCGCTGGTGGCCTCAGGAAAGACTAAATGCAGATAAACACTTAAAACTTTTCTCTTACTGTCCAGGAACAGCGGGCTCCCGTGAGAGCGTGTTCAAGCTCACCTACTTTATTTGGGTGGTGGAACTGCAGCTGTGAGCTGAAGCATCGCAGTGAGCAGGGGCAAAAATTGGACCACAAATAATTTTTAAAAAGTTTGGAATAATCAACATTTTTTAATTTTTTTTTGTAAGAAATCTCTTAAGCTCATCAAGGCTGCATTGATTTAAAAACAAAACAAAAACAACAACAAAAAAAACAACAACATTATTTTTATTTAAAATAGCCGTTTTCTATGTGAATATACAGTAAAGTGGAATTTATTTCTGTGATCAAAGATACATTTTCAGCTTCATTTCTCCAGTCGTGTTACATGATCCTTCAGAAATCACTCGAATATGATGATTCAATGCTCACGAAACATGTATGATTATTAACAATGTTGAAAACTGTTGTGTTGCTTTATATTTTTGTGGAATATATGATACATTCTTTGACAAAAAAAAAAAAACGTTTTTCATCAAAATGAACGAATCTTTTTATGAGTCAATTCGTTCGTTTCGTTCGTTGAATGAACCAAATGACTCGGAAAAAATTGTTCATTTTGATAAGCGAGTTCGAATAGGAGAGTCACGAACACGCATCACAAAACAGAGCAAGGTGACCATTTGTCATTTATTTATTAAATGAGCTATCATTTCTCTTGATAAGACCCTTATTCATCGTCTGGAATTGTTTAAACCCCTTTGAACAGTTTGCACTGAAACTGTCTTTTGGACCTTGAACAGTTTGGTTCCCATTGAAGTCCATTATATGGAGAAAAATCCTGGAATGTTTTCATCAAAAACCTTCAACGTTTATTTGAAATATAAAACTTTTGTAACATTAGAAATGTCTTTACTGTCACTTTTGATGCATTGTATGTTAAAAAAGGCATTCATTTCTTACATTTCAATTTGAAATATATTCATATAGAAATCAGTTCCTTTAAATTGTAATAATAATTAAGCGTAGTGTCAGTTCTGGCAGGTCATGTTAGTCAAGCTTGCATCAGTGACTACCTATAGGAATACGACGCCTAGATCACCAGATTGCCCTCCTCCTGTCAGAAAGTATACAGATCTTGAATTAATGATATCTGCAATACATTCACGTTGGTTCTCTTCTGTTCCCCCAAAGAAGGTTATTGCTGCTCTTGTCTATGCTAGGCTGACTGGATGCGCAGAACCGAACCATACCGCCAATCCAAACTGTATGCAAATGCAATATCGTATTTGACAGAATTTCACAATATAAGTCAGCAGAAGATCAAAAACATTAAACTGACAATTCTCATTTTTTTTATAAATATTTCAGTGTTTATTATAAATGATTTATCCATGAAGATCATGATTTGTTTTATTTTGATTCCAGTGGCTCGTAATCATGAATATCTTCCCCTCCCTCTTGCATCGTCTCTTCTCTGATGACGAGGGCGGGGCAACCTGTCACTCACATGAGATCAGCCAATAGCAAACCACAACCATCCACTCCATTCCCTACAGACAAAATCAAGCCCCGCCCTTTCTTCCTCAAGAAGCCATTTCACTCTGATATACATCACAATAGGGAACAATAAAAAAACAACAAAAAATCGTTTGCCAAACTTTGACTGGTTTAAGGCCACATGTATGGAATGCCTTAATTAAAAATAAATAAATACATAAATAAATGTACGAAGAAATGTAAAAAAGCAAAAATACATAAATAAATATACAAAGAAATGTAAAAAAGCAAAAATAAATGAGTATTTATACTTTTATTTCCATATTTATGCATAATTGTATTTTTTCACACATTTATTTATTTATTTATTTATACATTTATTTATTTCAACTTTTATTTATTTCTACATTTATTTCAGTATTTATGTTTTTATGTCTGCATTTCTTTATTTTCACATTTATTTATTTCTATATTTATTTATTTCCACATTTCATTAGTATTTGCCCCCCTCATTAGTATATGGACAAAGAAATGTTGAAATAAATAAATGTGGAAATAAATAAATGTGAAAATAAATAAATGTAGACATAAAAACATAAATACATAAATGAATGTAGAAATAAATAAAAGTGGAAATAAATAAATAAATAAATAAACGCAGAAATAAATGTGTGAAAAAATACAATTATACATAAATAAGGAAATAAAAGTATAAATACTCATTTATTTGTACTTTTTTTTACATTTTTGTTTATATATTTATTTATGTATTTTTGCTTTTTTACATTTCTTTGTATATTTATTTATGCATTTATTTATTTTTAATTTAGTCAGCTTTGGCATTCCATACACATGATCCGTGCATGTAATGCTTTAAAGACCCGTCATGGACACCAAAGTGTGCCGTGTTGCTGGAATGTGTTGTATTTGTTGTCGTGTAGTCCGGCAGGAGCACATGTGACTTCTCTGAGTGCAGAACATGAGGGCGTCCAACAGAAATCTAATCACTGCAATCTCACTTCCACAGCGAGCGCCGACTGCGAAACTCCTGATCGATTACCACTCAGTTTGCCTGTGTGTGAGGGAATGTGTGCGTCTCCTACAAAAGGGTTGTGTGTGCAAATGAAACATTTCACACAGCCACCGAGCGTGCTGATGGTTATTATATCTATTTTTGGATGAGCAAAGGACTGTGCACACGTGCGTACCTCTGTGTCGAGCCCCAATTAGACGTAATATGTGTTGAGGGTCTAGCTTGGTATGCTAATGACACGATCTGAAGAAGCTCTGGAGAAAGGGCGCATTAAATTCCTTGAGCCTCAAGGACTCGGGAAATATAAGCAATAACGGATCGATGCTTTGATCAATCGTAGCAATTACCGTTTAAAGCAGGTTTTTCTGTGCCACGCTAGCACTCTGCCTAGCATCATCACCCAGCATGCCACACTGCATCCTAAATGAAAAATTCATGAGGATCCCTTTTATAGGGAATATATCAAGTGCCAAATTACAGAGGATGAAATACACACACACACACACACACAAACAAACCCAGGCGATCTTTCTCTCTCAAAAGCAGGTCCAGACAGAATCCACACACTTTTTTTGGGGGGGGGGGTGTTCTGTGCTAATATTTTGGGGGGCAGAATATGCAAAACTGGCATAAACGATACTCATGGTATGTGTATGAGTTAGAGTTGTAGTCAGGACCAACTAACCCAAGACCAAGACAAGACCAAGACCAGAGTCTATCGAGACCGAGACAAGACCAAGACTTTTAGGGGCAGAGACCGAGGGAAGACAAGACCGAGTAAAGACCAAGACCGAGGGAGGGCGAGACAGAGACAAGACCGAGACTTTTAGGGGCCGAGACCGACACAAGACCAAGACCGAGGGAAGACAAGACCGAGTCAAGACCAAGACCGAGGGAGGGCGAGACCGAGTCAAGACCAAGACTTTTAAGGGCAGAGACCGACACAAGACCAAGACCGAGACAAGATCAAGACCGAGGGAGGGCGAGACAGAGACAAGACCAAGACCGAGGGAGGACAAGACCGAGACAAGATCAAGACTTTTAAGGGCAGAGACCGAGGGAAGACAAGACCGAGACAAAACCAAGACTTTTAGGGGTCACTTTTTAATCATTCGTCGTAGGTATTTGTACGAATAGGGTATGAGATAGCGTTGTATAGACCCTTTTACAGTTGGTAAACATGGTGACATTTTTTTATGGGCGGAGCTTAGGTGGAGGCAGAAAGATCCCTCTGGCCTCTTCACTAACGCTAGTTAGCAAGGATTGTTAGCTTGTTTTTTAACAATGACTGGAGAAAATCAGATTTTATCTTAATGTGTAAGGTCACTCAGTGTCCAGGACCGCGATTGTTATTTCCAAAAGTTATTTTTAACGGACGGAACCAGATTGGCCGACCTGTAGCCGCCTACACGCTCACTCAATGCATGGATGATCTGACAGGATTAACGTACGTTACCTCGGTTGAGTGGCCTGACTTTTACACCTACCTTATAGAGAAACTGATCGTAAATAGAAACTGAGGTTATATAAATCTGTACATGCCTATATGGTCCTGCACAAGACTTGTGTGTACGATCCGCAGTTCTGCCGAGACCACAACAATGTAAAGAGTGATATTACAGTGCGATTTTAATGATGTGAATATTTTCTAGAAATAAAAGTTCCAGATACAACATATTCATTTTTCATCAATTCTTGCACCAAACAACACAACAAGATGACATTTAATAATAGTAATTATTTAAGCTCCTTATTATGTGCCGAATCTGTGCTGTTTTGCATTGGCCGCCTCCAGTTTGCACTTTGTTTTGCCTCCAGCTAGCGCTGTGACGTAACTGTGACGTCGGCGCAAAAGGGGTCTATATTGTAGTTTATTCCAAACTATTTATCGCTGCACATCTTTATTGTTTTAAATTCATGTTCCTGGTAATCTTGAATCAGAATAAAAGCAGCGTCTCTAATCTTCTCCGATGACGAGGGCGGGGCAACCTGTCACTCACATGAGATCAGCCGATAGCAAACCACAACCATCCAATCAATTCCCAACAGACAAAATCAAGCCCCGCCCACATTTGTTCTTGTTCCAGAGGCGTTTCACTCGGATATACGGCATTATAGGGAAGAAAAGACTAGCACAACTTCTGTTTCAGGTTGACTAAAAATATATTCTTGTGATTTTCTGCCAAAATAAAAGTTTACATTTATCAGAAAATACAATCGATAATTCTGCCATTAGTACATAAATAGTTTCACATTATGTAACATTTAGACTCGTAAAATAGTATAAGCAGTGCTTACATCAGGATTCGAATCGCCCCGTTCATTCCTCCTTTACTCTCTCTTTCTATTAATCCTGTCCTGATGTGATCGCCTAATAAATAGGAATAAATCCATTCAGAGACTTTTGATCAGACTAAAGAGGCAGTAAAAAAGTCAGACTTAATTACTTGAGAATATCACTCAGGACAGTCATTTTGAGGGGTATTAACATTATTCACAGATATTAGCCGAATGCGCAAACTGATGAAGAAGATAATGAAAGCGGTAATAATTTACTACTGGGTGCATTCAAAGTTTAATAACTCTATAATGATTTAGCTAGATTAAAAGTGATTTTATGTGTTAAAGGACACTGAGCAAATGAACAGCATGTGCTGTACTAAGGATAAAGACAAGACAACTGAAGTTCAAAGAAGTGAAAGTTCCCGATCTAATCGGCTCTTCCAGAAGTTCCAGACTTTTGCAAAGACAGTGAGATGTGGAGATCAGTGATCACTTCATGTCTGCACAGAGCAAAGCACAAATGTAAGATTAAAGGAACAGTTCTTCCCAAAAAAATGAAAATACCTAGCCTGACTAGTCAGAATATGAGTCTGAAACTGCTCCGTAGGGCTTTGATTATGAGGCGTGTCTTAACCGAACAAGGAAAAAAAAAACTCGGCACTCAATTTGTACGATCCCTTGTGTAAAAGAAGCATGTGTACATACTTTAAAAAAAACAGGCTCACTCTCTCTCTCCTCCGCCATCATGATTGAACACGCCCCCTACAGCTGATTGGATCACTCTTTTCTCCCCCATCATGATTGAACACGCCCCAACTGCTGATTGGCTCACTCTCTCCTCCCCCATCATGAGTTGACACGCCCCCTACTGCTGATTGGCTTACTCTCTCTCCTCCCCCATCATGATTTGTCACGCCCCCTAGTGATGATTCTACTGCTCATTGGCTCACTGTCATCATGAGTGGACATGCCCCCTGTTGCTGATTGGCTCACTCTCTCTCCTCTCCCATCATGTTTGGTCACGCCCCCTAGTGATGATTCTACTGCTCATTGGCTCACTCTCTCTCCTCCCCCATCATGATTGGACACGCCCACTACTGATGATTGGCTACAAATGTGTTTCTCAGAAATCTTACTGCACCTTTGAGCACACTTATTTTTGCCCAAGGGCTATTCAAACTCATACAACTTGCTGCTGAAAAAAATGTATTGTATCAGAAGACATGGACTACTTTTTTTGTGTTTTTGGTCCTTGAAGCAGTAGAGATGATGGTGTATGGGTTTGGAATGACAAGTCACTTGGGGTGAGTGTTTTCTAGGAGTGATTACATACACATTTCATTTAAGGGTGAACTGTTCCTTTAAGAATGAAAGTCTAATTTCCAGTGAGTCCACAGTAGTGGCATGAAGTTCTCTGCCTAGAGTTAGTGTCTTCACAGAGGAGAGAAAAGAGAGGTCCATTAGTCTCTCCTGTCACTGGGCTAAATAGTATATGAGTGTCTTTTTCTAGGTTTGAGGGAACAAGGCCTTGAATTTTTTAAAACGTTGTGGCAAGTATAGCAGTCCATACCACCAGACCTAGAGCAGTAACCCTTTGACAGAGCGCTGTAGAATCAATTTACTGTTTTTCATGTCATAACATCATAGTCATCCATTTTAGTCTATTTTTAATTATCTGCACTGTAAAAAACTTGAAAAACCTTGCTAAACTATCTCACTCAGAAAACGCTAGTAAATTTACAAGGATTTGCCAAGTAAAAACCTAAGCATATTTATAAGTAGCTTTAATTAGCAATCTTTAAGTTAAATTTACTTGGAATATGGAATTAAGTAAACTTTACAAAAAATAAGTAATTTTAACTCCGCTAGTAAACGGTTGATTAATATCGATTTCCTTTGCCTTTGTATTATATTTCACTGAAACAATAATCTTGAATTTTATTAGTCATTTGTATGTGCTTTACTTAGATCATCTAAGTAATTTATATATACATCATGTCAGACATTAAGCCTCATGTGAATGAAAACACCTCAATACTTGGTAGATAATACACAATGGCCGTAACATTTGATGGGTCGTTTTTGTGTTTGAATGTGTCGTTTTGAGCTAAAAATTTACTCGAAATGTCACAAAATGGCAATTTACTAATACTGACAACAAAAAACAATGATAAAACAGTGTAAATACAGCTGGAAACCAGTGAAAAATGAGCCTCATTAATTATTCAAGGTCCAGTGCATGATGGAAACCCCAGTATCAGAAGAGTTGAGTAATTTTTACTTAATTTTATTGAGTTGATATTTACACTTTCATTTCTACTCGCTTGAATCACTGATATGGAATTTACTTCGTTTTTTAAGTTCTTGCCTGAACTAACTTTTTCAAGTAAATTACATTGTTTTTTTTTACTAGTATTTACTTCACCAAAAAATAATTTTTTACAGTGTGTCATATTACAATAGGCTAAAACGACAGACTGATTTTTTTTTTTTTTTACAAATAATTTTATTATTACAAGTAATTTTATTAAATTTTATTATTTAGCTTTTTACTATTAGCTTTTTCTGTCAGGATGTTTACAGATTTACTGTGTTGCCAGAGTTCATTAGGTCTGTAACAGAGACGTCCATGGCAGACGCTAAACATTTGCCAAGACCAATCCGCTTACAGGAGATTTCACCACTTGCTGACTCACATGACTTAGGAAATGTTGTGGAAAATCTTTCTTTTGTGAAGACCAAAGTCACGTCAAGACATTGTACAAGCGATTAAATAATTCCTGCGTCTCTGAGTCTCAGTCTCATGTGAAAAGAAGAAATACAAAGTCTGCATCGTAAATGACGACAATGAAAGCTTGAAAATGAAGCACAATGTAAACTGCCCAGCTGAACGCTGTTAATATCACATGGATGAGCATTGCATTTACTCTCCTTTAATAACCAAGAGCTGATGAAATCTCAATAATGACTCTACCAATGTGTTATTCATTTGCACAAACTAGACTTATAGTTCATTCATCACAATATCAATCCACTGCAATTGTGCGGAGTAAGCCCACAGCCTATTATTCACAACGCCGTGTCGCTTGCATTGATTTCAACATGATCGCAATGGGAGATGTTGAAAGAAAGTCAAGCCAGTAACTCTCTGAAGGGAAGGCCGTCCTCTTCTCCAACACGGCCGGGTTAAGTAGGTCCATTAACTCGACCCTGCAACCAAAACACACTTTGTGACCTTGGCCGGAGAGTCGGAGAGCAACGAAGCCATGAGCAAAACGCTATTAGCTGCCTGTAATGAGGCCAAACAATCTGACAGTCTGTTAGATGCACACCAATAATAAGGGGGGGAATCAGTAAATAAAAGCCCTTATCGATCCATTTTTAATTAGTTATAAAATATTGATGCTTAAAAGCACATGTCCACATACAAATGATCTTCTCACCTGATAGCCATCTGTGCTGCCTAAGGCCTTTCATAATCTAATGGCCAGACAATCTCTTTATTTCACAAACAAACTTCATGTTTGACACAAAAAGCCACTTTCCTCTTCCTTAAAGTCATCATCGACAGTATTTTCTTCCCTATAATTACATATGAAGAGTTCAGATGCAAAAGCCTCTAAATGCCATTTGAAATTTTCTTCTAAAATGACCATTTTTATCAAGCTTGTATATTTAAGTTCAGAAATTTCACTTAAATGACAATTAATAGGTAATCTTCATTGTCATTTAAGTGAAATTACTGAACTTAAATATACAAGTTTGATAAAAATGGTCATTTTAGAAGAAAATTTCAAATGACATTTTGAGGCTTTTGCATCTGAACTCTTCATATATGTGAGTGGAAAAAACGTGGGCGGGGCTTGATTGTGTCCGTGAGGAATTGATTGGCTGGTTGGATAGTTGTGGTTTGCTATTGGCTGATCTCATGTGAGTGACAGGTTATTGCCCCGCCCTCGTCATCAGAAAAGAGACATCGCTGTTATTCTGATTCAAGATTATTAAAACAATAATGATGTGCAGAAAAAAAAAATCACAATTTTGATTTCATGGTGACTTTAGGGCTTGTTAGTACCATCTAATAAATGTAGGATTCTGTAATAAATTTAAGATTGAAATCAAATATTTGTCTTTTCTCAGAATCCTTTTCAAAAACGCCCCAACTAAACCTTTTCTGATACATAAAGGCTAATCTAAGCATCATCCAAAACATGGCTGTTATAACGATAATGGCCACGTCTGTTGTTTGTAGTCGCCACATCTTCGTCAATTAACACCGCACACTCCATTTCATTGTATCTGGCATC
The DNA here is from genome assembly GCA_038021265.1 of Cyprinella venusta. Lineage (NCBI taxonomy): Eukaryota > Metazoa > Chordata > Actinopteri > Cypriniformes > Leuciscidae > Cyprinella > Cyprinella venusta. The sequence goes on from CM075871.1 coordinate 35,917,620, forward strand.
ACAAAAGCCATGCTTTCCACTCATTTCCCGACAGCCTTCCTCGCCTAATGATATTAAATTTGTAAATATGAGTCTCATCTGTTAGACTAGATGAAATAAACCTCCTTATGCTGTTTAGAGGAGAGAGCGATTAGAAACAGAAGAGAACGCTTCATGCAGTGTTGGGTCATGAGTAAAGACAGTCAGCTCTTCTAACATCAGCAACAGGACACAGGAAGTGAGGTAATCAAACGCTGAGAAGAAGATTGATTGGCTATTTTTGGCGGCACGTTGTGTGCGGTTGAAACCTCAGTCCCTCGCAAACATGAGCTGCAGATCTTTGACTTTGAAGCAGCGAGACGAATGTTGCAAACACGATAAAGCATTGTGCGTTAATGCAGAACATAATTATGAGCCAGAACAATAGTATTGTTCAAAAATAATTTGGACAGTTAAAGGTATACTTCACTCTTTTTGGAAATAGGGCTCATTTTACCACTCCCCCAGAGTTAAACAGTTGAGTTTTACCGTTTTCAGATGTATTCAGCCGATTTTCTGATATTTAGAAGAATATCAGTAACCAGACAGTTTTTGGTCTCATTGACTTCTATAGTATATTTTTTTCCTACTATGGAGGTCAATGAGACCAGAAACTGTCTGGTTACTGATATTCTTTTAAATATCAAAAAATCGTCTGCATGGATTCAAAAATGGTAAAACTCAACTGTTTAACTCTGGGGGAGTGGTAAAATGAGCCTATTTCCAAAAAAAGTGGAGTATCCCTTTAAAGTTACAATGAAGTTAATGAATGTAATTATTGCATTACTCTTGTAGAGTTGGTTTTCATACTTGTATGTTCATTATTTCTCACTATTTATAATTGACGTTGTTGCGGCTCCTCTCGTCCCAGTCTGTCAGTAACGCTCTGTTTACTTCCTGTCTCTGTGAAGCCCCTCCTCCTGAAAAGCACGCTGTGCTCTGATTGGTCGGCTGGAGTAGTGTGTTGTGATTGGCTGAGCACTTTGAGTGTATTTGGGAAATCCCCGCCCCTTTCCATAACCGCCAGTTTAACTAACTCAACCAAGCCCCGCCCCTTTATTCTGCTTTATAATGAGGAATATTGTGACGTTTGTTCACGGACGAAACTCAAGACTACAATGGAGTTCAGAAACACTGACAATGATATTAAAACCGTGTTCAACACAACATTACACACCCTAAACGTGTAAAAAAGCAGATCAAGACCTTTACTTTGAGTTAATTTTACGATTGTTAACTTCATTGTAGCTGTATGCATGTAACCTGATCCTCATTAATAGCCTTTAATCCGACACTATAAAGCTCATTTGACATTTTCCAAAGAGGCTTACAGCAAACGCTGTCGATCGACTACACATCTTCATGAGAGGATGGATTCACACACTCTCTGCAAACAGACCTGTCATATCTATAATAACCACACTTTAATAAACATATCTCTGTCACCAACAATCAGTCCGAGCACGTCAACATTACTTCTCAAGCATGATCCGTATCAACAGGAGGTGCAGAAATCAGGAGTAAACGCATGTTCGGGAGTGAGGACAGATTTAGGAGTTTGTGCACTTTTGTTTTGCATTGCATGGAAAGTTTGACCCTTCATATTCTTGTTTACTACCATCATCCCACAAATGTATCGCATTCTGTAATAACTCAATATGATGTATGAGTAATGCAGACATTATGACAAATTATCTGCATTATTTAATGCGTTTCATATATGGAGCGAACTGTGATTGTGAGTAAATACTCCCATGGAGGAACCAATCATGTCCAGTCATGCGGAGAGATACTCTCTATATGAAGATTTCAGAACATTAACTTCAAACACGTCATTATGTTTTAATCAAAGAGCTAAATGAGGATATTTTGTTAGAGCGTGATCAATTCTCGCATGCCTTCGCTTTATGTATTCAGATCACAGAGGCGGGCAGAGAATGATAAAGTCCTTGAAATCCTCTAATCCAGGAGAAGACGTGCTGGAACCAGAGACCGCTTTCTCAAACCTGCACTGTAGATCTGTGTGTTATTTTAGCACTAATGAAGTCAAGTAAAAAAGTTAGCTCATTTCCGCTACAGAATTAAATATTTTAAAAGATAACTATGCCACAATTGCAGGTTTATATCTCGCAATTCTGACGTCTTTTCTCACACTTGTGTATAAAGTCAGAATTGTGAGATACAATTGGTCAAATATGGACAAACCCAAATGTTGGGTTAAAAATGTAATTTAAACATTTAACCCAATGGCTGAGTTTGTCTATATTTGACCCAAAGATGGGTTAAAACAACCCAGCATTTTTTAGAGTGCAAGTGAAGGGTGTGCGCACAATGGTTTTGATAAAATAAATGATCAAAATAACACAATTGTGAGGAAAAAAAGACAGAATTATGAGATAAATAATTGCAATTACCTTTTTTTATTCTGTATTCGGAAACAACCATCAAAAGGGTGTGCGCACAATAGTTTTAATAAAATAAAATATTAATTTCCGACTGTAGAACACACAAATGCGAGTTTATATCTCACAATTCTGAGAAAAGATGTCAGAATTGTGAGATATAAACTCGTTATAAAGTCCAGTTCAAAGGAAAAAAGGCTGATTTTTTTCCTCAGAATTTGTCATTTATACAGTATTATGACTTTATAACACGATTGTGAGAAAAAAAAAAGTCAGAAATGAGATAAATAGTCGCAATTACCTTTTTATTCTGTCGGAAACAAGCATCCACACTCTAAAAAATGCTGGGTTGTTTCAACCCAAATTTGGGTCATAAATGTTGGGTTAAAAATGTAATTTAAACATTTAACCCAATGGCTGAGATTGTCCATATTTGACCCAAAGATGGGTTAAAACAACCCAAAAGTGCAAGAAAAGGGTGTGCGCACAATAGTTTAATAAAATAAATGAATAAAATATTAATTTCTGACTGTATAACAAACAAATACGAGTTTATATCTCACAATTCTGAGAAAAGATGTCAGAATTGCGAGATATAAACTCGTTATAAAGTCCAGTTCAAAGGAAAAAAGGCTGATTTTTTTCCTCAGAATTTGGCGTTTATACAGTACTCTGACTTTATAACACAATTGTGAGAAAAAAAATCAGAATTGTGAGAAAAATAGTTGCAATTACCTTTTTTATTCTGTGTCGGGAACAAGCATCCACTCTCTAAAAAATGCTGGGTTGTTTCAACCCAAATTTGGGTCAAATATGGACAAACCCAAATGTTGGGTTAAAAATGTAATTTAAACATTAAACCCAATGGCTGAGTTTGTCCATATTTGACCCAAAGATGGGTTAAAACAACCCAGCATTTTTTAGAGTGCAAGAAAAGGGTGTGCACACCATAGTTTTAATAAAATAAATGAAAAAATATATATTTCTGACTGTATAACAAACAAATGCGAGTTTATATCTCACAATTCTGAGAAAAGATGTCAGAATCACAAGATATACACTCGTTATAAATGTTTAAAGTCTAGGTCGAAGGAAAAAAGTCTGATTTTTTTTATTTCCTCAGAATTTGGCGTTTATACAGTATTCTGACACAATTGTGAGAAAAAAGTCTGAATTGTCTTGTCGCAATTATCTTTTTTATTCTGTATCGGAAACAAGCATCCATAGAATACATGTATCTTTATAGTACAGTAGGTTAAGGTTTCCTACAGTAGACTTAACAGGAGTGTTTTCCCCCATTGTTCTTGGCAGAAGTCGAGGTCTCCAACATTAAACGTTTGCACATGCCTGACTGTTAAAGTTTGAGATGGGTCTATTTTGAACTCCTGTTCACACAACAGTGATTGAGATAATTGGTTGTTGTTTAGCTGAGTAGACATTCAAAGACAACCACCCTTCCCTCTGCCAGGCCTCGCGCTGCTCTGGCTGCATTACACACAGTGTGTGTTCCACCCACAGGCATTAGCTATTAGTGTTCCCCACTGCAGACCCTCGCTCGTGCGGAGAGCTGAGTAAGAGAGCGCTGTTTACACTGCAGATGCATGAACAAATGATCAGCAGAAGAAAGAGAGCGAGTCCCCCAGGCAGACGAGAGGAACGCTGTGGAAGGAGAACAGGACGTTAAAACAAGAGAGGGGAGAATGAACGGATGGATGACGTACGGCCATGAATCTTGTATGTGATATGCAAGTGCCATTTCTTCGGTGTTAAAATAGAAAATGCACCCGCATCTTGCTTTCAGTCGCCGCCTGACTGACACCGAACGCTCACATGCATGTTGTCATGCACGCTCTGTGATGTGTGCGCTCACCGCCTCGGGGTAACGTGGCTGAAAATGCTCGTCTTGCGCAAAAAGACCGTATTAAGTGCATGAAAAATATCTGATGTGTGTCCCAGGCCTGTAGCAGTGTACATACAAACCATCAGACCTGCACATACTGTATATTTATCCTTTGTTAGTGTTTTTTTAGTTATATAATTAAATACAAAATAATTATACACAGTGCACCCACATATATTATGTAAACACAAACTTTTATTTTGGATGCGATCAATCGCGATTAATCGTTTGTCAGCCCTAGTTTTTAGTATAAAATATGTTTTGCATTAAAGTAATAAAAAACAATATTTAAAAAAACAATAAAATTATTATTTTTTTAATAATAACCGTGGTAGCATTTTATATTAGTTAACTTTATTTAATGCATTTAACTAACATGATCAATGACTAATGACTAATGTTAACAAATGGAGCCTTATTGTAAATGGTTACCATGACAACAAAACAAGTTCAAAAACCCTTTTACATAAAGCCAATTGCAAATAACTGGGAGTTGAATCAACAGCAGCGATCCAGCCAACATACATCTATTAAGTGGGAGGACAGAAATAACATCTAGATGACACAAAGATTAGCAGAGAACTGATCAGAGAATCCTATAATGGCAAGCGTGGTCTGAACCTCACGATTAACATCCGCGCATTTCAGGAAAAGTTCGAGATGAAAGAATCGAGAGATTGTTACTGAGCCGAGAATGAACCGTAGAGGAGAGCTGGACTGAAAGGAGATCAGAGTGGCGTAAGATAAAATACTAAAGTATGGAAGCTTTCAGACACAGAATCAGAAAATAAACAAGCCATTGAAGCATTTCATCTCTCGACTCTGACGTTTTCCGAGGTTATATCTCACAATTTTTGATATTTTTCCTCAGAATTCTGTGGTTGTGATAAAAATAAAAAAGTTAAAAAAAAATTTAATTTTACATGAGTGAGTTAATAATCTTGCAGTCCTGGCATTTTTTCTCTCTCTAAATTCTTGGTTTACATTTTACAATTCTTATTTATTTATTTATTTATTTATTTATTCATTCATAGAGTAAAATAATAAAAAGGTGATTGCAACTTTTATCTCAAAATTCAGACTTTTTCCTCAGTGAAATTCTGTTTTGTTTTGTCTGTTTTTGTGTGACTTTTTAGATCTTGCAATTCTTACATTTTTACTCAGAATTCTGTTATATTTTTAAATATAGAAATAAATAAATAGAGAAATATTTTTTACTCAAATTTGTGAAAATTTTTTAAAAAAATATTTAAAAAGCTAATTGTGACTTTTATAATCTTACATGAGTGAGTTAATGATCTTGCAGTCCTGGCATTTTTTTTTCTCTAAATTCTAGGTTTACATCTTACAATTCTTATTTATTTATTTATTTTTTTTTCATAGAGTAAAATAATAAAAAGGTAATTGCAATTTTTTTTTGCAATAGTTTGCAATAATTTATCTCAAAATTCTGACTTTTTTTCTCACAGTGAAATTCTGTTTATTTTTTTGTGTGTGTGACTTTTTAGATCTTGCCATTCTTACATTTTGCTCAGAATTGCATGCAAAATAATAGTTTCAAAATTGCCTTTTTTACTTTTACTTGCATGGGAAAGTTTCATCATTGTGCATTATCAACACACTTGACCTCCAAAGAACAAACCCATATCGGCCTTGATCCTACAGTGTAGTGCCCCTACACACACACACACACACAAGCAGACCAAGCGTACGGGTGGCTGAGTAACGGCACCGGCTGCACACAGGCATGAGAAAGGCCTTGCTTTGCCTCAGGGGCGCCAGATTCAGAGTAACAGACTCTCACACTCATATTCCCAGAGAGCAGCCATGTCATACTGACTGAGAACTGACTGACTACAGACCGAGAGAGAGAGAGAGAGAGAGACATGGCAACAACAGTGATGAACATGTGCAGAAAGCATGCATTAACTGATGACCTTTTTCCAAGCTCCAAATGTAACCAAGCTGCCAGAAGCAAGACCGTCAGTCGTAAAATGTGCAGAGTTTGACTGCAATACGACAAAAAGACTGATATACTGATACAAACTGATCTTGATGACTATATTTGAACCCAATTCTCAGTCCTAATCAAGCTAAATAGGAAGATGCCAGCAAAGTTTTCTCCAGCAAAGTGTATAAAGTGAATCATCCAGGGTGTCTTTCTAATGTATTGAAGATAAACAAGTAGGTGGATGGGTAACCTTTCATGCAAATTCATTTCAAAGGATTGTACTTTACCTGTAAACAGTGAATGTTTCTACATCGGAAGTTATTTCTACCTGACCTATAACCCTTAAAAGTGCAACCAAATGCATATATATATATATATATGTATATATATATATATATCACTGTAAAAAATATTGTTGGTTTAACTTAAAAAAGTAAGTAACCTGGTTGCCTTAAAATTTTAAGTTGATTGAACTGGAAAAAATGAGTTAATACAATGAAGGAGATTAACTTACTCATCAGAAACACAAAATAATAAGTTATCTGAACTAAATAAATTATTTAAGTTGAGTTGACAAAAGAAAAAATGTTGTGATAACAAAAACAAATCTTTAAAATATTTTTTTACAGTGTATATATTTTATAGTGTGTATATATTTTATAGTATATATATATATATATATATATATATATATATATATATATATATATATAATACACTGTACACTGTAAAAAAATATTTTCATGATTTGTAATAACAACATTTTTTCTTTTGTCAAATCAACTTAGATAATTTATGTAGTTCAGATAACATAATATTTTGAGTTTCTGGTGATTAAATTAATCTCCTTCATTGTTTTAACTCAATTTTTTAAGTTAAACCAACAATAGTTTTTTTTTTTTTTAACAGACAATAACTGAACAGAAAATATTTTACAATGCATATTAGGGTAAAATAAATAAATAAATAAATAAATAAATAAAGTAGGCACTGGACTTGACAAAAACCCTTAATATGTGTAGGCCTAGTTTAGTTATTATTGTTGTTTTGATTTCTGACAAAGATTAAAGGAAAAGTCTCTCTCTTTCACACACACACACACACACACACACAGGCCAGTAATTACATACACTTCCACATGATATCAGACATCTATTAGGTGTGGCACAGCGATTACTGGACACAGAGAGACGAGTCTGCCAATGAAGTCCTATCAGTTCATTTGGGGAAATCTCATTGTGATTCATATCTAATAACGGCAGTCACTCACCACTGGTGATTCTCCACTTGCAGCCAATCTATTTTTGGCTGAGAGGAATCGCAGGATTGGGATGCACAGCAGCAGCACTGCTGTCTGTCACATGGCAACAGAGCAAAGCAGTGCTATCAGGGTCATAGTTCCCGAGATTGTTAGATTTCTGTCCAATATGACCTTCACAGTCATTTTACCTGGCTTTCTCTCTTTGTCCTACTCGCTCGCTCGCTTTTTGTGTTGTGTGAGAGAGGGAGCAAGAAAAGTGCAGGCCAATTATTTCAACATTTCAAAGCACCTCTTCGCACACAGCATACTGTCAATCAGAGGCGTTCATTTGACTTGAAACGGACACACACAACACATGCTGTTAAATCATCTCAATTAAAGCACAAGTGTGTTTGTTTCACGAAGACTTTCCCCTCGGCTCAAACAGGGAGCTGTCCGAGGTCCTGAACCAACTAGATATAGTCACCAGCACTGAACTAATCGTCTAAAGAGTGTAAAATAACAGCGATCAATCTAATTTTCTCGCATCCTTCCACAAAAGACAGATCAAGCACGACTCTCATCCATTAGCCGCCGAAAAGGTCACAGATTCAGGTTTTCATGTAGAACAATGCGCCATTTAGAGCAGGTTTGGAAAAGCCTACCTTGTTTGATTTTTTTTTTTTCTTTTATCCAACCTAACTTTGCGCTCCAGATTTCGGCTCCGAAGGATCCTATAGCCCCCCGAGCGCGTGCACGAACTCTCCGACGAGTTGACAGCTGAAGATCATCGCTTTAGCACACGCGAATCCACCGGGCTCGATCACACACACAAACGCGCGCGCGCGCGACGAGAGTGTTTTCTTGGGCTTGTGTCGAGCTCTGATGCATCGCCGTCTGATGCATGCATTTATTACGCACGATGTCCTTGACAAGTATCCACATCACATTGAACAGTGGAAACGGCGTTCAGGGCGCTGCAAACCCACGGAAACATACTTGTTCTGCACAAAGTCGTTCAGTATCGTCTAATCCATGCAATCACTGGAAGTAAGTCCTCGCCTCGGCTCCAGTACATCCAAACATTATCCCAAGTCGCCTTCCGATGAATTATTCCTCTCCGGGACTCAGAAACGAGCTGCGCGTGTTACAAATGAAGCTGTGTGGAAGAGGACGAAGTGTTTCTGCAGGTCAGCAATGGGAGTGGTGTGTGTGAGTGAGTGTGAGTGCGAGAGTGAGGAGAAACGCGCTCCACGCGCCGCAGACACGCCTCGCGCTGCCCACCGACAGAGAGATCCTGCTATCTTGACATGTTGCAATAATTCAAATGTTCCTGAGATGATGCTTTAGTTTTGTTGCAGGCATGAGATGAGTTTCAGATGAGACGTCAAATGTGCGCGTTTGCGTGCGCGCTTGTGTGAGTGAGTGAGTGAGTGAGAGAGAGAGAGAGAGGGGAGGGGGGGGATCAAATGTCCCCATGAGGATAGTAAAACCGGAAATATTTGCAGCAGCTGGTTTCTTCAGTATAGAACGGCTCAATACACATGCTAAATATAGCAAAAATGTATAGATGCAAAGCGGTTACTTCAGCAGTGAGTTATATAGACTATCATAAGATCTGTTTTAAAGCAGCCGAAGTCGGTGTAAAGTGTGTGGGTGCGCGTGCGCGGGAGGGGTCGGGGGTCTGTGTGCTCGAGAGGCTGATCTTGCATTTAAATTACAGCAAATACAGCACGTGAACGGAATGGATGTTTCATTTTGGAAACGTGCTGTGAATTCTCATTCCTACGCTTTGGTGAAGGAATGTTGAAAGTTTGGTGTTCAGGTATAAAAAAGAAAAAAAAAATTAAGAAATTCTTTGTAGGCTAGACTACACACTGCTTTTCTGATAACGATTTATTTCATTAAAATTCTCTAAAATGTGTTTTAGCTCTGGTCAAAATGAGCTCAAATTAAATAAATAAGTAATCCACTAAATAAATACATGTTAGTCTGAGGTAGGCTACTACGGAAGCGTATTGCATTCACTTCTTCATAATATACTGTGTTTTTTTTTCTGAATTAACGTATTATCTCAGAATTACGAGATAATTTTTCATGGAAAAAGTTTTTGCTTTGTTTTTCTGAATTAACGAGTTATTTATCTCAGAATTACGAGATAATATTTTTTATGGAAAAAAGTTTTTGCTTTGTTTTTCTGAATTAACGAGTTAATTATCTCAGAATTACAAGGTAATTTTTCATGGGAAAATTTTTTGTTCTGTTTTTCTGAATTAACAAGTTGATTATCTCAGAATTACGAGATAATTATTCATGGAAAAAGTTTTTTCCTTGTTTTTCTGAATTAACAAATTAATTATCTAAGAATTACGAGATCATTTTTCATGGAAAAAAAGCTTTGTTTGTGCTCTGTTTTTCTGATTTTTTTCAGAGCAAACAGAGAAAAAAAATCCATGAAAAATTATCTCTTAATTCTGAGATAATTAACTCGTTAATTCAGGAACACAGAGTAGTTTTTTTTTCAAGTGAATGCAATACGCTTAGGCTACAACATTCAGATCATATATATATATATATATATATATATATATATATATATATATATAAACAATAAAAAATAAAACAATAAGTAAATAAATGTTAGTTTGAGGTAGGCTAATAGATTGTCAAAAATAAAATAATAAATTGAGTTAAATTAAATTAAATTGAGGTACAACATTCAAATAATTAAATGGAAAAAAAATCTCTTTGCTTTAAGTAAGTTATATATTTATATTTAAACATATAACATATATAAGAAATGTTATAATAATTTCCTTGTTTTAATGGACAGCCCACAAAACTGGTTAGATGTAATTTATTTAATAATCTCTGAGGTCACAATTTAGAAGAAGTAACAAGGAATTATCCACTGATGAAAAAAAAATAATTTAGTTATATATTTGTGTGCACATGTCTTCATTGGTAAAATCATAATATTACCTTTAAATCTTTCCCTGGAAAACAGTGGCTGTTGGTTATTTTCAGATCTTCTGTTTGCAGTGCCTGAACTGAAACACACAAACAAACAAATCAAATAATAATGAAAACCTTGACTGATGCCCATGAGGTGCAGGAGAGCATTGCTGACTGGAATATGAATATTAGATCCTCATCCCTCGATTTCCTCAGAAAAGAAAGCACGCGGCTCTCCTAATGTTACATAAAATGGCATTTCAAGTGCAGAAGAGATAAAGACAATATTACAGCGGAGGACGATGGTTAATTGCGCTGTCTATCAGGTAATCTGCTGATCTTTCCTGTTGCTGGCAGCATTATCAGAGATTAGAGAAGATCTGGTTATGGCATGCACATAGATAGTACAGGTTCCTGAAATCTAATACACCAGAGAGAGAGAGAGAGAGAGAATCCCAATCCCAAACTGCTGACACTGACTGAGATAGTCAACTCCACACAAAAGGATGCATATCAGATTTCTGAAACCATCTGCTGACTTCCTGTGCTTTCCAATTTTGCTTTACGACTTTTTTCCCCCTTTAAACAAATGGTAATGGCGAAGCAATTCATCTCTGCATGAATCAGTTGAGAGGAATAAATCTCCATGAAAAAAGATCTTCCTGTTTCAGAAGGTTACAGAGCATTAAGAGACGAATTCTGCTAGAAATGCAGAAGTGATGGACTTCTGTGGGTTAAGCGGAGGTTAGCAGAAAGATGTCGCAGAACGCGCCTGTCGCTGAGGTTTGTAATATTTGTGCCAAGTGACTTTGTGCGGTTTGACAGATGGGAGGGAAAGACTGCAGTTAATGGGGTCGCTCCCTCTAAATGAGACGGTCCGAGACTCGGCAGCTGATGTACATTCGGCCCACGAGAACAGTTTTACCCAGAAAGTTTCTCTCCATGATGAGACCCTCTGTCATGTTTTTCTTCCCCTCTGTCGGAGTTTTCTGCTGTAAAGTGTTGACCTGAGGCTAAACAACACATTCAGACTCAGCAGTGACATGCCAACCTGGACGATAGCGTTCTCTGCTTTCCTGAATAAACCAAAAGTGTTTTAATCATTTGAAAATACTTGTATAGAAGCCATTGAATTAAAGGAACAGTTCACCCCCCCCCCCCCAAAAAAAAAAAAAAAAATCAGTGATTGAATCTTTTTAACCTCCAGAATGGAAAAAAGTAACAAAGTCTATACAACATTTATTTATTTATTTTAAGAAGCTGGATGGATGGATGGATGGATGGATGGATGGATGGATGGATGGATGGATGTATGGATGGATGGATGGGTGGATGCATGGATGGGTGGATGCATGGATGGATGGATGGATGGATGGATGGATGGATGGATGGATGGATGGATGGATGGATGGATGGATGGATGGATGGATTGGTGGATGCATGGATGGATGCATGGATAGATGGATGGGTGGATGCATGGATGGGTGGATGCATGGATGGGTGGATGCATGGATGGATGGATGGATGGGTGGATGCATGGATGGATGCATGGATGGGTGGATGCATGGATGGGTGGATGCATGGATGGGTGGATGGATGCATGGATGGATGGATGGATAGATGGGTGGGTGGATGGATGGATGGATGGGTGGATGGATGGGTGGATGCATGGATGGATGGATGGATGGATGGATGGTAGATGGATGGATGGATGGATGGATGGGTGGATGCATGGATGGGTGGATGCATGGATGGGTGGATGGATGCATGGATGGATGAATGGATGGATAGATGGGTGGGTGGATGGATGGATGGATGGATGGATGGATGGATGGATGGGTGGATGGATGGATGGATGGGTGGATGCATGGATGGATGGATGGATGGGTGGATGCATGGATGCATGGGTGGATGGATGTATGGATGGATGGATGGATGGATGGATGGTAGATGGATGGATGGGTGGATGCATGGATGGATGGATGCATGGATGGATGGATGGATGGATGGATGGATGGATGGGTGGATGCATGGATGGAAGGATGAATGGATGGGTGGATGCATGGATGGATGCATGGATGGATGGATGGGTGGATGGATGGATGGATGGATGCATGGATGGATGGATGGGTGGATGCATGGATGGGTGGATGGATGCATGGATGGATGCATGGATGGATGGATGGATAGATGGGTGGATGGATGGATGGATGGATGGGTGGATCCATGGAAAGAACAACAAACAGTGTTGATACATCACGAGGGTGAGCAAATAATATTACACGTTACATGTAGTTATCATAGTAATAGCTATAAATTAAGCATACATTCATGCAACTAACCTTAAACAGAACCCTAATCCCATAGTATGCATGTAGTTAATTAATATTAATTTGCTACAGTGCAATTATGCATTTAAGTACTAAGACGTCTTAAAATAAAGTGTAACCACAAATAATGACAGAATTCTCATGTTTGGTTCAACGGTTTGTTAAAACGTGTTGTCTTCTTATGTGTTGGAAAACATGATAGAAACACAGTCCTGTGAAATTGCTTTCTTTACCTTGAATTGGCCATCTCTCTCTCTCTCTCTCTCTCTCTCTCTCTCTCTCTCTCTCTCTCTCTCTCTCTCTCTCTCTCTCTCTCTCTCTCTCTCTGATGGGTATCCTTTTGTGGGATAAGGTCTATCTGATGGTGCCCTCTTTATGCCCTCCTGCTCAATCTATCATCAATGTCAGCTGAACTTAAATAAACATCTATTCACATCAACATAAAAAACTGACCTTTTTTATATAGCTGTTTCCCACAGTCTAAGTGAGGGAGAGATGTCATACTGTACTGAAATTGCAGCGCTGACTGTATGCTTTCAGCAGCTTAGAGTGAGAATCCTGCAGTTCTCCTTCAGACTGATGAAAGCTAAAAGCCTGACCAGTGTGATGATTGCTTTCATTTCTAAAAGAAAGTTGTTCTAAGGCCAAATAAGTTTGGTATTGCGGGTTGAGTGTTGTCAGACCCCTCAGGACTACAGTCAAGAATCTGCTAATGCTTTAGGAATTGATTGTATGTGTTTGTAATAAGTTGAATGATGGTTTGGTTTGGTTTCTTTAAAGCATTAGCTCACACAAAACAAACATTTCTATCATCATTTATACCAGGGTTATTAATATAACTGATGGATGGATGGATGGATGGATGGAAGGATAGATGGATGGATGGATGGATGGATGGATGGATGGATGGATGGATGGATTTATGCACGGATGGATGGATGGATGGATGGATGGATGGATGGGTGGATGGATGGGTGGGTGGATGGATGGGTGGGTGGGTGGATGGATGGATGGATGGATGGATGGATGCATGGAAGGATGGATGGATGGGTGGATGGATGGATGGATGGATGGATGGATGGAAGGATAGATGGATGGATGGATGGATGGATGGATGGATGGATGGATGGGTGGATGGATGGATGGATTTATGCACGGATGGATGGATGGAAGGATGGATGGATGGATGGATGGATGGATGGATTTATGCACGGATGGATGGATGGATGGATGGATGGATGGATGGATGGATGGATGGATGGATTTATGCACGGATGGATGGATGGATGGATGGATGGATGGATGGATGGATGGATTTATGCACGGATGGATGGATGGATGGATTTATGCACGGATGGATGGATGGAAGGATGGATGGATGGATGGATGGATGGATTTATGCACGGATGGATGGATGGATGGATGGATGGATGGATGGATGGATGGATGGATGGATGGATGCATGGAAGGATGGATGGGTGGGTGAGTGTATGCATGGATGGATGCATGGATGGGTGGATGGATGGATTTATGCATGGATGGATGGATGGATGGATGGATGGATTTATGCATGGATAGGTGGATGGATGGATGGGTGGATTTATGCATGGATGGATGGATGGATGGATGAATTTATGCATGGATGGGTGGATGGATTTATGCATGGATGGATGGATGGATTTATGCATGGATGGGTGGATGGATGGATGGGTGGATGGATGGATGGATTTATGCATGGATGGATGGATGGATGGGTGGATGGATGGATGGATTTATGCATGGATGGATGGATGGATGGATTTATGCATGGATGGATGGATAGGTGATGGGTGAATGGATGGATGGATTTATGCATGGATGGATGGATGGATGGATGGGTGGATGGATGGATGGATGGATGGATGGATGGATGGATGGATGGATGGATGGATGGATGGATGGATGGGTCGATGGATGGATGGATGCATGGATGGATGGATGGGTGGATGGATGAATGGATGGATGGATGGATGGATGGATGGATGGGTCGATGGATGGATGGATGCATGGATGGATGGATGGGTGGATGGATGAATGGATGGATGGATGGATGGATGGATGAGTGTACAGTATGGGACCTGTTTGACTTTATATCTTCTGTGGAAAACAACATAATAGTTGAATATTTCAAAGTTTTTGACTATTCAATAAAAGCCAATGGGGTCCAAATATTGCGTTGGATCCAGTTGGTTGCTTACACTGTATGAGCGATAAAGAAAGGCTGAGTTGACTTTATCAATGTCAGTGTTTTCCCTGAATCTTTAAGCAATGCTTCCAGCAGCTCGTTCAGTCAATGTGATGTCGTCAGACCTACAGCGTTACAAAGGTGAACCCAACAAAGTGTCCACGGAGTGCAGATGCACACAGTGAAGCAGCGTCACATGCGGGAGGGAGATGTGTACCGAAGGCCACTCAGGCCGAGGATCTGACTGTCAGCAGCTTCTCTGACCTCCCAAGATTCAGTGGGATTGGAAAGGCTTGAGCAGGGACCCTGGAGCTAGTGGAGTGGAGAGAAAGATGGCACAAGGGGATTACGGATGGATGAAGAACGAGACCTGAAAGTGAAGGATGATTGCTCTTTCTCTATCTCTGGCCTCTGGTAATCTGCTGGTCCTCTGGCATGTTATTAACTTGTTAAAAGGTCAAACTTTTCATTCTTTACATCATACTAACCTCTTCACGTGGCCATTTCTCACAGTCTCTCGCTATTATGTATGATAGATCATTTCTGAGAGAAAATTGTTTCCACGCCATTTTATTTTAGCATTGATGGATGGATGGATGGGATCTCAAGTTCATGAGATATATCATTATTAGAAGAATGCATGGTGAATGTGTACAATATTTCCCATAAAACCGTAATACATTACCTCATCGAGCAATGACCACCATTGGACTTCTTTTGCATAAGTCTATCATGCTTTAAAATGCATTTGCATAATTTGTTAACCTATTTGTGAATGCATAAGCATGAGTGAATGCCTAATTGTTCATTTAACAAATGTGTTCTGGGTTCACTCTGGAATGATGATTGCTCGAGGCGAAAGTTTGCATTTTAAGATAACACCATTAAACAGGCCTTGTGTTTTTTTCACTTTAGACCTCCCCGTTTCTCCATACAGATGACTTAATTAAAGAGCAACAGCAAATGTTGTTTCTGCGTTAAACATTCATTTGTCACAGAGAGGCAAAACAACCACTGCACTCCTTTTGTATTTCACAGAAAAGGGATGTTCTCTTTAAGGGATACTCCACTTTTTTTGAAAATAGGCTCATTTTACCACTCCCCCAGAGTTAAACAGTTGGGTTTTACCGTTTTCGAATCCATTTTTTGATATTTAGAAGAATATCAGTAACCAGACAGTTTCCGGTCTCATGGACGTCCATAGTAGGAATAAAATATACTATGGAAGTCAATGAGACCAGAAACTGTCTGGTTACTGATATTCTTCTAAATATCAGAAAATCGTCTGAATACATTTGAAAATGGTAAAACTCAACTGTTTAACTCTGGGGGGAGTGGTAATATGAGCCTATTTCCCCCCCCCAAAAAAGTGGAGTATCCCTTTAAAGAAAAATGATGAAGCGGTCAATGGAGAGTAACCCAATTGGTTGGCCTTAAGACCCAAACACTCAAGTGTACAACTCACAAATTCACAAACTATGGCTTCTTTTTTGGCATGACTTCAAGATATTGTTGAATAAAGCCAATGCTATCAGAACTAGGAATAGAATTAGTCCATTTTCAAAGATTTCAATGTTTTTCTTGGGCTTTTATAACAGCAGATTTAATGCAGGAGGTTTAATTGCTGTTCACTTATTAAATGCTTTGCTGCAGAAAGAAGCAGATGTCTCTGAAGCATCTGTGAGTCCAGTGGGAGATCGCCATCAAAGGCAGTTCCATCTTCCATGCTGAGGGAAAACCCAAATTAGGCTTCTCATTGCCTCCATTTATTTGAAACTTATTTCACCTTCCTCTGATTTCAATGAGAGCATTGGATGAGATTCTGAGATAGTTGTAGCGAATCTTGTGACGGATGCATGGAGCTGAGAATTATTTCAGGATTTCTTCAAAATATGTATACTTGGGTGGACAATATTACATCTTTGATGGATTCAAGAACTCTGAAGACGGCATAAGCCCCAAAGGAATATTAAGTGTTCAGTACAAGTTAAAGGAGTAGTTCACTTTTCAAAAAACTTTAGCTGATAATTTACTCGCCCCCATGTCATCCAAGATGTCCATGTCTTTCTTTCTTCAGTCGAAAAGAAATTAAGGTTTTTGATGAAAACATTCCAGGATTTTTCTCCATATAATGGACTTCAATGGGGTCCAAACGGTTCAAGGTCCAAATGAGAGTTTCAGTGCAAACTGTTCAAAGGGCTTTAAATGATTCCAGACGATGAATAAGGGTCTTATCAAGCGAAATGATCGCTCATTTAATAAATAATTAACAAAGTGTAAGTTTTATAATGCTCGCCTTGATCTGTTTGTGACTCTCCTGTTCGAACTCGTTCATGAAATTAACGAATCTTTTTTCCGAGTCATGTGGTTCATTCAACGAACGAAATGAACAAAATGACTCAGAAAAAGATTTGTTCACTTCCAAAGTGTCTTTTGGACCTTGAACGGTTTGGTTCCCACTGAAGTCCATTATATGGAGAACACTTTATTTTGAAGAACGTTCTGATGACTAAAGTTACTTTGAAACTACATGTCAACTAACTCTCATCAGAGTATTAGTAGACTGATTATTAATATCAGATAACTCTTTATTCTGATGAGTTGTAAAGTTACTTTACAACTACAAGTCAACTTATTCTACTAACCCGAACCCTACCAGTCTATTTACACTCTAATGAGAGTTAGTAGACATGCAGGTGCAATGTTACTTATAGTCAACAGAAGGCTCAAAAGGGACTATCAAAATAAAGTGAAACTGGATATTCAATCATCTTTTCTCTTTTATTTGCCTCTGTGCCAACTTTTTTGCAGCATGTTGCAGCCATCAAAATCAAAACTTGTTTAAATTTACAAAATACACTTAAGTTGGTCAGTGAAAACATTGGACATTTTACATTTGTACTCTTGTCAGTTAAATAAGCTAATAGTTAAAGAGAATGAACTAATCACATTTTTCTTGATTTTATTGCATTTTACTAAATGGACAAACTTTTCTGGAAATGAGGTTGTAGCTGCAAAGTTACTTATAGTCGGTCAGTTGAACATCTGTTGAGGAGCATCAGTATAAAACGGTCTACTAATACTCTAGTTGACACGTATAACGTTTCTTCAACAGAATGTCTAAAGAACACCATCAAAATAAACCCTCATATAAAACCCAAGGCCTTCACATTATCTTAAACACTTCACATTGAAGTATCCAATCTTATAATGATCAACTTGAGAACGTGCTTCCATTATGTTATACAGTATGCATTAAATATGTGCATTGCTTCTGGGGTCTGAAATATAAAAGCATGGCTATTGTAAGGAGTTTTCAGCCTGTGGTTTGATTTAGATTTTGATAGAGATTCCCTCTGACACTTGTTTATTTTCATTTGCATCATTCCTGCAATGCCGTTTCTTTCTGGTGTCAGATTGCTCTTAAAAGAATACACTTAAAAGAATAAACATGATTATATTTCATAAGACCTTTCTGGTAAAAAGCATGTGCACTGTCGTAAAAAAATAAATAAATAAAAAGAAAGAAAGAAAAATAAACAAACAAATAATGGGGTGGGATTAAATAAGTTGTCTTCGTCCCATTCCTTTGCAGGCAGATTTCGATTGTCACAGTGTAATACTGTGTTTTGTGTTGCTTTTTTTTTTTTGTATGAATGAATGAACGAATAAATAAATAAATAAATGTTAAAGCCTCAACACTTTTAGCCTACTGGATTTTTAGCAGGTCAGAGAAAAAAAGTATTACAAGAATTAAGTTGGAAATCTGTTCACTTTTAAATTTCTTGATATTGATTATATATATATATATATATATATATATATATATATATATATATATATATATAAATACTATAAATACTATATATATATATATATATATATATATATATATAATCTCCCAAATCATAAGCTTAAAAATGTAATCTTGACATGATGACAGTATTGTCTCTCTGTCTTCAAATTTAAATATAATATTGATTAATTTACTTATTATTTATTTCAATAATTAGGGTTTATTTATTTATTTATTTTATTATTTATTTTGTTGTATTTATGGGCTCACTGGAACCAGAAGCATAAGGTTAAAGAAGAGTAAATCTGACGACAATATTGTCTCTCTGTTTTCAAACATATAGGTAAAAAAAATGCTAATAAATCAATTAAACAATTAATGCATGATTCTAATAAAATACAGAACAAATATATTTCTATTTTTTTTTCTGAAGGCTAAAATGCATTTCTTCCTAATTTGTCATTTTGTTGTGCATTGTTCACATTTTGTGTAAACTGATCTCCGTTTCAATCCTCTCGAAAGCTCAGACGTTGACAGCAGAGCACTCGGAGAGCATTACTGCCCACACACACACACACACACACACACACACACACCAGTGTGGAGTTTGTGGATTTATTGGCCATTGTAGGACGAGCCTTTGTCTATGTCCACAAGTACTCCGAGAGCTTAGTATTTGTAGCTTTCTGGCTCTAAATTGTGGAATAAACCCGCTTACAGCTTCTCTCATTCTCTCTGTGAGCATATGTGTGTGTGTGTGTGTGTGTGTGTGTGTGTGTGTGTGTGTCTCCTCGGCTCTATTGTTTGATACGGGTCAGTACAGAGCTTCTTCTTTGCCTGCAGACACCACAGCACCGCTTCTGTAGTATTTATAGCACTAGAGCATTCTGGGATATGAATCATAGATCGCGTATGGGTCCATGAGTATCTCTCTATTTGCGTGTTAAAAAGTAGCGTGTATATTTTTCCTTGTCCTGAGGTCGGCACTCGAGTGAATCCCCGTCTCATTGCTGGTTTAGCTCGGCAGTGATGTTGCATTTAAAGATGACAGGATAATGAGTGCACTTTGTAAAAGGCCTCAAAAGAATATTTCTGAAGGAATATTTCAAGCGTTCTGAAAGAAATCAAATAAACATGCACACAGTTTACCATATGACATGAAAATAGGTGCACACTTAAACAGCACCAGTGCATACAGTACTTGTTAAAGGACCTGGGAGGTGTAGTAAAGGTATATTTATGGAATAGGGCAACAACAATTTGCAAGAATAGTTATAAATAATAAATATATATAATAATAAAAAATATAAAATAATAAAAATAAATATATCATTTCACCTCTAGAACACAATAAACGTTTGTGGAACATGTAAATACACCTTTTGCAAGAATTATGAACACTTTGAAAAATGCTGGGTTGTTTTAAATATGGGTTGGGTCAAATATGGACAAACCCAAATGTTAGGTTTAAAAAGATATAATTAAAAAATCACAGTTGAAAGTGAAAGTTGAAGTTGGGTTAAAATTTTAAATTACATTTTTTAACCCAACATTTGGGTTTGTCCATATTTGACCCAAATTTGGGTTAAAACAACCCAGCATTGATTAAAGATAAAATTTACTATTGATATTGTCATAATTTGGCAATTGAATTGATTGCCAAATTAAGACAACACACACACACAGACACTAAAAATGCTGGGTTGTTTTAACCCAACTTTGGGTCAAACATGGACAAACCCAAATGTTGGGTTAAAAATGTAATTAAAAAAATGTAACCCAATGGCTTGATTTGTCCATATTTGACCCTAAGTTGGGTTAAAACAACCCATCATTGATTAGAGTTAAAATTTACTATTGATATTGTCATAATTTGGCAATTGAATTGACCCCCCCCCCACACACACACGCACACACACACACACACACACAAACACACTCTAAAAATGTTGAGTTAACAACGTAATTACAAAATTTAACCCAATGGCTTGATTTGTCCATATTTGACCCAAAGTTGGGTTAAAACAACACAGCAATTTTTAGAGTGCATATTTATAACTTGCACCAACATGCTAGTTTTGAATATATATTTATATAAAGTTATATCCCTTCTTAAAAGTGATGGGAACTAAAGTACAGAGGCGATGTTCCCGCGTCCCCTCAGTGAGTGACGTCTCGTCTGCGTAGGTCTCCCGTCGTTAACGAGACTTCCCAGTTTAAGTGCTCTTCTTGAGTCATTTAACGTCCCACCTGCACATCTGCACCAGCGTGTGTGTCCTTGGGTGTCCTGTTTAATGAGACACATCCTTTCTTTTACTTTACCACCACACAATGCATGAAAAATGAACTATACACATACAGTATAACACAATAAAAGCTTCAATAGTAGGCACTCGTTCCATACAATCAGCGCACAAGAAAACAGTCTCTTTAGACAATTGACAATCTAGACAAGCATTTATAGATGGAATACTGACATGAGGACTTTTAAATTCTCAATAATCAAATCAAAAACAAAGGGTCCAGATTGTAGTCTGATTATCTTTTAGCAAAACATACATTGTGAACACGCTGAATTGATGAACATTATGGGTTCCGACAGGCGTTTCATATATTATGTTAATAATGTTAATTGTGTCTAATGGATTAGGCAGTATGTAAACATATTTTTTTTAATTTTGTTATTATTTTTTATTTTTTATTATGTTATTTATTATATTATGTTATATTATGTTATATACTATATTATATTATATACATGTTATCATGTACATTTTAGGTGCTAATACGTACATTTTAGGTGTTAATATGTACATTTCAGGAGCTACTATGTCAATTTTAGGTCCTAATATGTACATTTTAAGTGTTAATATGTACATTTTAGGTACTATGCACATTTAGGTGTTAATAAGTACATTTTAGGTGTTAATATGTCCATTTTAGGTGCTAATAAGTACATTTTAGGTGCTAATATGGACATTTTAGGTGCTAAAATGTCCATTTCAGGAGCTAATATGTCCATTTTAGGTCCCAATATGTACATTTTAGTTGCTAATAAGGACATTTTAGGTGTTAATATGTACATTCTAGGTGCTAATATGTACATTTTAAGTGTTAATATGTATATTTTAGGTGCTAATATGTACATTTTAGGTGCTAATATGTCCATTTCAGGAGCTAATGTCCATTTTAGGTCCTAACATGTAAAATTTAAGTGTTAATATGTACATTTTAGGTGCTAATATGTCAATTTCATGAGCTAATATGTCCATTTTAGGTGGTAATATGTTAATTTTAGGTACTAATATATGTATTTCAGGTCACAACGGATTGAGCAGACATGTACAGAAGACCAGCTGTCATGGTCAGGATTTTCATTAAATAATACATCAAATATTGGTTTGTTTTGCACCAAACCCTATTGTAAACCCTCAGAACATACAGGATATATGGCATGTGTCACATTCTGTGATACTTTTACATCTTATACATCTCTATTGCTATCCAATGCCATTATATGGACGAGCACGAAAGGGTTTTTTTTTTTTAAATGTATTATTCTTTTGCAGTCCGAAAAAGAAAGAAGGATATACGGCATTAAAACAACACAGGGTGTTTAAATTATGACTTAATTTTAATTTCAGGGTGAACTAACCTTTTAAAATCAAGTCAAGAACCCTAAAATAGATATAGATCCCAACTGAAGCTGCTTTTCTAAGAGTGAATGACGACTGGACAACATGACATGTCTAAAACTGGCAAACCTATAAATAAGAGACAATGCGAAATCCTCTGTTTGTGCATTTCCCCCCTCTGGATTATAATCTACTGTTATTATGTGTCCGTGGCATTGAGATAATCCTTAACACTTAACCTCCGTCTGTCTGACAGAAACACACGTCTGATCTCGGCATGATGTACATGGAAAACATCATCAATTCCATTCAGTTTTGTGAATTTTAATCTCAGTGGATCTAGATAAGACAGTCTCAGTAATTTGTTCTGAGAAAACTAGATCTGAAGAGATGATATGATTCAGTACACTTGTATATGGGGCATTATGATGAAAAGAAAGGTGTATATTCAGTGCAGGTCTCTCTCTCTCTCTCTCTCTCTGAGCTGTAAGCTGCTGTATTTTAAGAAAGACCAATTTAGATTCATCTGAGCATGTATATCTCCATAGAGTTCATTTCTGTTTCGATTTAAAGCGGTGTAACCGTTTATTAAATGGTCAGAATGTGTATAATTGAGCTGAAACCCTCGAAAGTCATTAATGTAGTTTCATGGTCGTTAAGGTCAGAGATTTTAACCACTAGTGGCCCCCTGAATTCAGAGTTGTATACAACCAAACAAATATAATCAGTCTGGATTTTACAAGGCTGTTTAAATGGAAGAATAAAAAGCTTATTTACATTCATGCTTATAAGACAATGCCTGAGCATTTCGCCATGTAAAGAAGTGTGCTTAACTGAACTGAATGTGTGCTTGTAGTGTACTTCACATCTTAAAAGTATTTGTAAAACACAAACTACTTGAAGAAAAGGTTACACTCCCTGTTTTAACCCAACTTTGGGATCAAAAATGGACAAACCCAAACTTTGGGTTAAAAATATAATTAAAAAATTTAACCCAATGGCTGGGTTTGTTCATATTTGACCCAAAGTTGGGTTAAAACAACCCAGCGATTTTTAGAGTGATAATGCTGGAATTATATATGCAGGGGATGATGTACATCCAGCCGGTTATTATCTCTAGAATAACCTCTCGACAGGGTGATTCGTGCGGTCTTGCTTTAATCTGAAGGGGGTTGTTTTAAACCAATTTTGGGTCAAATTTGGACCAAACGTTGGGTTAAAAATGAAATTTAAAAATTTAACCCAATGGCTGGATTTGTCCATATTTGACCCAAATTTGGGTTGAAACAACCCAGCATTTAGTTGCCACATAAGCAAATAAGTAGACGATAAATTTTGATCAGAGTTGAAATTTTTTATTAGGTTAAATCTTCGCGGAGAGAGCAGCGGCGAGTTCAAACTAGACGGACATTTAAGAGATACGGTATACAGTCATGACACTTACACTCTAAATGCTGGGTTGTTTCAACCAAAATTTGGGTCAAATATGGACAAACCCAAATGTTGGGTTAAAATGCAATTTAAAAATGTACAGTTGAAAATGAAAGTTGAAATTACATTTTTTTAACCCAACATTTGGGTTTGTCCATATTTGACCCAAATTAGGGTTAAAACAACCCAGCATTGTTTAGAGTGTATTACACAGCATACATACAATAATTATGGGAGATAAAATGCATTGATTTCAGATTAAACCGTTTTAAAATCATGCCTGTCTGTGTTCTATGATACAAAATTTACAAAACGGCCGCCGCTGCGTTTATTTGAAACAAGAGAGTGCGAGTCCACGACACTGGATGGCGTAATTAAATAACTGTACACCAAATATTGATTTGACTGAGTTTTAATATTTTATTAACTCACCAAATGCACAAATTCCACGAAAATGTGACCTACGCTATCTCAAGACCAATTCATACAAATTCGTACGAGTGATTAAAAAGTGGCTAATTCGTACTAATTCATACGACCTCGCTCGTACGAATTCTTACGATTTGTCTAAACCCACGTGTTGGTTAGGTTTAGGGGCGGGGTCAGGGGTAGGTCATTCGTACGAATTCATACGAATTGGCCAATTCGTAAAATATGTACGATTTAGCAAAATCGTACGAGTGAGGTCGTATGAATTTTTACAAATTAGCCACCTCGTAAAATTCGTACGAATTCCCGTAAGATTCGGGTTGGATTGACCAATCAGAATCAGGTATTCCACAGAGGCGTGTGTTATATATATGTTCACTTATGTTATATAGATAAATTAAGTTCTAATGGAATTGCCTCTCTTAAAGCACACTTTCAAGTGTGGCCTCTCTCTAGTAAAATGATTAGAACCGGCATTGGTTAACTGGCAGAAACACATCCAATTTTATCATAGATTGAAATTCGCAGACAACATCAACATTACAGATACGAGTGCATTCCTCGACTGTATCGAGACCATAAGACGAGAGATACTCAAACGAAAGCTCCTGATCTCATCTCATCTCATGAGTCTCTGCTGTCACTGTCCTCTAAACCATGTACATCTGAGACAATCACATCCATCACGGCCTTATCACTGACGCCACAACATTAGCAACAATATGGCAGTAATTACTCACAGCCGTCACGACTGAGGAGACTCAAAAACAACCAGCTTCTTCTCTCGGTTAGGAAACATGCTGTGCAAATCACCTTCCTCACAGCTGTGTGGGACTCAATATATTCCTGATCTTCCTGCATTGACACATTGAAATGAGCTGGACAATGACATCCAGAGCGGCGTACATGAACTCAGGCCACATCCACACAGAACCAGAGCTTTCCCCACACTCTCAGAAAAAAGGTACAAAAGCTGTCACTGGGGCTGTACCTTTTCATAAGGTAAACTTTTGTCCATTTCAGGTGCTAATATGTACATTTTAGGTGCTGATATGTCTATTTCATGAGCTAATATGTCCATTTTAGGTGGTAAGATGTACATTTTAGGTGTTAATATGTATATTTTAGGTGCTAATATGTACCACTAAGGTACCAATATGCAGCCTTTGGGTACAAAAGTGTACCTTTTGTACAGGTACAGTCCCAGTGACAGGTTTTGTACCTTATTTTTTCTGAGAGTGTATCCGATCTTTTTTATATATTAGCATATAGTCCGCCATTGTTGTTGCTGTTTAGCGGTGTGTGACTAATGCTGACACGTGGTGTGATGACATCATCGTTTCACAAAATAAACACGATAACACAAGGATATCGGTTTCAGATTTATGCACTTTGGCTTCAGAAAATAGTGGTTTCAGAGTCCCAAAACGGACGAAAACACCAATATCATACACAATGTGCACGTATACAGCTAAACGCGTTAAATTAATAACATTCTTAAATTCTTTATTCTTAATTCTTAAATTAATAACATTCTTACAACGAACCCTCACTGAACTTGCTTAAGCAAGTCTATGACACTATTTTCTTCTAGATCTGCTGTTCATCCTCATTATTTTCCTTTATACATTATTCTACGCTATCTCACGACCAATTCGTACGAATTCGTACGAGTGATTAAAAAGTCTCCAATTCGTATGACCTCACTCGTACGTATTTGTATGATTTGTCTAAACCCACGTGATGGGTAGGTTTAGGGGCGGGGTCAGGGGTAGGTCATTCGTACGAATTCATACGAATTGGCCAATTCGTAAAATATGTACGATTTAGCAAATTGGTACTAATTCGTACGAGTGAGGTCATACGAATTAGACACTTTTTAATCATGCGTCGAATTCGTACGATTTAGTCACGAGATCGGGTTGGCATTATTGCATTGTTAATCACTGTGAAGCTGCTTTTGAATCTGTGTTATAAAAAGCGCTATATAAATATATAAATAAATATAGGTGTATATAAATAAAGGTGACTTGACATTTATTTTAAGGGGAGACATTTGGTATTTCAGGAAGATACAGTAGGTGGCCAGAATGAATAATATTCATGCGTCACTGGATGGTTTTAACAACCCAAATCGTGGAGAATATAATCTGCACAATCAGAAACATGGCATATTTTTCATCCATTCTTCAGCTAAGCTCAAACCCCTTCAAAAAAACACAACCCAACATAGCAGAACTTCATATCCGTCCTCATTCACTCTGCACACAAATACATTAAATATCACTTAACTGTAAATGAATGTTTCTCTCTCTCCCCCATTTCCTCATCCAGTCTCAACATTGCATCACAATATGCAGAACTCTTACTTGGGTTACGCTTACACAAAAACAATGTACTAAATCTGAAGTTTTTCACTGCATTTTTCCGCATGCAGACGACAGCGTTGTTAAAACGGTCCTTGTTTACTCAGATCCGTGAAATGAACATTGCATTATTCACGACTGGCCAGTAAATGACGATTTCACTTTGTAAAGAAAAACATCCCAATGTTATGTGCATGACATCACCGTTTTGAGAGATGATAATCGTATAATATTCAAAAACTTGCACTTTTCAGGCTCCCAAAACACCATTGTCATGTAAATGAACAATGTATAAAGTTTTTTAATTTAAAATGGTGTCGTGTAAACTGAGTTTTTGTTTTGTTTTCAGGCAAGACGCCACAGCTCAACAGTTGTTTGAAAAATTTGCATAAAAATATGCAAATGCAATTATCTAAATAAATATGCTCTAATTTGCATGTTTCCATAAAATAAATCTGAACATTGGATAAAGCCAGCTTCACAATTATTGTTTCACTTTGTTGACATACTTGAGTATGATATATAATGCGGACGATATAGTGACCAAACACCTCGGTAAAAGCCTTCAGAATAAAGACAGGAATAAAACTGTCAGATGTGATGTGTGTACGGCCGCTGAAGTGGAGATTTCTAACGCAGTGCATACTTTTATTATATGTGTTGATTCTTGGTTGAGTATAAACACACTTACATGTGTATTTTGAATGTTTATTTTACACAGAAGACATTATATGGAGGCAAAATAGCCCACAATAATAATACAAAAGTTTTTTCTTTTGTATTTTTTAGGAATTTGGTCTTTGATATCATGAGATTATATATTTTTGAGATAAAGAAAACATGGTTTTGATTTAGAATTGAGCGTACAACAAATCAGCAGAGCGTTTGGCTTTATCACACAGAATGTCTTGATAATAGAGTTTGGTATTTTCATCCATCTGACGCCAGCTTTGAATCCTGAAATCTCTTTGAGATGGTCGTCCAGCACCCTGTAATTAATACTAGATTTACTGACACGTACACTTGCATCGTTTAATTACTAATTCATAATTGTTCCTCTTGTTCCTCTTCACTCGTCTAAAGGTATTGTATATTCTGTTATTGCATGATAATGAGTAACCACTCGACCTAATTTCACACCCTGGGGTAAAAGACCAATAATATTCAGTCAAATTATTGATTTAATGCACTTACACTCTCAGGTGAGAGCAAAAATTAGTTAAATAATGTCACTAACTTTGCAAGACTGTTATTGAACTGAATTGAGCTGAACTATACTCTTCTGTTGAGATGCTTTACAGCTGAAATTTAATTAGTTTTATCATTAAACTGTTATTTATCTGTTTTGCATAAAGTGCCATAGACATAAATGACATGATATATCACATTGCACTTTGTCCCTGTACATGCATTTGTATTTATAAAAACATAACCGCAAACCACAAATCCCAAGTGTTCATTTATGCATGAATATTATATCCTATAAATAAATGGCCACGTTTAAACTGCATTGGTGGGCTTCGGTGAATCATTTATAACTGATGGAAAAAAAGAACCCATTAACATTTAATCACATTTTGTTCCCATGGATACAAAACCCAGAAATGACAGCTAAAGAAAGGGACATTTGGACATTCCTGCGCTGAAGTGTCGTCTGAGTGTGTGGGAGAATGTCATACTGTATATGCATATGGCATTTTTGCTTTCCTGATTGTCAACAATGCTAATCACTGTTTAATTCCATCATGCCAAGCAGCGCCGGCATCCTTCAGGCCTTCCGTGTCGTTTCTCAGCCGGATCAGCATATAAGGAGTGATTGGGTAGATACTTTCGCAACAACGTACATCAAACCAAAAATTATTCAGACACCAGATATCATTTTTCAGTTTACTTGTAGGCGCAGGACACTATAGTTCATTTATATAAGTGAGGAGAGCAAAATAAAGTTAACTGTGACATGTTATACAAACACTATCTCACAACCAATTCGTATGAATTCGGACGAGTGATAAAAAAGTGGCTAATTCGTACGACCTCACTCATACGAATTTGAGCAATTTGTCTAAACCCATGTGGTGGATAAGTTTAGGGGCGGGTCAGGGGGTAGGTTTAGGGGCGGGGTCAAGGGCACGTCATTCGTACAAATTCATTCGAATTGGCCATGCGAGGCTGTTTGATTTCGCAACAACGTACATCAAACCAAAAATTATTCAGACACCAGATATCATTTTTTCAGTTTACTTGTAGGCGCAGGACACTATAGTTCATTTATGTGAGGAGAGCAAAATAAAGTACAAACGCTATCTTGCGACCAATTCGTACGAATTCGTACACTGTAAAAAAATATTGTTGGTTTAACAGAAAAAAGTAAGTAACCTGGTTGCCTTAAAATTTTAAGTTAATCGAACTGGAAAAAGTGAGTTAATACAATGAAGGAGATTAATTTAATCATCAGAAACTCAAAATAATAAGTTATCTCAACTAAATAAATTATTTAAGTTGATTTGACAAAAGAAAAAAATGTGATAACAAAAAAACAACAATTACAGTGTATGAGTGATTAAAAAGTGACTAATTCATACGACCTCACTCGTACGAATTCGTACGATTTGTCTAAATCCACGTGATGGGTAGGTTTAGGGGCGGGGTCAGGGGTAGGTCATTCGTACGAGTTCATTCGAATTGGCCAACTCGTAAAATAAGTACGATTTAGCAAAAATTGTACTAATTCATATACTAGTGAGGTCGTACGAATTGTTACGAATTAGCCACCTAAAATTTGTACGAATTGCCGTGAGATCGGGTTGATTATACCCAAAAATATTATATAACAAAAATGATTCGGACACTTTGACCTGACCGTAATTGCTAATGCTATTTTTACACACACACTAAACAACATGAAGGATTTCTTGGTCACTGGTTGAGCTAAACTGGTATTATCTAATTTTAGAAATTTAACTGCTGACGGATTTAACATTATTCGTTTGTGAGAGTCTAACAGAAGGACGGACAAAACCAGTCAAATATCCACTGAGTCATATTTTAGTACCATTTTCTAAACGATATAGTGATTAAACTATGAGAAATGTGTCTGAACTCGTTGGTTTGACTTTACCTGAGCTTCATCACTCAGGTGAGTTTTAGGAAAGTGCAGATAAGCCTTTATAAATCTGAAATTAATGCTACAGTACTTTTTTGTTTTGCTGATCTTCAGTTTTTTGTTCCTTATATCACTGGAGAGGTCAGAGACCCTTTGGGAGCAACAGATGATGAAATTAGCGTCACCGCCGGGGACTGATCGAAGCGGAACTAATTTGAATTTGTTAAATTTAACGTTAAGCAGCGAGGGCACTTTTTATGCACATCAAATAAATGAGGGAATTGGCTAAATGAACAGGGTTTGAAAGACTCAGTGCATTAGCACATGAATACTTGTTAGCTTGTGCTACACACACTAACATATACACACACACATCCTCTTTGACTTTGTTTTCCACAACAGCCCTCCATCACTCACTTTCTCTCTTTATCTCTCGCTCTAACAATCAATATCACACAAAATGACTAATGTATCATAATCACGATTTACGAACACGAGGTTTGTACACAATGAGTCTACAGTATGAAGCAGATTGAACACTGAAAAAAGTACAGTAAATCATATTAATTATCTAACTGTAAATTGTTAGATATGTATGTGAATATACAGTATAGTAAAGTGTAATTTATTCCTGTGATCAAATCTGAATTTTCAGTCTTCAGCGTCACATGATCCTTCAGAAATCACTCGAATAGGATGATTTGCTGCTCAATAAACATTTATGATTATTATCAATGTTGAAACAGTTTGTCTACTTCAGATTCAAGTGTCCTTTCCTATACTGACTCCACAATTATATTGTTTAATGTAAAGATCTGCTATTTTTTACTGTAAATATAAAAAATGCTGTCACTGACCCTTTAATACATCTTGTTTTATGCCCACTAACAGTACAGTCAGTTTCCACAGAAACATCATTCAACTCATAAAGTCTAACACACCCATCCATCCGAATTCACTGACTTTCCACAAATCATGACAGATTTTGACAGGTCGGTGAAGTGCCCTCGGCGCTCCGTGATGTAGTGCGCCTCCCGTATGTTCAGTTTCACTCCACGATTCCTCGTTTCGTCAGAAAAATCCATCCCATGTGCAACCAGGCTCGCAACAAACAGCCGCCTTTGAGCAATCCGTGGGAAGAATGAACACTAGTAATATTGACTATTATTGAATATTGACAACAACTGATGCAAAGGCCTCTTAGTCCGTCTAACCAAATAGGACCATATCTGTAGTATTGCGAGAACCACTAGTAGTTCACATGACGTGACATAATTCTCAAGAGAACTAATAATTCTTCCCCGTGCCATGGGGAGGGGAAAACATTATTTTTGCGAGAACTTTAATGTGTCCCGTGCCATGGGGGAGGGGAAAACATCATTTTTGCGAGATTAACCTTGATAAAATAAATAGTTTTTCTTTCCAAATGTTATAGATTACAAAAATATATACTTAGTAATATTATAAAACAAATAAAACACCAAATACATTTATACTTTTCCAATTTTAGGTCAATCAAGTTAGATTTTATGTTTATTTGTAAATTTGTCCATAGTCGTGCAGTGGGTATTCTCGATGTATAAGGGGTTAGGTGGGGTGGGGAAGGGGGTGGTGGGTGGATGTCAACTTAAAAGGTTACTTAAGTAGTCAACAAAGACATAAATGAACTGAGACAAACCTTTGTAAAAAAATAATAATAATATTGTGGAGGTTTAAATGACTACTATTGGGTAAAAAATGTTATCAGATTTGAGGGTAACAGGAGGGTTAATGTAATGTTAACCCATAAAGCTAAGTTTCTTAAGTTTGATAATTGATCTGTTATGTCATGTCTTAGTAATGTCAAGTTGTCATGACAAAGACACTGATAGGTTATGATGTATTATGTAAAGAGGTCATAACAAAGACATCTCAAACAATGTCATATTTGAGCGAATGAGTGAATATGAAACCTTCATATTCATGACGTGTCGTGTCATGATTATGAAGGAGTCATGTCATTCTTATGCACACCCCTTCAAGTAAAGTGTTACCATGAGTTTGAAGTGTAAGTATTTGATGATCTTATACTATGTGCTCAGTATTATCTCATTTTTAACATATGAGACATGTCTCATATATCGCATATACTGTATGAGATAACTTATAGAGGCTTTTGCATGGGAGGGCTAAAGCATTGGGTCATGCTATATGCATTCTTGCATCTTCTATGTATGTTGTGGCAGATTTTCAGTCTCAATTCAAATCATCAAAGTCTGGTTCAGGTCTCAGTGAAAATCTTTCAGAGTCGAGGTTTCAGGTCTCAGAAGAATAACTTTATTGAGCAGTTCAACAAAGTGAGATGTTGGCCAGGCATCTGATCTTCCAATGGTCGGCACACATTCTTATACCTTTTAGTACCCAATTAGCGCTCAAATCGTTATCTTTTCTCTCTTTGCTCTTACTTATTACTCCTCCCAGATTAAAAACACCCGCATCATCATTTTATTGGGGCAACCTTCTTTGCGCATGCGTATCATTTCTTTTAAAAAAATGGACATCTGTATTGGTGTCTTTTTACACAATGGGCTCCTTGTTTCAGTAAGCTTTTCTCAGTGGCACATTGTTATATTGTATACAATTTGTTTCTCTCCCAGTGCCTTCCAATACTTTTGGGAACTTTTACACTCTCTCGTCCTTGTCCTCATGTACCCTATGACTCTAGTTTTTTCTGCTTGGCATTACATCACATGCACGCTTCTTTCAGCACGCTTCTTTCACATGTACATAGGACAAGCAGAATTATCTAACATGTACAGCTGAAAAATACATACAAATCAGTGCAATAATAATATTCTGTTCCAATCAAGGCAAGTAAATGTCACTTATTCATGCTGTTGTTTCCTTTGCACACACACACACACACGGCGCCTCACCATGGGAACAACTCGATGACACTTCTCTGGAGATGAACACGAGAGACTCCCGTTTAACATCAGACTTCACTTCCTCTAGCCGTGGAGTGAGACACAACAAGACATAACGAATCCTGGACAAATCTCTGCACTGAGCGAGGACTGGCTTCGGCCACTGATCTGAGACCAGCTTCACTTTCAGTCCCTGCATTCATATCCATAATCCTCTGAGGGACTATAGCTTCAGCTCCGGATCATAGTGTGAGCTCAGATCGGGCCTTCTAGAACAAAAACAGACTGATAAAAGGCAGCCTTTGCCTCGACTACAGATTTCTTTGCTGACCAGTTTTTAACACAGGGGCACATTTGTAGATCCCCATCACACCATCTCCCAAGACTCTTCCCTGGCTTCTCAGAAACTATTGGTATTGCCTCACCATTAATCAAGAATGTTTCATCTACTACCTTTCCTTTAACTATCGAGATGCTCCTTGATTTAGAGGGCTCAAATTGCATTCGTGCCCATTCGATATTATCTGTCGACTTCCCCAATAACCGATTAGTGCAGGCTACTGTTGTAGTCGTGGTTGTCATGTCATCCATGTATGCTCTGATTGGTGGTAGTCGCATCCCAGAAGCCAAGCGCATCTTGATGCCTTAATGATTACTTCCATTGCCATGGTAAAAGCCAGTGGAGAAATGGTGCATCCTGCCATTATTCCAACCTCTAAACATTGAGTTATTATAGCAGATGTTCTCCCAGTGATTTTTAAACACTGTGAAACGTTCTTCGGTTTTTGACTCTGCGTGTTGCCGTCAGCAAACCAGCATCATAATAATGTCATTTTTATTGAGATGAATGGTAATGCTAACGTATAGCTTTCTCCAGCGATTACAGACTTGCTTTACACAAGCACAATCACCCCCAAAAACAAATAAAGGCGTCGAGTGTTTGCAGCAGAGCGCATTCTTCACCAACTCCGCAGATTTTATATAACCACATGAAAAAGCTAAATTAGAACCTCTCTCTTTACCTTTCCCCCAAAGATACATTTTAATCTAATTCATAACTCCTACACATTGTCTTTGTCTCTTTCATTCCTCTGTCTTGGAGAGAATTTCAATATCCCAGGATACACAGTTCTGGATCCAGCTAAAACCCATTACACTGCCACTCATAATTGCAGCCGTTGAAGTGAGATGCACAAAATGTCACATTGTCATAAGTGACTTGCAAAGGCACTTTGGAGTGCAAATTATATATATTTTAAAATTAGACTTTAAATGGGCAGGATGGAAAATCCATTAAAAATAATTGATCTATTCAAACTAGAGCCCTCTAAATTTGGTTATTAAATTGCATGCGGCCACAATCATTTTCAGACACAAACGTAGACTTATATACAGTATATGTACCTATTTACCAAATCTTAACAGACTCAAGTTGCATAAAACCAAACTCGGTATTTACCAAGCAACCTCCCGGTCTCTTTCTTGATCCAATAGTGAAGTGAGTTAAACTGCAGTTCCTCCACTGGCCACTAGAGAGTCAATCCCATAGACCTGCATGTTAAAATGCCCAACTTTACAGCAGATAAACACATGTTTACAGCCTGGTGCAAAAAGTGGTTTCGGTCTATATTGCTAATTTTGCCCTTCATGACGACTGTGAGGGGGGTGAATATTTTTATAACTCATCCGTTTAAATTATATTAAGCCTTAAAGTTGTGCATAATTAAGGGTGTGGCCACTTGAGTGACAGGTGTCTGTTAGCATCACGGCACCTCAGCTAATCCGCGTCTCTATTTGTTTATCCAAGATGTCGACCTTGGGGTTCAAAAACGCTCTTCAGAAACCCAAGGGTCACGGATACTACGTCCATATTTTTTCACAGTCTATGGTATTTACGCATTTGAATGCTCGCCATTTATTGGCTTAAGACTAGATGGTATAATGTTTTATTGAATTGATTGCCTTGAGAATATTAAGACCCCCCGCTCGAATTCTCCTGTGTCACAGCAAGGCTACGCTTTAATGCATGTGCCTACGAATAAACAATGTCTTCCCGTGGTGTGCGCTGTGTCTGCTGTTACTGTTTTCTGCTTTGCCATTCACACTGTGCTCTATGTAAATGTGACCTGATTTTTCAGACTGAAAGGGGCACTTAGTGAAGCTTTGTAGGACTAAAGCTGAATAACCAGACACTGCAGCAGTCGATAGGCACATCAAACCGTTTCCACTGGGCATATCGGGAACACGCTTAAGCCCCTCGTACTATTTTTATTCATAGCTATCATTTAAAATTAATCTCTCATTTACTTTAAGGCTTATGGAAGGTGTGCAGGGGCCAGCGTCTGGTGTGCGGACGTGACAGATGCCGTTCCCACAGTTCGGGGGGCGTGTGGATGTATTTCATTTGCATTATTGAGATTGTTTGGTTGGAAAATGTCTGTGTTTTAGTTCTACAAAGTTTCATTCTCCCCATGGGATCTTCAGGTTTGTGAGCGCTGCCCTACTTTCTGTGCGCTTGCCATGCAACAATAGCTTCTGAACTGTGTAAAAAAATAAAAAATAAAAAAAGCCTTCTGAAAGTGGGGAATACGACGACTTAGGGCCGTCAGGAGATGGATTAATGGGGAAATGCATTTGATTGCAGCAGATTTCAGACAGACTCGTACACCACCGCAGAACGGTTGGGGGAGAGAGAGGCGGGCGGGAACAGAGAGATGCTAATTTTAGGAGAGGGGAATATTTTTCCCTTGAATTCAATGCTTTGTCCTCTGACTGCATGATCATAAGCACTGTAGTGGCGTTCTCAAAGCAGGTCGCAAAACCGTTTAGCTTAGTAATTGTTAACCCAAGAGTCATTCTTATCTCTGGTTGAGCATCACCCCGGGTTACCTTGTTTAACACTTAGTTTCACACTTTCTCATTGTAGACCCTGTAAGCAATTTTATTTGCATATTCATGAACATGCAACAAGCATGCAGCCTGTTGGAGTGTGTGTCCATCTGTCGACATGTAGATCCGCTCTGGTGATCTTAAAGTGCTGGAATATTAAAAAGGTTGTCTCATCCTACTCGTTTTCTAAAGATGTTAAAACTACCAACCTTATTTTATAATGCGGAAGGTATCTATTTTACCCTGGTTGGGTAGTATGAATGACATTCAGATGTTCTACATCCGCCATTTTGTTTCTGTCATGTGACCTACCAGCCCGGTCTCATCCCAAGGCTTTTGACATTGCGTCTACATCCGACACACATGGCACCCTTTAGCGTCAATATGAGACGCTAACACAGTCTCATCCCAAGACGTCATGTAACTGACGTCTTGGGACGTCTTTTGACCATACGTCAACATCCGCCGTTTTAGGGTACCCTTTAACGTCAGTTAGATGGCGTTCCTGGGACGTCGTACAACTGACGATTTACCTTTAACGTCAGTTAGGTGACGAGGTAGGTTTAGGGGTAGGTTTAGGTCTGGGGTAGGGTTAGGATCCGATAACGTCATCTAACTGACGTTAAACGGTACCCTAAAACGGCGGATGTTGACGTATGGTCAAAAGACGTCCCAAGACGTCAGTTATATATATATATATATATATATATATATATATATATATATATATATTATATATAATACATTGCAATAATATGGAGAGAAATACCAGTTTGCAATGTCATGAACTATCAATAACGGGCTGTCTTATACTTATGATGCAGGACAGGTCCACTCTTATGGTAAAAATAAGGTGGTTAGAGTGAATGACTGAGTTTGCCAAAATATGAAGCTTATGAATATTTGATGAGGGAGGCACCACATTGATCATTGCAGTATATTCTTTAAAGTTGCAATTCAGTTCAAGCAATGCAAAAGACCAGGTTTCATAACACAGGTGTTCAAGAGGTCTTCAACCCGGGTTAAGTGTAGTATGAAAGGCCCTTTTGGCAGGTTTGACTTTCTTTTTTCATCTTTTATGATGTGGCTTAGCGTCAAAATCACTATATCAATTATTGAAGAGGTTAATAATCGCAGGTTAATCACAATCCAAGGGTGTAAAATAGATGCAATATGTCAATTCGTCAGATATTGATGGCTATAATTTTATGAGGTGACTGTTTTAAATGCTTACAAATAACATGCTGGCAGGTTCAAATCCATCAGCCGGTCAACATACTCCTGAATACGAATAAGTAATGGCTTACAAAACAAATTACATTCTTCAGCTGAAGGCTAAGGCACTAAAAATTCAACTGCAATCTTTTCGTCTTAACAAATGAATCTGTCTCGCATCAGTGCTTTACCCTCTGATCAAGGACGGCATATCTTAAGAGCCACGCAGGCGTATATCCGGTGAACAGTATGTCCGCATACTGTAACCATCTCAGGCTTTTCCGTGAACTTAATTGATTGCTCCTCGCGACTTGAGAAAGGATCTATATCTGGAAACATCTTTCGGAATTGCCTCTCTTATGTGTTTCTCTCTTTCTTGCCCTTTAACAAATCCATTTAACTTCTGCAACCTCTGTAGTCACAGACATTGATGGGATTTTAAGCTGGACTGAAATTTTGGATCAAAAGCGCGGGATAGATTTGGGTGCGCGTCCTCCTGGCTGTCTCTGATAGCTTGTTTTGGGAGCCCCGGTAATCTGTTAGCGTCATCTATCACTTAGCCGCGGCCTTCATGCCTGTCAGAACGCTGGAGTGTTGAGTCAATAGACAGTCCTTGGCGATGTGGACGGCACACGATAGCTCAAAAAATCAACCACCTGGAAAGCATATTGGGAAAGTTTGAGAAGCTCAATTGAACATGACATCTCGACATAAATTCGAACAAACTCTGATTGATATTAAGCAGATTTAAAATATGATCAGAGCTCATTTAGATAACTTAATACTGGCTGATTGTCAGATATTTTGTTGAGGTATGGCACCGCAGATTGAATGCACCAGTGAGATTTTACACACACAATAAGACAACCTAGGATCTTGGTGAAAACGTCTCAGGTTACGACTTTAACCTATGTTCCCTGAGAACAGGGAACGAGACAATATGTCGAATGACGCAATGGCTAACGCCTTTTACCATTGCAGTGTACATGATTCCATGGTATATTTGGTTTACTGTTTGAGTATGCTGCCAATTTCTTTGTTACCACCAAATATTTTACATATTCTTGAAGATATCTTTAAGTCTGGTTTGAGACCCAACCTTAGGTTATCCAACCTCTCTGGTCTCGGTCTCGACTCGGACTCGACTGTCTTTGGTCTCGGTCTCGACTCAGACTCGACTCTCTCTGGTCTCGGTCTCGACTCGACTGTCTTTGGTCTCGGTCTCGACTCGGACTCGACTGTCTTTGGTCTCGGTCTCGACTCGGACTCGACTGTCTCTGGTCTCGGTCTCGAGTCGGACTCGACTGTCTTTGGTCTCGGTCTCGACTCGGACTCGACTCTCTTTGGTCTCGGTCTCGAGTCGGACTCGACTGTCTTTGGTCTCGGTCTCGACTCGGACTCGACTCTCTTTGGTCTCGGTCTCGACTCGGACTCGACTCTCTTTGGTCTCGGTCTCGACTCGGACTCGACTCTCTTTGGTCTCGGTCTCGACTCGGACTCGACTCTCTTTGGTCTCGGTCTCGACTCGGACTCGACTCTCTCTGGTCTCGGTCTCGACTCGGACTCGACTCGGACTCGACTCTCTTTGGTCTCGGTCTCGACTCGGACTCGACTCTCTTTGGTCTCGGTCTCGACTCGGACTCGACTCTCTTTGGTCTCGGTCTCGACTCGGACTCGACTCTCTTTGGTCTCGGTCTCGACTCGGACTCGACTCTCTTTGGTCTCGGTCTCGACTCGGACTCGACTCTCTCTGGTCTCGGTCTCGACTCGGACTCGACTCTCTTTGGTCTCGGTCTCGACTCGGACTCGACTCTCTTCGGTCTCGGTCTCGACTCGGACTCGACTCTCTTTGGTCTCGGTCTCGACTTGGACTCGACTCTCTCTGGTCTCGGTCTCGACTTGGACTCGACTCGGACTTGACTCTCTTTGGTCTCGGTCTCGACTCGGACTCGACCCTCTATGGTCTTGGTCTCGACTTGAACTCGACTGTCTTTGGTCTCGATCTCGACTCGGACTCGACTCTCTTTGGTCTCGGTCTCGACTCGGACTCGACCCTCTATGGTCTTGGTCTCGACTTGAACTCGACTGTCTTTGGTCTCGGTCTCGACTCGGACTCGACCCTCTATGGTCTTGGTCTCGACTTGAACTCGACTCTCTTTGGTCTCGGTCTCGACTCGGACTTGACTCTCTTTGGTCTCGGTCTTGACTCGGACTCGACTCTCTTTGGTCTCGACTCGGACTCGACTCTCTCTGGTCTCGGTCTCGACTTGGACTCGACTCGGACTCGACTCTCTTTGGTCTCGGTCTCGACTCGGACTCGACCCTCTATGGTCTTGGTCTCGACTTGAACTCGACTCTCTTTGGTCTCGGTCTCGACTTGAACTCGACTGTCTTTGGTCTCGGTCTTGACTCGGACTCGACCCTCTATGGTCTTGGTCTCGACTTGAACTCGACTGTCTTTGGTCTCGGTCTCGACTCGGACTCGACCCTCTATGGTCTTGGTCTCGACTTGAACTCGACTCTCTTTGGTCTCGGTCTCGACTCGGACTTGACTCTCTTTGGTCTCGGTCTCGACTCGGACTCGACCCTCTATGGTCTTGGTCTCGACTTGAACTCGACTGTCTTTGGTCTCGGTCTCGACTCGGACTCGACCCTCTATGGTCTTGGTCTTGACTTGAACTCGACTCTCTTTGGTCTCGGTCTCGACTCGGACTTGACCCTCTATGGTCTCGGTCTCGACTCGGACTCGACTCTCTTTGGTCTCGACTCGGACTCGACTCTCTTTGGTCTCGGTCTCGACTCGGACTCGACCCTCTATGGTCTTGGTCTCGACTTGAACTCGACTGTCTTTGGTCTCGGTCTCGACTCGGACTTGACCCTCTATGGTCTCGGTCTCGACTTGGACTCGAGTGAGCTGGTCTCGACTACAACACTGCGAGTTAGGTCATACGAATTTGTACGAATTAGCCACCTTTTACTCACTAATTGGTTGTGAGGTAGCTTTAAACATGAACGCTTCATTGTTGCAAAACACGTCACTTCAAATCGCTGACCCCTTTGGACGTAGAATTAGCACTGCATTGCATTAAATACTGCACAGTAACTAATTATTATACTTGCACTTTCATGCAGTGAAACAGATGTTCAGGCGTTCGCCTTGTCCATCCTGAGGTTCCCCAGATGTCTGGTTGTTTAAGTTACAATTGAATTCTCCCCTTCTAACAAGCGGTGGTGTTTTTGCAGGCCTTCCGCTTCACCTCATCGCCTTCGCTGAGCAGAACATCAGTAATTCGTGGCGTGCTCCTCCGTGTATATGCTAATGACTGCATTCACATGCCGAGTGCAATACCTGTGTGGCTCCGCTCCACATGAGAGCCTCTCTTTCGCTTCCAGTTGATTGTGTGAAGAAGCCCAAACTGACAGGAGCATCTCTCTCAGTTGGCCACACATTCCCTCCGTCGCACAAACACACTCACACACACACACACACACACACACTGTAGTAAACAGGCATTCTCTGTCTGTTACTTCCTCTCCACCTTTCCTCGCCTTTGAATGATTAAATCATGTCCTCAAGTGTATCCTTGAACTAAGGGAAAAGTCAAGCAGGCTGCAGAAGTTGGTTCAGTTTTTCAACAGCACTTCAATCTGAATGCACAGGAGAGGTCATTTCTGGGCGAACAGCGGCTGATTAAAAATGAGCAGAGCAGAGTTTCTTTTGCTTTGTGCTTTGGACATGATGTTGATCCCGCCAAGCAGACAATCTGAGGTCTGAGAACACTGAGTGTTTTACATGTCAAAGATTCATTGAAAAGTAGATATTATTAGCCAGCATTTTGAAATAATTATAAATTAATTTGTTTTCAATAATAGGGTTAGATTATGTTAGGTAAGGTTAGGTTAGGTCAGGTCAGGTCAGGTTAGGTTAGGTAAGGTTAGGTTAGGTCAGGTTGTGTTAGGTAAGGTTAGGTTAGATTATGTTAGATTAGGTTAGGTTAGGTTAGATTATGTTAGGTAAGGTTAGGTTAGGTCAGGTTATGTTAGGTAAGTTTAGGTTAGGTTAGATTAGGTTAGGTTAGATTATGTTAGATTATGTTAGGTCAGGTTATGTTAGGTAAGGTTAGGTTAGATTATGTTAGGTTAGGTAAGGTTAGGTTAGATTATGTTAGGTTAGATTATGTTAGGTAAGGTTAGGTCAGGTTATGTTAGGTAAGGTTAGGTTATGTTAGATTATGTTAGGTAAGGTTAGGTTAGGTCAGGTTATGTTAGGTAAGGTTAGGTTAGATTATGTTAGGTCAGGTTATGTTAGGTAAGGTTAGGCTAGATTATGTTAGGTAAGGTTAGGTTAGATTATGTTAGGTAAGGTTAGGTCAGGTTATGTTAGGTAAGGTTAGGTTATGTTAGATTATGTTAGGTCAGGTTGTGTTAGGTAAAGTTAGGTTAGATTATGTTATGTTAGGTTAGGTTAGGTTAGATTATGTTAGGTAAGGTTAGGTTAGGTCAGGTTATGTTAGGTAAGGTTAGGTTAGGTTAGATTCTGTTTGGTCAGGGGTGTATTCCAGAAAGCTGGGTTGATTAACCATCAGATTAACCCTACACTCTGGGTTGATTAACCCAAAACCTGCTTACTTGGGGTATGTCGGTTCCAAAACACCTGTGTCGAGTTAGTTTAATCAACCTACTGCTAATAACTTTGAGTTAATGCGCGCACCCCACGAACATATAAAGGCATTTTCAATGGAGACTTTCAATGGAAAGCTGAATTCAGGAGTCACCATGGAAACTAAGGGTGAAAAGTTACGTGCCGCGTACTTCTCCGTTAGAAGTTTAATGTTGGCTTATGAGGAGTTCAAGCCCATTATAATGGAAAAAAAATAACGAAAAATGGCTTGGCAAAAAATAACTGACAGAGTAAATGCGCAAGTTTTTTGTTTGTTTATTATTATTATATATTTTTTTCAATTTTAAATATGCTTGCCTTTCTTTTTTTTTTATTTGCAAAGTTGAATAATTGTCTTTTTGAGCATGTTGCATGACTCGACAAGCATTTACTTTTCTTTACATCAGTTTTTTAAGAATACAGTACATTGTATATCGACAATGATATGATATTACCAATGACAATGTGTAATTTTACAACATTGGACGTTTTCAAAACAATTTCCCCCACGTGCATCGACGGGTGAGTCGAAACTCATTATAATATGCAAAACTCTTATCCACTCACAGCAGTGGGCGTTTACGTCCAAGTCTTCAGTGGCTCAAAACTAGGGTAGAAAATAGCCTATTACTTATTCATTTAGAATGTTTTTGAATGCCAAAACCCATTCGAACGACATAAGTTGACCTCAGATAACAATATAATAAAATTTAAAAAGCCAGTTCATGACCCCTTTAAAATGCAAGGTGATCTCATTAGTAATCATTGGTATTCATAAATTGTGGATGGTTTGATTTTACTTGCATTGCTCCTCAAGTCTGTGCTGTCTCAAGGACCTGATGCTCCCGTTCTTATTATCTGGTCATCAACGGAGTGCAAAAATGCCAT
The DNA here is from genome assembly GCA_038021265.1 of Cyprinella venusta. Lineage (NCBI taxonomy): Eukaryota > Metazoa > Chordata > Actinopteri > Cypriniformes > Leuciscidae > Cyprinella > Cyprinella venusta. Next base: position 35,959,958 of record CM075871.1, read on the forward strand.
GATATTTATAGAGGCCTGGATTGACTGACACTGAGTAGCAAAGCAAGAGTTACACAGCTGTCATGCTTTTCCTGGTATTTCAAGGTTTTCTGACATTTACAGCTGTGCAGTGACCCCAAATCACAGAGGTCACATCTCCCTCTCCGCTTTCATCTGTTCTCTCACAATCCTCTTTCTCTCTGCCGCCTTTTGTTTTCTCCTTATTACGATACGAAGACATCTTTGCAGGCAAATACCGCCTTTCCAGGCACTTATCACAAAATATTGCGATTTAACGGTAAAAGACTGTAAAATGCTACAGTGGAAAACTGTTAATCGGTTAACAGAAAGTTTCCGTAGCTACTATATACAGTGAATAATAACTATGATAGATCTAACTGTACATTTTACAGTAAATTTACAGTTTTTGGAAGTAAAAAAGAAAAAAGTCATCGCATAATGTACAGTAAGAAAAACAGTACAGTAGTTTTTCTAATCAGGTATGCACATTAGGGTTTATGTTACTATCAATGTTATATTAAAACATGCCCTAGCTCTTCCAAGAGTGAAAAGGAGTGAAAAAGACACTAAATGAAATATAACACATCAATACCAAGAATTACAATACCTGGAACAGGAGCTACAATAAAAGCGATGATGCAAGACTCCAGAGGCAAATTTCTGGAAAAAAATGAAGTATTATAATTACACATATGAGAGACTTAATATCCCTTTAGATGCCATTATATCAGATTTGAAGGTTTAATCGCTCGGTTAAGTCCAGCGCTTCAGTCTCGGGAAGCTTTCTTGTTTAATATGTGAAAAGTTTATTCCGTGTGTTGTTTTTTTCACAGATGGAAAATGAATCGGAACGCTCTCATGCAAAACAGGAGACAAAGTAAACTAATTTGATTCTCTCTCCAGTTTGGCTGTGTACATAGTGCCAATCAATTCTTTCTCATATTGAGTTGAATGCTGAGAATAGAACAAGCAATCAGAAAACACATCATCAACCGAGAAGGGAAGGAAGGAACAAACTGATTTAATAAATCAAGCTAGAAGTAACAAGTATGTCTTTCAGGTCTAACATAACGCTTACGCTCAAATGTAGATGACAGTAGATTATTGACATGAAAGATCTATATTAGTTCCAATACATTTTATTTTGTGTGGCAGCCATGTAACCAACGCCAATATACAGTATATACACGTCAGCTAGATTGTCTAGTAAAAAACATCATTCTTCATTGACAAGTAGTGTTTAAATCATAATATTTTCATTCTATCATCTGAAAAGATGCATGTTTTCCCTGTCCTCGCGTCTGAAATCAATGCCAGTGAGCAAATATGGCACATACCTGCACCTGCCGATCATTGAGGAGAAGCAGAATGTTAATGAATAGCTTTATCCAGGCATCTTTGCATTACACTCCAAGTGGCCAAAGTGCTTTGAAAATGCCATTGCCATTGTGCATCCTCATTCTTATGTGTGTCTTAAAGGTACAATATGCAGGATTTTTGCAGTAAAACATCCAAAAACCACTAGGCCAATGCTGCGCAGTCTCATCCCAAGACGTCATATAACTGACGTTTTGGGACGTCTTTTGACCATACGTCAATATCTGCCTTTTTAGGGCCCCCTTAAACGTCGGTAGATGAGGTTATGGGATCCTAACTCTACCCCAGACCTAAACCTACCCCTAAACCTAACCCGTCACCTAACTGACATTAAAGGTAAAGCGTCTGTTGCATGACGGCCCGGGATCGCCATTTACCAAATAAGGGGGCCCTAAAAAGGCGGATATTGACGTATGGTCAAAAGACGTCCCAAGACGTCAGTTATATGACATCTTGGGATGAGACTGTGTTAGCCAATGTTTTATATTTTGTTCAGTTGATTACTTACAATATCCCAAATGTTTCCAACTATTTGTAAATCGTGAGAAAATTGCGATTTTTAACCAAGGAAACGGGGCGTGTGAGCGGGGATGAGGAGTCGCGAGTCAATGACGTCATATCCGCGTTTCCCTCGGTTTCCGCCAGATTCGACCTCGAACTGCAATAGTAACCATGGCGACAGACGTGGACAACTGGGTCGGTTATGCCCGTTATGCGAGCTCAACAACGTGAGCGTCCCTAGCAGGGTTTTGTTCAAACATTACGGACCACGGCAAGCAGACTTTGAGGCAAAAAGACGACTAGAACGAAGATCAACATCTTTCCAGATGCCGAGAGCTAGCGTCCGTGACTAACTGTGTGATTTTTACCCCCATCTAGTGGTGAAAAGGTATATGACCATCCAGTGAATATTAGTTTCTGTTCCTCTCAATTCCGATCTCGTTTTAACTCCTACGGTGGCCAATGTAGTCCAAGATTAACATGGCTTCCAGTTCGACCTCGTCCATGAGTGTTATCTCAAACGTAAACGCGAAAGGCGAAGCTTGAATTAACGGGTATGTCCCTCTTTGGCTACTGTACTTTCAAGATGGAGCGACCGACATTAGAACCCCTTACCCGTATGTATTTCCAATGGCATATTATACACTCACGAGAATACTTTATTACTTGAACGAAGTAAATATACATTAATGAGCACACATATTTTTGAAAGAACTGTTTTTAGCTTAGAATAATCTAAAAGAGTTACACAGTGTGGCTTTAAATGTGAGTTGGGCTCGTCCTTTCTTCCCCATTGTGCCGTATATCCAAGTGAAACGCTTCTGGGACAAGAACAAATGGAGGGCGGGGCTTAGTTTTGACCATGAGGAGTTGATAAGCAGATTGGATGGTTGTTGTTTGCTATTGGCTGATCTCATGTGAGTGACAGGTTGCCCCGCCCTCGTCATTTTATAATAAAGATGTGCATGGAGAAATCATTTAGCAATATTGTCAATGGTTGGTTTCATGGTGACTTTAAGTATGAAGGACATGATGTCTTTGTTTGGCAGCAGTGTGTTTCTCTCAGATGGGCTGCACATGCTGGGATCTGTTGCTGGCTTGACGGCTGCAAAGAAGAGGAAAATTTAGGACATTACACTATCAGCCCTGGACAGACCAGCCAGTGGTCATTTGCTGAGTCAGACAATGAAGGCAGTTAAACAAAAGAGCCGAGCACAACACTCTTATCATGCACAGAAACGACAAACTGCTCACAAGGAGAGGCATTTAGAGGCATTACTTTAAATGATGACATTCAGAGAGAGAGAGAGATGTTGGGGGAGGGAGAATTAGTTTACATGTGCGTAATTTAATTTCTGCTCTAAGATAGATATATTAATATAACGTGCACCACTTTCTTGGTCCCAGTATGGCATACAGAGTAATTTTAATCAGGTCTGTGTTCTCGCAAATGTAATTAAACAGTGTTTTTCATTAAAAAAAGCACGATATGGTACCCATATCTACAATAACAGATATCCAAAATGACAGTTACATCAATAGTTCTTTCATATTCAGATTTCCCTGCCAAATTCATAATTAAGCAACATCACACCAGTAAGAGTACAGTTGTATGTTCGCATATATACAGCATGCATACACTATAGAATGCACTTTTTAGTATTTTAGTAATATCGTAGTACCTGCTATGATAGTTAGCGATGTGGGAAGCTGCTGATGAAACGTCCCAGTGCTGAAACTAATGGTTGTGTAAATGGGTAAGTCCCCCCTGAACATAACTGACTAATGGAGTGACTAATGTCTGTTTGGGTACACATTTGTTTGCACAAGCTAATACAGCGGTGCAGAAACATTACTGTGACTCTATCACCCGCGGCGTCAGCTCTGGTGAGTGTAAAGGTCAGCGTATATATTTGAGATGGACTTTTTCTTTCTTGTTAATGTATCCAATCAGGGGTTAAATTGGGCCGGGACAGTCCAGAATGATGTGCTGGCAACTTCACTTATAATCACATTAATAAATGATTCACAGTTTAGGTCCATTGCTCTTCAAATTTTTCTTATTAAATTAGAATTGAATCTTGAAATATTATTAAGAATATCAAAATGATTCTTAAGTTTATTATATTCAAAGACACAATATCAATCAGACGACAGAAGGCATTTAGATTGCGAGTGTGTATCCATCCAATCAATCAATCAATCGATCAATCAATGAATCATTCCGTCCATGAATCAATCCATTAAACCATCAATCCATCCATCCATCCATCCATCCATCCATCCATCCATCCATCCATCCATCCATCCATCCATCCATCCATCCATCCATCCATCCATCCATTTATCCATCCATCCAATCCACTCATCCATCCATCCATCCATCCATCCACCAATCCATCCATCCATCTATCCATCCACCCATCCATCCAATCCATCCATCCATTCATCCATCTATCCATCCACCCATCCATCCATCCATCCATCCATCCATCCATCCAATCCACTCATCCATCCACCCATCCAATCCATCCATCCATCCATCCATCCATCCATCCATCCATCCATCCATCCATCCATCCATCCACTCATCCATCCATCCAACCATCCATCCATCCATCCATCCATCCATCCATCCATCCATCCATCCATCCAATCCACTCATCCATCCATCCATCAATCCATTCATCCATCCAACCAACCCATCCATCCATCCATCCAATCCATCCATCCATCATCCATCCATCCATCCATCCATCCATCCATCCATCCATCCATCCATCCATCCATCCATCCATCCATCCATCCATCCATCCATCCATCCATCCATCCAATCCACTCATCCATCCATCCATCCAACCATCCATCCATCCATCCATCCATCCATCCATCCATCCATCCATCCATCCATCCATCCATCCATCCATCCAATCCATCCATCCATCCATCCATCCATCCATCCATACATCCATACATCCATCCATCCATCCATCTACCAACCAATTATATGTATATAAAATTACTTTTTAGGGGGATGGAACATGTCATATCTCACCAATGGCATCTGAATCACAATCAGATATTACAGTTCCCCCATTAAAAAAAATCCCAATTCAACCCTTGTATGAAATCACAACCGAAGGCAACAGTATGTCGGCAACAGCTGCTATCCTAACCTGCTAATGAACTATAATAATTGCCACTGCATCACAGCATTGTTAATGAGGTGAAGAGGACATACAGTATAAGGCATCATGATATAACGCATGAAGCTTGCACACCATCCCGACCCTGACAGTCACGGCGGGAGACGTATGTTTCTGGCTGGAGCCTGAATGACAGATTGTCAGTGTAATCCTCGAATTACAGTGAGTTGTTCTTGTGTATGCAGATGAAGGACGATGACTCATCACTCGTTCGCCGTTTCTGAGAGCTTCTCACAGGGGCCATAATTGGATCAAGCCGATGTACTTGAAGTCAATGCACAATGAAGATTATATGTACATTAAAAATGTAATGTGTAACATGGTATGTGATAAAGTCCAATGGGAATTAATACCTTTAACTTTAACTCCCAGATAAAGCACAGAGTTATTATAATAAATGGGAATATGCCTATAAAAAGTATTCATTTTCTTTGGACTTTATCACATTGTATCATACATTATAGATGACGGGAAATAATTGACTGCATAAGTCCTCTCAGAGTTAATAGTGTGTAGAAGCGCCTTTGGACACACTCTGAGTAAGTGTCTATCCATATTAGACATGTTCACTCTGGACTTTTTGCCCATTCCTTTTCATAAAAATAGTCCAAGCTCCATCAAATTGGGAACGAGACACTCCAGGACATTTTCCTTTTTGGTTTCAATGTGTTTTCCTCCACTAAGTTTCTGCACTTTATCTCATCTCCAGCTCCATCCATTTGTACTCAGTCTTGTTTGTGACCAGATCTTTGTGATCCTGCCAGGACTGTGCTTCACTTCTTCACTTCAGTGATGACATCTCAATGCAATTGAGAACTAAGAACAGTGTTATAAGCAACCAGCCCTGAGATGTTAGAAATTGGCCTTAATAAACTTTACAATTGGATCTCTTAGGACATTTAGTCCATGAATCGTTTGCATGCTTTTGAGCAAAAACTTAGTATGGGGAACACATATTCACTATTAACTCTGACATTTTCCTCCCTAAACTTCTAATTTATTATTACAGTTTTTCTCAGTCGCTTTGGTACATTTCTCAGATCTCAAAACTACCTGTTCAATCTTCACATCGTATCACATAAAAGCAGTTTCTCATTTTTTTTGAACAAGTTTGGTCAACACATTCTTATCCCAAGACGTCATCTAACTAACTCTTTTGACCATACATCAGCATCCTAGGTTTTAGGGCACCCTTTAAAGGGATACTCCACTTTTTTGGGAAATAGGCTCATTTTACCACTCCCCCAGAGTTAAATAGTCGAGTTTTACCGAATGCATTCAGACGATTTTCTGATATTTAGAAGAATATCAGTAACCAGACGGTTTCTGGTCTCATTGACTTCCATAGTAGGAAAAAAAGTATATACTATGGAAGTCAATGAGACCAGAAACTGTCTGTATACTGATATTCTTCTAAATTCGGCTGAAAATCATTCGAAAACGGTATAAACGGAAAAAAAAAAACGGGAAAATCGGCTGAATGGATTCGAAAACTGTAAAACCCAACTGTTTAACTCTGGGGGAGTGGTAAAATGAGCCTATTTCCAAAAAAAAGTGGAGTATCCCTTGAACGTCAGTTAGATGATGCTATCCTAGGGCGTCATCTAACAGCTGACGCTTTACCTTTAACAGGTTTAGGTTTATGTAGGTTTAGGTCTGGGGTAGGGTTAAGGTTAGATAGCGTATCTAACTGACGTTAAAGGGTACCCTAAAACGTTGGATGTTGACGTATGGTCAAAAGTAATGGAGATTTTGAAAACATCTTGTGAACTATCGACGGCAGATCCTTAATATGGGTGAACGAAAGTAGTTCCTCATAAACTGGTTTTTGGAACATATACATATTTTGCATGTCTGTTAAGCTTGTGATTGTACTCAACATGATATATTTGTTCTGGTTCAGGCTACTGTATTATATCCCGTGCACACACAATATACGCTTTATGGCAGGGTTTCTCATCCATATCCCTATAGATATCTCCATAATCTGACACACCTGCTAATCTGACAGAGGAATGGATTATGGATTGAGAAAAACCTGCTTTATTGTATCCGTTGTTTACGGTAATATTTCTCACCTTTTTCATGATGGACTTATATTGCTAGTTTTATTAAATTGTAGTCTTGATGTTTCCCCCTTTAACCATTCCCTGTTGGCTATAGTTTTAAGAACCTTATCTCAAATCTGTTTACAGCGCGCTTTGATCGTCACAGAATATTGGTTCCTTGGAAATTCACTTAGGGTTCTGTCTAGACACATCTTTATTTTTCTGAAGTCATGCAACACACACCTCAGCTGTGCTCAGCAGTTGTGTGACTTGCAGGACCGTTGGAAATGTTAGAAGTAAATCTAGCCAATGATCATGAATTTTAGCTGTTTTTTTATTTCACATGTAAAGAGAACAACTTAAAGATGTTTGTTTAACTTTTTAAGTCAGTTTTATATGTTCTGTTGGTTGTATTTTATCCCAGCTTTTATGTAGTGTTAAAAAATTGAAACAGGAAGTGCTTCTGGGCCAGTGTTGTTTACATCTTGCAAAATGGTCTATACAGTAGAACAAATATCCATATAGCCTACCATTAAAATGTACCATGTGACTTCTGAAAATTTGTAACAGACTCAACAAATCATTGAATCAGTCAGATTTATGAATAGAATAAACCAGAAAGGATGATTTGTTCATATTGGACATATTTACAGTATTGGCCAAAACAAGGTTCCATTTGTTTATTTTAACTGCATGATCTTAAAAAAAAAACATTTTAAAGCATTTACTAATCTTAGTTAATGTTCATTTTTAAATGTTAGTTTTAATTATGTATTTTATATATCTGAGCAAACATAAAGTAACAATGCATTTTTTTTTATTAACAAATGTAAGGCTCATTGTTCATGTTAGTTAATGCATTAACCTTAAAGGGATACTCCACTTTTTTTGGAAATAGGCTCATTTTACCACTCCCCCAGAGTTAAACAGTTGAGTTTTACCGTTTTCGAATACATTCAGCCGATCTTCTGATATTTAGAAGAATATCAGTAACCAGACGGTTTCTGGTCTCATTGACTTCCATTGTAGGAATAAAATATACTATGGAAGTCAATGAGACCAGAAACGGTCTGGTTACTGATATTCTTCTAAATATCAGAAAATCGTCTGAATGGATTCGAAAACGGTTAAACTCAACTCAACTGTTTAACTCTGGGGGAGTGGTAAAATGAGCCTATTTTCAAAAAAAGTGGAGTATCTCTTTGAAGTTAACGTATGGGACCTTAAAGGGGTAGTTCACCCAAAAATCTAAATGATGTCTGTAGGAGCTATTTTGACTGTAGTTTGATCTAAATTGCTGTGCTATTGGAGCACTGGAATGTTTTATTAGATTTAGGATCCTTTATTTTGTAGGGACTTTTATTTTGACAGTTGGTGAGAATGTTTGAATTAAAACATGGCCGCCTCTCACTTTTTCAAACACAAGAAAAAAACAAGGAAGTACTGTTGGAACGTACAAGCATACAGTTCTTTACTTCGCTATCGAAACGCTATTGAATCACAATTGAACAGTATTTGGACATTAAGTTGTGCCTTTTAACCACCTTTCTTCAATCAACTACCAATCGTTTGTTGGATTACTGGAATCCAACACGCAGCACGTTTGAGCTTCTCCAATAACTAATGAGTTGAGTAATTGATGACAGTAATAACTAATTTTAATCCCATTATTGATAATAATATTTAACAGTTCTTGCTCTAATTTGAACCGTAATATTCATTTTAAATTTACACAAATGTCGTGTCGGGTAATGGCATGGTTTCACGGCTGGTTTGTGCAGGAGTATACAGTTTCTGTTTCAAGGTTGTGGCAAGTAAAGTTCCTCACAGAAAGCTACTTAGTTGATGTTCCCATCAAATTCATTATTAATCCTCGGCACATGCCACACTTTTCAAGGCTTGCTTCACCATACATTTTTGATGCTGAAGTAGTAGCGTTTTCAACCCACACCAACGGCAGAAATCCTTCAGTGTTTAAACAGTACTTTTTGTGCAAACCAACTATTTATGAGAGCATGAAATGTTGGACGTATCAGTGTGAAGGCTTGAATGGTCATTCAATATGACACTCATTCAAAATTTAGTGTTTTCCCCCAGCGTTCTCCTCTTAGTTTAGAGAGTAGGAATAAATCTAATATAAACGTTCCCTTCGCTTTTAAACCCGGTTTGTATTACATAGGGAGCAGAATTGCGAAAACAGCCATCCATTTTGAAAATTGCAGTGTTTACCCATCTTAAAAAGACATTTAAAGACCTACAATCGTTCAAAATGAAATGTTCTGGAGGTTAATGTAAAGAAGGAACCGGCACTGCTGGAAAATACTGTATCCTCAATGATTCCAATGCCCACGTCTTCAAGGACACATAAAGCTATGAGATGCTTTTCAGATTCATTCAAAGGCCATTTGTTCTGCTGGAAATCTTTAATCAGACTGAAACGCAACTGAACAAACAAGCAAACAAAACAGATTCGAAGTACAAAAGCAAATTAACGAGAAGGGAACTCATGACAGTTTTGATTACCGTTCAACACAAACCTCATTTACATCTTCCCAGTGTTGACTCTGTCTACCCATTTGATTTGATGTTGTTTGTGTGATGCTATTTAATAGAGTTGGTGAGTAACTATAGTGATGCTACCATGTTAAAGGTGTAGTTCACTTTTAACCATTTACCGTTTGGTTCCCATTGAAGTCCATTATATGGAGTAAAATCCTGGAATGTTTTCATCAAAAACCTTAATTTCTTTTCGACTGTAGAAAGAAAGACATGGACATCTTGGATGACATTGGGGTGAGTAAATTATCAGCGAAAGTTTTTTTTTTTAAAAGTGAACTACTCCTTTAAGTTAACTCAGTTCAGTTGTTTTCAATGCAGCTGGAAAAGCATCAGTTCGTCTTTTGTGTCCATTACTGTTTGACTCCTTTACACATTTTATAAACTCTTCATGAGTTCTCAGGTGATCAAAATGGCCTCTTACGTACATACATATATCAAGCAATTTTTCCTTCACAGAAAATACCCTTTTTTGTTGTATCTTTACATCTCAAAAACATCTCAAAGAACTCTTGAAAGGTAAAAATGTGTGTGATAAGTGAAATAATATCTGCTGTCTACTCAACATTCCTGCTATTTGTGAGTGTATGAAGGCTATTCACGGAGCGAGATGAGCAGGTGAACTCTGACTGACATTTCCTCTGTTTGTTATGTCACTTTTATGTAAGCGTGTGTCCATTAGATTCAGTTTATATGTGCTGTGACTTTATACTGAACTGTAGCATTTGTGGAAACTCCACACTGACTTCATGCCAAATAAAATAACAGAAAACATGAACTTTTTTGGATCTGGACACTGTCTTCTGAACCTTGTGTAATCAAAAGGCCAAGCTGCTGATTTCGCTCCACATTGAATCACTGTTTATTTTGTTTTCTGAAATATTCAGGTTGGTGTGCACCTTTGAAGATATTCTGATAAATTGGTTAAAATACAGTGTAATGGGGAAGTTAAATGTCTTTGTTTTTGGTGTGAGCATATGCAGCACATCCAAACACATTTAATAGAAGTTAGGTCTGAACACACACAGAACACCTCGTCAAAGGTGCGGAGCGAACTCGCAGGACAGCTGCTTTGGGAAACGGGGATCATATGTGGGATTTATTTGTTTAGGTGTTGCAGTTTTGTCGAGTGGCCATTTTTATTCGCTTGTTTTCTGGTCAGCGGGAAAGTGTGTAATTAAACCGTCTGGGTGAAGTCATGTTGATCAATCAGAGGAATGGATTTTTGTGTATGAGCCTGGAAAACATGGATTAGGTAAACATTTCCATTATCTCACATGCAGAGATATCAGAGCACTTTCTAAGCAGAAAAATAGGGGGTTCTAATTGTATTATCGGTGCAATGATTATGCTTTACCACAAACAAAGCCCTGATTTCAAAGCCGCTTTGCAGGAAATCGATTTGTTTTTCCTTACCTATATCAGCCTTCTGATAAATATTAGAACAGGACAGATTCTGCTGTGTCATTGATTTGGTTTCTTACCTAATAACCCAACATTTACTACTTATGCTTCATTGCAAGGACACTGTATATAGTGTTGTAGTCAAGACCACCTAACCCGAGAACAAGACCAGTGTATCGAGACCGAGACAAGACCAAGACTTTTTGGGACCAAGACAAGACCAAGACTTTTAGAGACCGAGAACAAGACAAGACCAAGAAGACTTTTTGGGACCAAGACAAGACCAAGACTTTTAGAGACCGAGAACAAGACAAGACCAAGAAGACTTTTTGGGACCAAGACAAGACCAAGACTTTTAGAGGCCGAGAACAAGACAAGACCAAGAAGACTTTTTGGGGCCGAGACAAGACCGAGACAAGACCAAGACTTTTAGACGCCGAGACCAAGACAAGACCAAGACTTTTTGGGACCGAGACCGAGACAAGACCAAGACTTTTAGAAGCCGAGACCAAGACAAGACCAAGACATTTTGGAACCGAGACAAGACCAAGACTTGACCGAGACAAGACCAAGCCCGAGGGAGGGTGAGACAAGACCAAGACTTTTAGAAGCCGAGACCAAGACAAGACCAAGACATTTTGGGACCGAGACCGAGACAAGACCAAGACTTTTAGAGGCCGAGACCAAGACAAGACCAAGACATTTTGGAACCAAGACAAGACCAAGACTTAACCGAGACAAGACCAAGCCCGAGGGAGGGTGAGACAAGACCAAGACTTTTAGGGGCCGAGACCAAGTCAAGACCAAGACTTTTTGGGACCGAGACAAGACCAAGACCGAGGGAAGGCGAGACCGAGTCAAGACCAAGACGATTTTCCAAAGTGTTCCTGAGCACATGTGGATGTATTTAACAGAGTAGCGTGTCTGTTTCTCATGCAACACCGGTCACACACATTCAGTGGAGGTCTCCTGTCTTGCCCTGCACAGACTGAGATTTATCTGGAATCTTTCATGAATGTATGCTCATGAAATGCATCTCTATAGCACACCTTGTATTTATCGTGCATTTTATGCGTGGAAATGAGTTTTTATGTGCATATGATATGCACTGTAAACTCCTTGGGTAGGATTAGTGATGGGGATAGGGGCGTAATACACGCCATAAAGTATCATATGCACGTAAAAACTTAGTTTTGCATATAACTTGCATGATAAATGCGTGCTATAGACATGCATTTCATGAGATCAGGCTGGTAGGCTTTTATACCCAAACACTATCGTGTTCACCTATTTCATTAGAGTTTAACTTGGATATTCTATAATCTTTTATTTTGTCTCTGTCCCGATATTTTTGCAGCCTTCAAAATCAAAATCTGTTTATATTTACAAAATACACGAACAAACGCACAGATGCATTTACAGACAAAATAGAATATAAAGTTTTTACTATAAAATAGACATCAAATAAGCTTTAGTTAGACCGTTTCTGCTCATATGTTAAATATATAGTATGTTTTGTCAAAAATAAACTAATCAACTGTTATCCAATGCAAGCTTATGCAATGCACATATCAAAATAATGAATCCTTAACTTTGAAATATGTATTATAAAATGTAAACGGCCTACTTTAAAAATAATACTTTATATGGAAAAAGAATTTCCTTTTCAAGATGTTTCCAACTCTAACTTTGAACCAATTCTACACAATGAATTGGTTTCCAGGTATGACTTTACTAGGTGTGTGTGTAAATATGTATGTATGTATGTTGTCCTGTCAATTTTTTCTTGTCTGACTCACCTGAATGAAAGGCTCATTATTATGCGTGTCTTTGTCTCTCTCAGGTGAGAATCACTTAATTATTCATGATGAGGACTGGCCTGTTCACACCCATTTGCATATTGCCTTGGCAAACAAAAAATGTTTGTTTTTTCCACAATATAACCCAATTCACAGTTTTATGTGAACGAATAGGAGAATGATTTTCAGATCATTGTGACGAAAAAACTCTAGGCCACAACATCCATTAGTCTAAAGTCTCGTGGACACATATTTCGTATGTGTTTTATAGCCTTATTTCAGAAACTTTTAGTTTTTTTTCAATAACCATAAACAATATTCTCTCAAAAATACAAATATTTACATGTTGCTCACATATTATGGTAGCCCTGTTTGTGCTAAATATAGTGTAATTTCTCCTGTGCCATTAATATGTTTATAAGCAAATGAAAAAACAGTATAAATGTCAGGGTATATCAAAACATCTCAAGGACCCCAAATACACCTTGGTCCCCAGGGGGTTAAATAAAGGTTAAACAGAATTTAAAAATTACATATTCTTGATTGTACACAATATACTAACTTTTCTGGAATTGGGGTTGTACGTGTGAACTTATACTACTTTAACTAACACTAAAAATCTACTGATGCTCACTTAATACTCTAATGACTGCTAGTTGGTGCAACTTTACTTATATTCAACAGCATGTCTAAAGGGTGCCATTGAAATATTGTGTAACTGACATTCCTAGTCACATATAGCAGGTGTTCTCGCCGGATGTTCCCGGTAGATCTGCGTTTCCCTCAGGACTGTGAGTCATGCGTCCCCAAAGAGATCAAACTCTTATGTTTTGAAGTAGAAAGTTCTATCATGTCTATCATGTGGGTTTCAGGTGTGTGTTTTAAATGATACAATATTTCATTAATTTCACTTTTTCCCCCCCTTGAAGTATCATGTGTGCTTATAATGCGACACAGCTGTTGCTCAATATGATTACATACCGTGACGTCTGGAGCAAACTCTTAAATGCACCCAATAGTATTCATATCACATGTGAGCCGCCATTCTTTTCATCCTAACTCTGCATTCATTTGTCTCTGTTAAATCAATAATCTTTTTTAAAGATGTGTTGAGTAGGGTTACAGCCTCTCTCCAATTCAATGTAATGAAGCACAATCACTTTGGACATATCCGCGACGGTGCTTGATTTACAATTAAAATCGATTTAGCGAATTGGGAGCTCCAGTAGGTGTTCTGAATGAGGCCTGTCTTGGTGGGATTCACGACTGAGGTTACACAGGAAACATGAAAGCATGCGTGGGCTGTCGACTCTCTGGTCACAGCCAGCAAGTTGCTATGGTTTTAACAAATGTGGTCAAAGGCAGGGTATTTTTCTTCTTTATCCGCACATAAAAGCTGCATTCCACACACAGGGCTGCAAAGATGAAATATCCTTTAAAGAGATAGTTCATCATTAAATGATTAGTCCTTTTACTAATATAATTTGTACATACAATACAAAATTAACTACTTTAAAAGTGTGAATTGAATGTGCTCTTTTCATGGAGTTAATTGCATTTTATTTGCAATTAAATCTAAATGTATTAAGTTTAAATGTGTTTTTTTGAACAACTTAAGAAAGACTAATTTCACTAATGTCTTTGATTGTCTTGAAAATATGGTTAAAGTATTTATTACAATAGATTTGTCATTGCACTTTACGTGTGCTTTTGTGTCAACACATTAAGATAAGTGAAAATGTGTTTATAATAACATTAAATTTGACATTATTACCAAGTGCACTTTTTAAACATGTACTTAACAGTTCTGGGGCCAGTTGTATAAACATAGCCATTATGTTAAGACAGTGTCTTAAGAAGTAGTATGACTAACTAGTTAGTTAAGGGTAATCAGTATTACTATTCAGTATCAAATTAGACCAATGTACGAAAGCGTATTACATTCACTTGAAGAAAAACAATCTTCTATGTTTTTCTTAATTAACGAGTTAATTATCTCAGAATTATGAGATAATTTTTTTATGGAAAAAAGTTTTTTCTCTGTTTTTCTGAATTAACGAGTTAAATATCTCAGAATTACAAGATAATTTTTCATGGAAAAAGTTTTTCTCTGTTTCTCTGAATTAACGAGTTAATTATCTCAGATTTATGAGAGAATTTTTCATGGAAAAAAGTTTTTGCTCTGTTTTTCTGAATTAAATACTTGATTATCTCAAAAAACAGGAGTAACTCATTAATTCATAAAAACAGAGTGAAAAATTGTTTTTTCAAGAAAAATAGAGATAATTAACTCATTAATTCAGAAAAACAGAGCAAAATCTTTTTTACAAGAAAAAATATCTCGTAATTCTGAGATAATTAACTCGTTAATTCAGAAAAACAGAGCAGATATTGTTTCCTCAAGTGAATGCAATACGCTTCTGTACCAATGTACATTTTTATGTAACTAACTTTAAAAAGTTATGAACAGTCTTGAATAAAAAAAAATAATAATATTGGTTGACTAACTTGTAAGACTAGACATCTCTCCCTGAAAGTGTACTCTCTTCAAGTATGTTTAAGCGGCATGTAATTTTGTTATTGTATTATTATCTGCTACAGTGTGTTAAAATGACACTTTTAAGATTTGAAGTGCACATACGATACACTATATCTTCATGCAACCAATGCAATAATACCTCAGAAATGTCCTCTGCGTATGGAAATACTAAACAGCATGTTCATTTCATAGATGAACTATTTAATGATATATTTTCATCTAGCTCAAAACATATTGCACGTGTGTAGTGTGTTGTCAAACTGTAAAGATGCATCCGTCATGGCCATGCTGGGATGTTAGGCGTTCTGCAGATGTTAAACTGAGACGAGGAATACGAGGACGGGAAAGCCGATCCATGCGTGCAACATCACTCAAATGCAACTATCATCGACAACCCATATGCAATATTTAAAAGCCATCCTGTGTTTATGACAAATCACATTGTGCATTGCGCTAGATATCGAATGAAAACCTCTCATCCTGTTTTATCCAGAAGACCAAAACCAGCCTTACTCTCCACAGATGCACTGCAACAGGTTGTGCAAAACAGCTCATGTGGTCTAAATGAGACTGTTTTCTCCCAGCAGAGAGCATCTGCGGCCCTGTCAACACACACTGGCATCCATGATGAATTATACCAACCCGACCAAGCCCTCAGTGACAATCCCACTCGTGACTCACTGCGCTTTGTCTTGCCTGAATTCTGAGGCTGATAGCTTGGGATTCAAGAGATGGTTTCCACGAGGAACAGCCTCACTTGCTCTCCCTCTCTCTCTGTCCTTCTTCTTCTTCCTCGAGTGCAGATGAAGCAGAAATTAAAGTGGCGCAAAGCTTTACATGAACATGGTCCAAAGAAAAATATACTCGATTCTATACTGCTAAAAATGAATTTGCTACTAAACATTGTCAAGAAATGATCACATGAGAGGCGAATGGACTTTAGATATATATAGGGGCAGATTTACTAACAGCTTGCAACGGCACAAACCCTCTTTTCATAAAAAAACAAAACTATTGTCAGGATTTATAGGAGTATGGCTTATTGTATAGGGCTATGCATTTGTGGGAGTTTCTCTTTCAGACGCACAATTTATAGGAGGAGAGTATTTCAATAAATCATGCATGGTGATTTACTAAGGTTTGCGCTTGTCAATTTACTGGTATTTGCACCATTTACCTTTTTGGGGGGTGGTAAATGGCGCAAATACCAGTTTGGGGTGGTAAATGGCGCAAATACACTGTAAAAAGGCTGCTGTAAATTTTACAGTAAAATTTAAGTGTTTACGGTATCAGTACTGTAATTTTATTTACAGTAATACAATCGTATTCTGTATTAATATTTACAGTACGAGTACTGTATTTGTCATTTATAGTACAAGTACCATATTTTAATTTACAGGAATAATACTGTATATTGTTGTCATGGGTACAACTACTGTATTTTTATTTACAGTATTAGTATTGATTTCCTATTACATATTAGATTTTTTTGTGTGATTTACAGTAGAAAATAATTACAGTAGTAAACACATATTTTCCAATAATCGTTGGCTATTTACAGTATTATACTTTTGGCACATTTAACAGTCCACTGTAAATAGGTTGCTGTAAATTTGACAGTAACTTACTGGCAGCTGGATGCCAGTAAGTTACTGTAATAGTGTTTACGGTATCAGTACTATAATTTTATTTACAGTAATACAATCGTATTCTGTATTCATATTTACAGTATGAGTACTGTATTTGTCATTTACAGTACAAGTACCGTATTTTAATTTACAGGAATAATACTGAATATTGTATTCATGAGTACAACTACTGTATTTGTAAAAAATGTTTAATTCGTACGACCTCACTCGTACGAATTTGTACGATTTGTCTAAACCCACGTGATGGTTAGGTTTAGGGGCGGGGTAAGGGGGTAGGTCATTCGTACGAATTCATACGAATTGGCCAATTCGTAAAATATGTACGATTTAGCAAAATCGTACTAATTCGTACGAGTGAGGTCGTATGAATTGTTACGAATTAGCCACTTTTTAATCATTCGTCGAATTCGTACGACTTGGTCGTGAGATTGGGTTGGTCAGAATTGGTTGTAAGTTGACGTCTTCCAGCTAACCAATCACAGCACATTTATATTTCAGAAGGAGGGGCTTCATCGAAACAGGAATTGTTCAAGCCAGACTGGGGAGAGAGGTGCTGTAATAATGTAAAATATCTGAAAAAATAATGCGTTTCTAGAAAACTATTCTAGTACAGCCTAAATACAAAACCAAGACTTCGTAAAAGGGTCTAGGACCTCTTTACACCAGACACTAATTTGCATTGCTCTTGGTAGATTGCGTTTGTCATTATGGAAATGATTGTCTGTGTTTTTTTAATTTGATCACAAGCTGAACTTTCCTCTGCCGTCGGCGCTTGCACTCTCACACTAATAAACCCTGTTTGGTAAATCTGATTAAACACTCATAATCTGGATTCTTAATTAAAAGGTAAAATATTATTATTTCCCCACTAATCTTGCTTCATTTTGATACTTTTTTTAAAAAGAAATCAAGGCGTAATATCTTAATTAATTTCCTTCTAAAGTAAAGGCATCTTGATTTGAGATTTTATTTTTAAATATATTTTAGAAAAAGGTATTTTAAGCTAAGAAATTCATAACATTTAACAGGATGAATTGTGAAGCCTGCGGAGGAGGGCTTGGTTTAATGGTGCGATTGTTGATTTCTATTTAGCCGAATAAGTGTTCGCCTGGATATGAAGTAGCTATGAAAACTAATAGGTTTAATAATGTAGAGAATTTAAAAATCAGACATGGGGAACGGCTCAGACCTAGATTTAATAAGCA
Organism: Cyprinella venusta; assembly: GCA_038021265.1. Taxonomy (NCBI): domain Eukaryota; kingdom Metazoa; phylum Chordata; class Actinopteri; order Cypriniformes; family Leuciscidae; genus Cyprinella; species Cyprinella venusta. Next base: position 35,978,242 of record CM075871.1, read on the forward strand.
CCCCGCAGCCCAGACTCTGCTAAGAAAATCATTTTTTATTCATTTCCTCACATGTCTCCATTACTTTTAATCTTAACTGAAACAATAATGAACTGAAAAATGGATTTAAATAAACTATCATCTATTAACTAGATGTTTTTAATTTATTTATAATTCGTATAAGTCTTCTAAAGCTCTGTCTACTTATAAATATAATGTATCTGATTTTCCCTCTGCAATGAGTTCGTTCACATCACCGACTCTGATATTCAGGGTTTCCCACTGGTAGCTGCGACATTATAGTGTTCCCATGTTGTAAATGCGATCATTTCGACAAGACTTGAAGGCAGAACAGCACACTTCTTTTTAGCGTCACAGTAAGCGGACTAGCTGGATATAATCCCTGAACAACAGGAGAGGCTCTAAAGCGCTCCGATGTTGAGCAGATCGCCTTGGCATGAGGGCTGGCATGCTGGAGAGAGACATAAATGTGGTAACCTACAACCGTTTCACTTCATCTTCACAAGATCCATGTTAAAAACAGCCTTTCACTCACATATTTAATGACTGACATTTCCCAACTGAATGGAAGGTTGTATACAAATCTTTCCTAAATCCTAAAAGTTTACATTCAGCAATATCCGTGTGAAAAAGAAGTGTGTACTTAGTTTTACTGAATGTGCGCTTGTATTGTACTTCAAATCTTGAAAGTATATTTACCAAAAAACTGTACTATTAGGAAGATTATTGCGAGGGCTTGGAGGGCGTAAGTGGCTTTTAACAAACTTTACAGGAGAGACAAAACAAAATTCACCTGTATTATTAACCTACCACAAACATTGCAACCATAGGCATACTTGCATGAAATGAGTATTTAAGTAAAAAATGTATGGCATATTAACACAATGAACATGTTCTAAAACATTTTCAAAAAGTCAAATACGTCATATACGCCTTTTTGTTGCTTTATTCAATACAGTTTGATCTCAAATAAATATTTTGGCACCATTGGATAGAGCTCATTGAGACCTTTATTTTGATATAAAGAACTCATATTCGCCCAAAATGCCACTTACGACCACTGGCTCCAAGCCCTCGATTTCCATATCGAAGAAGGCGGAGCCTCAGAGCCACACCTACCTATTACGTCATCGCAACGGACCAATGGTAGTTCAAAACTTTGTAATTTGGCCTGATTTTGTTTGAAATTCCATCACACAAGTGGAAAATTGCAATTCCATCATTACAAATGTGTGTTTATAGTTTCAACGGCTTTTTTTAGTTTACCGTAAGTGCTTGTCAGTACATTGGCAGGACAGCTTAACCATTTTTCAAGCAGATTTAATTATAAAATCACAAATAAAGATGTACTGAAATCCTACTTAAGTTAACTAGGCCTAAAAAGCACTCTTAAGTTCAGTTACCTGCGTTCAATATAAATTTAAACGATAGTGCATTTTAATTTAGTATTTAAATAACATGCAATTACGTTCATGTTTAAGCATTTCCCATCCTAAAAGTAAGGGTTCGAATCAACTCTGATAAATTAGGACTACAAAGTAGTAGCGATGCACATGATCACCAGTTGGTTACGAGGATGAGGTAAAGATAGCCTCAGCGGGACTCTGCATTGACTAAACATGACCTATTTATTATTTTAATGTAGTTTTTTCACAAATAAACACTTGAGTGGTGTGTCAGAAATCACATACTGTTTAAGTAGGTACCCATATTGCAAATAGTTTTACTCATTTCCGCAGATTTTCAGCACGCATGCACCCAAAGTGCGCACACATAAAGCCGCCGCTCATAACTAAATTGAGTTCTTTTTAAAGCTACATACTGTGCATACATAGCCAAATAAACACAAAATAATGTCAAAATGCCAGTCTTGGTGAGTAAACATAAACATAGTGAATATAAACAGAAAGAAAACACATGTGTAACAGTATAATGGATCAATGCATCAGGTCTTAAAGTGACAGCAGCCTAATAATCCTGCTGCTAAATTATGAGGTAATAAAAAATACATCTATATATCAGAGTTTTTTTCTCCATGTTATCGATGTCAAAATTGTGTCTGGAGAGTAACTTTGGAAAACCAGTACAATACAACATATGTCAAGGCCTCAGTGGGTTTACATAACGTGTATTTATTTGTGGCAGAGCCGCCAAAAGACGATTGATCTGGCGTGAGATGAACCTCAACAAACTGCGGCGTGAAAATTTCCTGTAGAAATACATTTTTAAAGTCAGCACTCCTGAAAGCGTGTATTGGTCACATGGGAACTGTCCGTACACTCGCAGGAAAGAGTCTTGCGAACATAATAACTTCCATGTCTATTTAGTACTCTTTTGTAAGGAGCTTTGATGTCCATGGCCACTGAAATATTGATCACTGAGAATTTGTGGTTGTACTAGCTTGAAAGACTTTCCGTAAAGCAGCGCGTAAGCAAAAGAACACAACAGTCCTTCTGTACGTCTCCTCTCACCGGAGAAGTGATGCTTCACAGAGCCGAACGCTGATGGGTGAGCGAATATATGAGCCAGAGCATCTCTTTACTGTTCTCCAGCAAGACATTATCCTCTTCAGTACATCGATCTGTCTCGCGTCTCTTACATCATGGTCCCTTTAAAAGATTTTACACTTCAAGGACAGAGGAGCAATTTTCAATCGAGACCAAACAATAAAAGCCCCCAAAACAAAATAAACATGAGCTTGAAATAGTGCTTTTTAATGATATAACGATACAAACCCAATGGTACGGATTCTATTAACACACTGAATCAAATTGCTACTGAAGAGTAATGAGTTAATTCTGTCATTCTGCCCAATCTGAATGGATTAATCCAATTTTCTACCGATGATAAAAGCTAAATGCGGCCATGTCACATATATAGAGAACATGCACTCTTAGAAGAAAAGGTTCTATATAGAACCTTAAAAGGTTCTATCAGCGCTACGTATTTGGAACCCCTAAAAGGTTCTATACACTCTTAAAAAGGGTTCCTCTGGGTTCTATGTAGAACCATGGGGTTCCATACTTGGCCAATAGAACCTTTTACCAAAAAAATGGTTCTATATAGAACCATTCCATATATGGAACCATTTCTGGTTCTAAATAGAACCATTTCTTCTAAGAGTGTGGGAGCACACATAACATCTTCCCCACAAGGAAAGACAAGAAAGATGAAAGGAGAGAGCGTGTAAAATAAGCACAAACGACAGATAAAACATCCATGTAAATGCTCAGAATAGACAAGGTACATATTAATGAGATCCAGAATAGTGTTGTAGTCAGCAGCTGAATCATGCAGACATTGATTATTCAAATGAACCCGCCGCACAGGGCGACAGATTTGTGATCTTGTCAAAGTGTAACGAGGAGAAGAACCGCGGCGGACAAAGTAGATGTCAGAATTACATGGAGAAATCAGCCCTATACCCGACAAATCCTCATCGAGACGCGTGCGTCCGCTAGCGAGGCTTTTGACATTCAATCCTTGTTAAGCCTTGTGTTGTGAACACAGATTAAAAGCCTTCGACGAAGGAAACACGCCGAAGTCACTTCAGGTGTGTTTCTCGTTATAACTCGACTAATCATGACGTTTACATAACTACGGTAAAGTGCTGTAATGAATAACCTGAGCTGAGTGTTTGTTGTGCAAACGACGTGTCTTCAATATCCTTGTCAGGCAACTTTTACTAACTCTCAGGAAGACTGTAAAACAACCTTAGACCCAGGTGCACACACACACACACACACACACACACACACACACACACACGTTGAGCTTCAGTATTTTACGGAGACGTTCCATTGACATAATGATTTTTATACTGTACAAACTATATGCATATTCTCTCCCCCCTAAAGTACACTTTAACCAAATGTCAAATACAATGAAAGTAATTCTGAAATGGATTTAATGTAAATTGAAACTAATACATTTTTCATTTAATTGCAGTCTTTGCATACAAGTATGTTTTTTTTTAAGTATATTATTTCTATAATAAGTCAGTACTCCTATTAAAAATTTTCACAAGGGAATAAACCATTGTAATACTGTGAATATTGACATATTTCTCATGTACCTATGTTCCTAGAATGTACATATTAACACCTAAATGTACATATTAGCACCTAAAATGTACATATTTGCACCCAGGATGTACATAGTATTAGCACTTAGGATGTACATATTAGCAACTAAAATGTACATAATAACACCTATTAGCACCTAAAATATACATATTAACACCTAAAATGTACATTTTAGCACCTATAATGTACATATTAACACCTAGAATGTACATATTACCACCTAAAATGTACATATTAGAACCTAAAATGGACATATTAACGCCTCGAATTTGCATATTAGCACCTATAATGTACATATTAGGACCTAAAATGTACATATTAGCACCTAAATGTACATGTTAACACCTAAAATGGAAAAAGTTTACCTTTTGAAAAGGTACAGCCCCAGTGACAGCTTTTGTACTTTTTTCTGAGAGTGTACTGTACTGAAAGTTGCTTTCGAGAAGCGTCTGCTAAATGTTTAAATGTTAATGAACCAATGGCAGTAACACTCTCATCATGAAGACTGCTTGAGTATCACTTCTTCAATTGCAGTGCAAGAAAAGTTGTCTTTTATTTTTATAAGTCATCAAAATGAGGATCAAAACGGGTCATTTTGTGACGGATAGGCTCTGCTCTGCACCAGTCAGCATTTAAAGGCATGATAGATGTGCTCCGTGTGTGAGTGTTGCTCCAGCCTTCTAACGGTGCGTGTCCGCCGAACGGAGAGAGCCGAGCTGAGCAGGCATTGTCAATGCATTCCCATGGGATCTGCGCTACATGCTTGTTCAGGGAATTGAGGGATTGACAGCGGTGTGGAGAAAGATCTGCAACTTTATGCAAATGCCAGATCGCTCTGAGATGCAGGTGATGCTGAAATGCTGTCATGAGCTTTTTAAAATCTGCTGAAGTTTTAAATCACAGTAGGTGCATCCCAATTCACACACTATAAAATGGCATAAGTAGCATGAGTAGTGTGTTCACACTGACACAAAAGATAAAGCACACTTCAAAACCCCTAATGTACTTAATTAACCCAACAAGTGTGGAATTTTGGACACCATGCACTCAACAAAATGAACTTATTAAATAAATTCAGCAGATGGTAGATTAGATGCACAGTGCATAATTTGGGACACAAGTTTTGCATAGTGTCAATCTTAGAGGTTTGAATACATTTTGAATAAGAAATGCACTTAATTAGATTGTATGTGCATTTGCAGTGTACTTCAAACCTTAAAGGATTTGAAGACCCCCCCCCCCCCCCCCCCCCCATTCCCTCCAATACCCCCTCCCCTTGAGTCGAGGTTGCCAGATATGCTGCTGCAGGATCCAGCTGGTCCTGTTTTCAGCCATCTCCATCTCCTATACAGACCCTTGATTTATTTCAGACTTTGTCAAGGTATTTTGGATTCATATCAATTTTTTTTTTTTTTTTTTTTTTTTTGGTTTCGCAATGTTAGAATTTTTTTATTTTTTTATCCGATTCCGACACGTTTGTATCTGCAGCTGTGGTAACTAAAGAAGAGTTGGCAACCCGAATGCCGCAACACTACTGACTGCGTGATTGGTAGATCAGTGGAGGGCGGAGCATCAGAACAAAACACAACATGACAACAGCAACATCAGATGCTCATTTTATAGCCCTTAATCCTGTGATTGTGGACAAATGTGGGCACAGAGGACTCAGGTGTGATCCTAATTTTTATTTATTATAAATGTTATATCACTGTCTTCGATAAAGTTTTGTCTATTATGGTGTTTTTTTTATTATTTTGGGGGTATTTTGGAATTTATTTACTTCAAAAAGTACCATATTTTCTGTGTAAATTATGCTTATTTTTATGTTTTATTTTTACTACATTAAAATATCATTCCAATAAGTTCTTAGAGCTAAAACTTAAAGATGAAGTGACTTTGCTGTCATCTGATGTCTTATTTTGGCTTATTTTAGAATGCTTTAAATTACAGTTTTTCCCATTCATTTCTATGGGTGCCCATTTCTGACCCAAATACAAGATTAAGGAGTTTTTTTCCCACCCACTTAACATTGTAGAACTGAGTAAAAAATTTGTGTGTGTTCAGGAGGCAAACTTAGGAAAAGTAGTGAAGTCTCGTAGCGCTCAGATCAAGGGAAGTATTTTTTAAAAATAAATCAAAACTATTTTGCCCACATTTGTCCAGAATACGGTTTTAGGGTTAAATGACAATACCCTGGCCGGACTACTGTTGTCAGTGATATAAGGATTTGAAATGAACATGATTTCTTAATGTCTAGTGACATTTCAGGGAAAATTTATGATTAATTGAAATAAATTTCTTAAATGCAGCTCCTTATAAAAGTATATTTAAAAACACTGTTGCAGATGATATAATATTAATTAGCTCTAAATAAAAGGCCAGAGACAGAGACCAAGTATACTTTTAAAAGGGCACTTTGTAATATTGGAAAACTTAGTTTAATAATCCATTGATGTGTTAATAATCCATTGGCATGTTTAAAGAATTACACTCATTTTGATGTGTTGAGCAACATACTAAAGCACATGTAAAGTACTTGATTATAATTATTTGATATTATGCTTAAAGTTGATATGTTTTAAATGTTCTAAATTGCAACTTCATCATTACAAAAGTGCAATTACATTTATATATATATATTTTTTAAATTACATATTTTAGTTTTCCATAAATTTGGCAGTACTCTTACCATATTTTAAAAAACAATATAGAAATAGTTATAAAATGACTTACTTAAGTGGGTGAGAATTATGGAAGATTGTTTCCGCCACAGAATGAAAAATAAAAAAGGTAATTGCAACTTTTTATCTAACAATTCTGACTTTTCACAATTGTGAGCTTACATTTTGACTTTATATCTCAGAATAGCGAGATATGAAGTCAGAATTGCATGATATAAAGCCAGACTTGTGAGATATAAACTTTTCTGTGGGGAAAAAAGTTAGTCAGAAAAGATGTCAGAATTTCAACATATAAACTCGCAATTATGTGATATAAAGTCAAAACTGTGAGATGTAAACTCACAATTGTGAGGAAAAAAGTCAGAATTGTGAGATAAAAAGTCGCAATTCTGACTTTATATCATGCAATTGCGACTTTTTTCTCACAATTCTGACTTTATATCTCACGATTGTGAGATAAAAAGTCGCAATTATTTATTTATTTAGTTTTTATTCAGTGGCGGAAACAAGCTTCCATAGAGAATACATTATGTGTAACTAATTGCATTCTAAATGTAAAGTACAATACAATTTCAATGCAATTGCAAATAACAAAGTCCAAAAACATTCAATTTGCATCTAAAAGTGTATTATTTGCATAATAAGCATGCTAAAGTTTTGCTAAAGGGAAAGCATGACCATAACCACCCCTTCAGTGACAAACCCCTTAGATTAAGCAAAAACAAGTGTTTTATTTTATTTTCTTTTTTATGGACATGCATGTTTTCAGTAGGCCAACACTAAAGCTGAAGGGTCTGGTAGCCCTAGTGTTCAGTTTGCCCCGTATGAGTCAAACGCTGGTCTGTTTCCTTTGGCTATCTCAGCCTTAAGCTGTAGGCTTTTGACAGTCTGGTGACCCGGTCTATAATCCAGGCCTGTGCCAGTGACCCACGACCTGCAGATATACACAAGAGAAAATCATCATAGCAACAACAAAATAGCCCAGATATTGTTCATAGTGCTGCCAAGAATTATGAATGCCACTGACACTTTGTACGTGCCTAAGAAGCACAGTGAGAAATGTGGAAGCGCAAAATGAGAACATGAAGAAAGTAAAGCTTTCATTGATATAAAGATGTGATAATTATCTGTCTTTAAAGCCCACGACAAATCCTTGAAGGAACATGACTAGTGCTTTAAAGTAGCTAAATCTGTCTCCGGCCTCTGATGAGGATCTACAGGGCAGTAATTGCAGCGAGACGTCGATGAGCAAATGCAGATGGAGCTGTTCTCAGGCTTGTTTTCATCTCACCGTGATGGATTGTGACAAGAGAGGATTCGGCGTTTCTGTCCGCATCTCTATCTGAAACCTCTTTGTCTACACCCACCCATCAATCTCGGATGCCGCTGATGGTGTATGATTGCAACGGTCCTTTCTTATTCCACCTCCATTTCCTCGCTCGAGCCCGTGTCCATTTAACCTCTTCTCCAGATCTAGTCAGAAAAGAGTGCTTGCGTTTTACATGTGTGACTCATTTGTGGGAGAGACAAATCACAAGGTTAGGATAAAAATGCTAGCGCCACGGATGGAGACGAGCTTTCAGGAAAGGGTGTCGCTCAATTCCTTTGTGTCCACTGAAGGTTTGCCAATACATCCTTGTCAGCCATTGTGAAGAAGAAGTGTCTTGACCCACTTCTAGGGACCGTAAGAATCTTCATGCATTAATCACTTTTTATTGCTAGCGTGTGAACAGCTTGTAGTGTAACTCAACTTGTTTCCGAACAACTTCCCTAAGTTGTTTACGAAAGCCCGCCGTCTGACTCGGGATGTTTTTCAAAAGTATGTGACATTTACACTGTGAAACTCTCTTTCATTTAATGACACACGGATGCTTATACAATGTTCAGGATAAGAGTTTTTCTAATGTCAATGTGTCATGTATTCATACCATTCATATTCATATATAGTCTCAAATATAATTTATCAATAAGTGTGATTTTAATGAGCTCATTCATCTAAACTTCGTTCTCAGCAGCGATGGACGGCGTCGGGATGTTTGTTGACAATTTATCACTGCAAAGGCATTTCCAACTTCTCTTTTCTTCTAAGCAGAGAACGAACAAGACCTTCGCCGATAAATGAATATTTCAAAAATAAAATAAAAACGGACGAAACACGCTTGAACCATGTCATGAGTGTTGGAGTTGTATAGTTTGTCCACCAGAGGGCGCTCTACACCGTCCCTGTTGGCAACACTCGTTGAGTTGGTCACGAGACATACGTTGCTTGAATAACAATTAAAAGAACATCCCCATCAGTTCTCTAAACTCAAATAAGCATGACAAGATTTGTGACTATCATGTCCAGTTTAAATAAATAAATAAATAAATATCGGCTGATATATCGGAATATCGGATTTTAAAACCCAAAAATATTTGTATCGGTATCGGCCTTCTAAACCCTTTATCGGTCGGGCACTAATATGTAATTTTGGTGATCAATGATGAGTTTTAAATGATATAATCATTGACCACAGGGGGACTTTAAGCACAAACTAGCATTAGCTTATATGTGAATAAGAAGCAATTTTTATTTAGAAGAATGACTTGTTCATGGATATCACATTTTCCCTTTCATTGGTGCAAACTGTAAGACCGCATCCAAAACGTGTAAGATTCAAGTCTACATCATATTAGCTATCCAACGCTATCTCACGACCAATTCGTTAAAAAATTAAAAAGTGGCTAATTCGTACTAATTCACATGACCTCGTACGATTTGTCAAAATCCACGTGATGGGTAGGTTTAGGGGCGGGGTCAGGGGTAGGTCATTCGTACCAATTCATACACTCTAAATAATGCTGGGTTGTTTTAACCCAATTTTGGGTCAAATATGGACAAACTCAAATACTGGGTTAAAAATTTAATTAAAAAATTAACCCAGTGGTCCAAAAAAATTATTTAAAAAAAATTAACCCAATGGTCCAATCAACCCAATTAAAACAACCCAGCATTTTTTAGAGTATACGAATTTGCCATCTCGTAAAATATGTATGATTTAGCAAAAATCGTACTAATTCGTACAAGTGAGGTCATACGAATTGTTACGAATTAGCCACCTCGTAAAATTTGTACAAATTTCCTGTGAGATCGGGTTGAGCTATCTCTGATTTACTATATCTACCACTAACAACAAGCTGCACAAATGCAATGTTTATATCCAAGTTTAAAAGGCCAAATGTTGCTAAATTCACAGAAATGTGCACTATTCTCTGCAACTGTGAGGTTATTATTCTGAATTTGTAGTAATCACTCTTTCAAGATAATCTGTAGATTACAAGCATAAAGCGTTTCCTGATAGTTGCGCGCATATAGAGCTATATTAAATTCCGACTCAAAAGGCCATTTTTATCATCATAGATAAGAAGCGTTTTCCTCCTCATCTGTAATTGATCACATTATCATTAATCACTGCTTCTCTTATAAGAGACTTAACATGGGTTTTGGCATTTAAGCTGCTAACAACAACATTTATTATTTATTTTTGCACATCATTCAATTAAAAGCTTGTTAATGTTCTCTGGCAAGTTGTGATTAAACTATTAATCAGTGCCTGATGTGGACATGATTACGAGCCTCCACCACCTTGACACTGTGCTCTTCAGGGACACGAGTAATGAGTGTTGACCCGAAACGTCGACAGATGCTTACGTTGTGTTTGTTTAGAACGATACAGAGGAAAACAAGCCATCACGATTGCAATGCATAATTATCAACTGTATTATACTAATTGCCTAGATAACATACAGTATTATCATAAGCTCACCGAAGGCAATGCTCTCTACAATCAAACATCTCTATAGCTAACAAAAATACATCAATGCAACAACAAATATGAGCAATATATCGTCATTCATTAACCTTGTTAGTTAATACACATATTCATGTTCATGTTCTAGTGCATTAACTAATGTTAACAGAACTAAATTTTGACCTTAATCTTTTAAAGATGAGTAAATTCTGTATTGTTCTTCATTAGTTCATGTTAACTTCTGAACTAATGTCAAGAAATTAACCCTTTTTGTGAAGTGTTACCGATATTTTTAAGATATTTAAATATCTTTTATTATTTAATTATTATTATTTAGATTTATTATTTTTTATTTATTTTTATTTATTATTTTCATTATTTATTTTATTATTTAATTGTTTAAATAAATATGCTTTATCTAAACAATAAAATAGTGGCAACAGATTACAAGCAATATTATTTATTAAATTGAAAAAAATAGAATTGAGTAATAGTTAATCAAATTAACATTCTAATTAATTCTAGTTTGTACTATTTAATTAATAATATTGCTTGTAATATGTTGCCACAATTTTATTGATTAGATAAAGCATTTTTTTTTTCAGTGTAGATGTCTAGATGTTAAATATTTTATTTGATTTAAAGATATATATATTTAAGTGTGTACATTAAATTAGAGATGTATGGACGTTTGTTTCACCCACTAAAAAAAAAAAGACAAAAAAATAAAATAATAATTGCAACTTTTTAACTCTGAATTCTGATTCGCATTAGTGAGAAAACTTTTCTTCAAAATGCGATCTAATATCTTATAATTTTAAGAAAAACAGTCAGAATTGCAAGATTTTAATTATTTATCAGAATTATGAGTGTATATCTTGCCATTCTGACTTTAAAATTTGCAATCGGAAGTTTAATTAGATAATCAGAAATATGAGTGTAGGTAATTGTGACGTTTTATCTCACAATTCTGTTCAAATATGTCGCAATTGCAAGTTTACATTTTGCAATGTTGACTTTTTTTCAGAATAAACTTGCGATTGCACACGTTAAAGTCAGAATTGCAAAGATATACACTCATAATTATAATAAATAATTTAAATCTTGCAATTCTGACTTTAACATTTGCAATCGTGAGTTTATTCTGAAAAAAAAAACGTCTAGAATTGCAAAATGTAAACTTGCAATTGTGACATATTTGAACAGAATTGTGAGATAAAACGTCCTTTTTTTTACTCCACAGCGGAAACAAGCTTCCATAGAGATTAGAGTTCTTTATTGTCATTGTAACAAAATTACAATGACATTCTGTATGGCTTAATCCAGTCAGCAGTTTATTAGGATGAAAGCAACAAAATTCAATAAAAGAAATCCATAGAGCTTAAGTAAACAAGTACATAGATAATCCAAGTCAATAAACACACGCACACACGCACATGCTCACACACACACACATTTAGGCTACCTTTAATCAAACTATAAGTAATGAATGTTTTGCAAAATGTTGTCCGTTCCCTCTGGCTGGGCTCTTCTGATCATAACACAGATTTGGTCAAGGATTATACAATGACAGAGGTGTTTGCTTAGACATGTCTTCTTCTTATTGCACTATTGTGTGCTACAAGTTGCACTGGTTTTGCTATTGTTAAATGACAAATACCCATTTAGAGCACATATTTCTGTAGCAAAAAATAATATTAAAAAAAAATGCACAAACATAAACATACATGCAAGTGCTCAGATTTTCCATTTGAACATGTATTTTATCATAACTGGAGTAGAGTGAGCTCTGACGGACACACACCACACAGATGTGTGTAATACTGAAACAATAGCACAACCTTCTGATACAGATGCAAAATACCACAAATGCTATTAGTGTTTGTCCTCTCTCAAAGTCGCTCGACACAGTTAATCTCTTGAGATTCTGCAAATTATTTCCTCGTTCTGCTTGTCTGCATGCATATTTATGCCCATCCTGGAATACTATCCCACTAAAACAGTCCTAGCCGCATATAAACACTATACAACTATACACTATTGATGTGAAACATATATTTTTAGTTTGGAAATTAAATGTATGGTGAAAGGCACTAATAGGTTAATTATCTTTTGCACTAAACTCTCGGCAGTTGCATGGGTATTTTTTAGGTGGTTGCTATGGCATTTCTGACCGATTGCTAGGGTATTCAGGTCGGTTGCTAAGGTATTTTTGGTGGTTGCTATGGCATTACTAGGTGGCTGGTAGTTGTCAAAGATGGTTACTGTGGAGTTTTTATAGTAGTCTTTGAATCTTGTAAATTTCCTGAAGAAAATGCAAAGTAGTGCTAAAACTTACCGTTATAGGGTTCCATTCAAGCCAACAAACACGTTTGTACGATGTTCTGGTGCTGAGATGTGGCTAACTCATGTTGTTCAAGTGGTTGCTAGGGTGTTCTGAGTTGGATGCTAAGCGGTTGCTATGGTGTTTGGGCGGTTGCTTGGATGTTTTGGGTGCTTTCTATGGTGTTGGTAGGTGGTTTTTAGGGTATCTTGGGTGGTTGCTATGGGATTTCTGACCGGTTGCTAGGGTGTTCAGGGCGGTGGCTAAGTTATTTTTGGTGGTTGCTATGGCATTACTAGGTGATTGGTAGTTGTCAAAGATGTTTACTCTGGAGTTTTTATAGTATTCTTCGAATCTTGTAAATTTCCTGAAGAAAATGCCAAGTAGTGTTGCAGTGGCAAAACTCACCACTAGGGTTCCATTTGAGCCAACAAACACGTCTGTATGATGTTCTGGCGCTGACATATGGCTTATTCATGTTGTTCAAGTCATTGCTAGGGTGTTCTGCGGAGGTTGCTAAGGTGTCTCTGAGCGGTTGCTAGGGTGTTCAAGTCGGTTGCTAAGGTATTTTTGGTGGTTGCTATGGTGTTACTAGGTGATTGGTAGTTGTCAAAGATGGTTACTCTGGTGTTTTTATAGTATTCTTCGAATCTTGTAAATTTCCTGAAGAAAATATGCAAAGTAGTGTTGCAGTGGCAAAACTCACCGCTAGGGTTCCATTCGAGCCAACAAACACGTCTGTACGATTTTCTGGCGCTGACATATGGCTTATTGATGTTGTTCAAGTGGTTGCTAGGGTGTTCTGCGGACCTGCGGTGGTTGCTATGGTGTCTCCAAGCGGTTGCTAGGGTGTTCAAGGCGGTTGCTAAGGTATTTTTGGTGGTTGCTATGGTGTTATTAGATGGTTGGTAGTTGTCACACATGGTTACTGTGGAGTTTTTTATAGTATTCTTGAATCTTTAGTAACGAGTGCCTTTAGTACACTGACACTTTTGAAACTCAAGTTTACTACATCAGAATAGCCAAACATAGGAAGCTGGATATGGGATGAAAACGTCAAAATGTATTCGTTTACAAATCATGCATGATGATGTGTTGACGTAGTTTCCACTAAAACAGGAAGCAAGGGTGGGACATATTAAATGGCTCCTCCTCCTTATTCAAAAAGCCAATAGCGTTTAGTTTCCCTCAGACTGCACTTGACGGCACCAGAAGCGAATCCGAGCGCTGATGAAAGATTGGATTCAATAGTAGAGGATTCATTTCGCTCTTAACCAAAACTTGGAAAAGGGACTCGAGCGTTTGAGCAAACGAACACGCTTCTCCAACCCATAATCCTCTGTGACGTGACAACGCTCGTGTTTATAGCATAGGGGGCGGAGCTTTAGATTCTAGAGAGCTTTTAATTAGAAAAAGAAGATGTGATCTGCGGTGCCATAACAATCCCTGACAATCCATTTTAGTGGGAGTGAGAGACTATCAATTTTTAATGCTTATATCTCCAAAATGCAAATGTTGTAATTTGTTTGGAGCACACCAGCTTATTCATAACCTTAAGGCTAACGTATTCATACTAAAAGCTAAACAAAATTACATTTTGATTTCAGGAGGGCACTTAAGGTCATATCACGTCATACGTCATTGCTTCCAGATGCCAAAAGAAAACAACAAGCGCTGCTGATGTACACCACCAAAAATCCATCCTAACCTTTATCTCCATGCTGAAATCTCACAATGCCCAGACAGTGATTCATCTTTTTTTTTTCTCGAAATCGTTAAAATATTCGTGTCCGTGCCGCGAGTGCAGAGACTGTGGTGTACACCGCGCGCTTTTTAATGCTCAGCTGCAGCGGTTTAGCGGCGGCTGAAGAGATGATATTCTCAAGTGAACAGAATTATGGGAATCGATTGATATATAGTTGCATTTAGAAGGTCGCTATACCTATTTAAGAAGTGTTCATCAGTCCACACACACTCAGTTGCCATACAAAGGCCATATGTACTTCCCCCTAAAGAGCACGTCTCAGTGTTTTGACCTTGGACATGTCCTCAGGCCTTTCATATCTTTTCCATGTTGAAGTGAGTCACCTAGATGTGGTGTGGTGAAAAGAGCTCTGCGTGTGCTTTATGTTCTCGCAGTCAACACATACAGAATATGCTCAGAGGAACATACGTCCGTAGAGGACCCTGTAGATGTAGGGAAGTGGACAAACAAGGGAACACTGTGGACCCGTCGGCTTGCAGCGCTGAGATATCAAAGCGCCGGCATGATCTGAATGCTAATGCTCCAGCCTGTCACTCACCACAGCAATCTCGCTACTGTTACACACACACACACACACATTGAGCGGCACAGCCTGACAGGTTTGCTGCCAGCCGGCTGTGGGGCCAAGTTTCACACACACACACAAAAAAATAATAAATAGGATAAAATGTTTAAATCTGTCAGTCATCAGAGAGAGGAGAGAGGAGAAGAGGTAGGATGTTTTGCTCACGTCAAGCCCACAAAGCCTCCTCTAACAATGGGCATGATTAATATTTATACCTGTCCAGGTGCCTTCACGAGGCCTGAAGAGATAACCGAAGCCCTCACCCGAACAGAGGAACCGTAAAGAAGTGATGATGTTTGTTGGCAAGCTGACTGGCATATGTTAATGTCCTGTTTACTTGTTACAACCCTGAAGAGGAACTATGTCAGACAACTGTTTTTCAGCACTGACATAACAATGTTTGACAACTCGGGGGAGCAAAGTATGTTTAGGGTCCATTAAAATCTAATTAAATTTTAAAAAATACATGCAGATTCGTGAGATGTGGCCTAAGAACACTTGATTTATATAGAGTCGGTCGACTTATGAGGACAGACAAAAAAAATAAATAAATTTTTTAAATTTTAAATTTTAAATTTAAATGTTAAATTTAAAATTTTTAAAAATTTTTAATTTTTTAATTTTTTAAAATTTTTTAAATGTTTAAAATTTTAGCAATGTGGATCACATGACCATTCACCAACACTGGGCATGCGTGTGCCGGTGTAAACAGGAAACAAATTTTCTATTCTTCAGATTTGATGAAGAAGAAACCGGAACGGGTCACGTGATGGGCGGCTGGGGATTCAGGGAAGGACACGTCGTGAGAAAAACGCAGCTGCAGCGTTTCTAAACTTCTCCATTTTAGGTCTTCGTTTTTTCCATTTTAGTCTGGACGGGAGCTGCAAACGTAGCAAAAGGTCTCCATTTTTAAAGAAAAACGCAGTAGTGTGGACAAGGCCTTGATGTTCCTCAACAGACTTTCAGCTACATGTCGATATATCCACTAACCTGAACCTTAACAGTCTAATGATACTGTAAGTAAGGGTTAATGCCCGACGAGTCCGTTGTCAGGTTTTAATGGACGACGGCGAGGCGTAAACCGGCCGACGCGCAGCGGATGCCTCCGCCGAAGTCCATTAAAACCTGACAACGGACACCTCGGAGGGCATTAACCCGCTTATACCATGGTCACTTGCCAAATAAAACATTTTTAAAACATTAGTTTATATTTTAATTAGGCTAAATCTAGTTTTTACAAATAATAACTTGCCTTGCTTGACTGTTTAGCAACCGGAGATATTTATAGTCCGCTTAGCTCGTATCCCTTCAGGTTCACAAATGCATTTTTTTTTCATGAAACACAAAGGTAGGCATAGTTTTTTTTTTATTACACATAAAACAATTAATCAAACAACAATAAAAAACAATTAGCTGAGCTCCAGCGATTTGCGCTTAACGTTATAGAGGGCAATAAATGAATCAGATCAAAGAGAGGGTCATTTGCCTCAGGCTCCTTAGGCTTGAAACGCTGTAACGTTACTCTCCTCCTGCCTTGGTTGTCTGGACAGCTGCGTAAAACTCCCGCAGGGTCTCATTCAGGGGCGCGTTTCCCGAAAGCATCGTTAGCCAACTATGGTCGCAAGTTACGTCGTTACCAATAGAGTTCAATGGAGCAGAGCAGCAGCGGTGTAATTTTCTCCGTTTTATTTACTTTTTTTTTCTTTCTTCAGCAGCATACCAGTCGTCAAAGTTGCCATATTCTCCATAAATGTTAAAAGAAATAGCACGAAGTCGCTCATTGTTGTATTAGGCTATAACATCTAACGTTAGATTATAGAGCATGTGACTGCCTGTTGCTATGGTTACTCACAGCCGTTGTTGGCAGCGCATTTATTTATTAATTTCGAATGGTAAACAGGCAGTTTCGCCAGAACTACTTTACTAGGTGTCCTATATCACTTTTTAATGGACACCCTGCAGCCAATCAGAATCGAGTATTCACCCAGACCATGGTATAATGAGAGCTAGTTGACATGGCTTTGCAAATTAACGAGAGTTAATTGACACGTAGTGGGAAAGTAACTTACTGTAGAATGTCTAAAGTGGACTATTGAAAAAGTGTTACCACAAGTACACTTTAGCATATACTGTACTTAGAAGTGCACATATACTTGCATTATATACTGAAGTAATGTTTTTGGACTCTTAATTGTGTTTTAACTGCATATTTTAAATCTATATTACATGAAGCTGAACTTTAAAGTTCTATCCACTTAAGTAGGATTTAAGTGCTTCTTTAAATGTAATTTAATAATTCTATTGTTTCCCTAAGAGTGCTGATTACAGTGTACGAATGTAATAAGCATTTATTGTAAACCAAAATATCTATATACATTTTATTTAAATGTCATTTCGATTCGACACTTTTATTGTAAATATATTTATAACACATTTGTAATAAATACTGTAACAAGTGCATTCATATTAATGCATTAACTAATATGAAGTGTTATTGTAATTTCTACATTTGAAATATATTAACAAAAATATGCACGTGACAAAAGCATGCAAAAGTTTATTAAAACTTAATGATTTAATATGTACTTCGATAAAAATCTTTTAATTTGACATTACAAATTGTACTCGAATCATACACTCTAAAAATAGCTGGGTTGTTTCAACCCAAATTTGGATCAAATATGGACAAACCCGAATGTTGGGTTAAAAATGCAATTAAAAAATGTACAGTTGAAAATGAAAGCCGAAGTTTGAAATTACGTTTTTAACCCAACATTTGGGTTTGTCCGTATTTGACCCAAATTTGGGTTAAAACAACCCCGCATTGTTTAGAGTGTAGTGTGTTAAGAAACAGTCTACTCTCTTAAAGGGATAGTCCACTCTCTAAAAATTGCTGGGTTGTTTTAACCCAACTTTGGGTCAAATATGGACAAAACCAAACGTTGGGTTAAAAATGTAATTAAAAAATGTAACCCAATTGCTGGGTTTGTCCATATTTGACCCAAAGTTGGGTTAAAACAACCCAGCAACTTTTAGAGTGCACTTTTTTTTTGGGAAATAGTCATTTTACCACTCCCCCAGAGTTAAACAGTTGAGTTTTACCGTTTTCGAATCCATTCAGACGATTTTTTGATATTTAGAAGAATATCAGTATCCAGACAGTTTCTGGTCTCATTGACTTCCATAGTATATTTTTTTTCCTACTATGGAAGTCAATGAGACCAGAAACTGTCTGGATACTGATATTTTCTAAATATCAGAAAATCGGCTGAATGGATTCGAAAACGGTAAAACTCGACTGTTTAATTCTGGGGGAGTGGTAAAATGAGCCTAAAGTGGAGTATCCCTTTAAGTCAATATTGTGTATGCAAGTAAAGTGTTTTACACTTTTACGATTAAGTGCGTATTTAATGCACACTTTGTTTTGACAAGGGCCACTTTCTTAATCCGTAAATCTTTACATCTGTAAAGTTCCTCCTTGTGTATAGGAGCAAACGCTGATTATCTTGATTGAATGATGCACCACTGAGTTCAGTAATTGCCCGAATAACAAAATGCTTTTTCTACAAGAGATAAGGGCAAAATAATTCCTAAATGGCCCATGCACCAAAGGTCCTCATACTTGCCTAAATATCTCTAAAATGCTCTGTTTATCTGTGAAATGATGGAAGGGGGTCACCTTCGCACACACAGAATGTGTCAGCGTGAATGTGTAAGTCTTTTCCAGCCCACGTTCCAGAAACAGAAACCAACGTGTCAGTTTCCCTCCCACGCTCCCCCTGTGTGCCGGGTTAAGAATAGCCTCGTGCGCTCTGGCCAGATGGACGGTCTCATCCACACCTTATGTGACACGCTGTCAACACCGAATTAGCCTCAGAAAGAGGTGGGAGTATCAGGCACAAGTCCAACAGAGGAGAGAAACAATTAGCTCTCAGCCTGAGGGGCATTACATAACGACTTTATTATAAAGGATTTGAAACGTAACGCTCATGAGGTGAAATGTCAAGTTAATATTCATACGCTGTGTCTTGTGAGGGAGGGGTCTCCCTGCTTATTAGCAAATCAGTGTGATTGTCCAGATCGAATTATTAGTTCCGTTTCACAACATTAAATCCTTTAAAACCCGTCCATGTTATTACTGATCTCAAAACGGTTTATAGACCAGAGACATTAAAAAATAACAGTCTCTCCAGGCTCCGGCTAATTGGCTGTCATTAGCCCTCGCCAAGCCATGCTATTACACAATGACAACTGCCATCCAGGATCATTAGAAGAGGCTAAATAAACTAGTGGTGTACGACGGCGACGATTGAGTTTGGCTTTCCACTTGGCTTCTGTCAAAAACAGCTCTATCAAGTTGGAACTGGAGGGGTGATGGAGACTTGTTTGGTTTCTTTCGCACCAGCTTGAAGGGAATCTGTTTGGCAGCTCCGCGCTCCTGAAGCTTCATATCCCTGGGCGGCGCAGGCCATAAAATCGTAATGAGATTAGGAGAGATGAAAAGTGAGCTGTGGCGGTGAAGGCCGTAGAGCAAGGCGGGAATTCAATCAGAGGAATCGGGACACACCTGCTCGTCTGGACCGCGCTCATCGCTCTCTATTTCCCATGTGGATCTCGTGCCGATCAGAATATGCCTGGAGAACCTCGGAGTCGTTCACTTCAGAATTAAAATGTCCTGATAGTTTACTCTCCCCAACTTCATCCAAGATATTCATGTCTTTCTTTCTTCAGTTGAAAAAAAAAATTGCAAAGGTTTTTGGAGAAAACATTCCAATGGTAATCAACGGGTCGGAGGTCCAGATGTGAGTTTCAGTGCAGCTTCAAAGTCTCGACTCGATCCTGCCGAGGAGTAAGAGTCTGATCTAGACAAACCGGCGGACATTTTCTAACGTTGTTGTTTTAACTTTTACTTGTTTTGGGGTTTTTTTGTAAAGGGCGTTTGACCGAAAACATTAGCTGATAATTTACTCGCCCCCATGTCATCCAAGATGTCCACGTCTTTCTTTCTTTAGTCGAAAAGAAATTAAGGTTTTTGAGGAAAACATTCCAGGATTTTTCTCCATATAATGGATTTCAATGGGAACCAAACGGTTCAAGGTCCAAATGAGAGTTTCAGTACAAACTGTTCAAAGGGCTTTAAACGATTCCAGATGATGAATAAGGGTCTTATCAAGCGAAACGATCGCTCATTTAAAAACTAAAAAACTAAAAAAAATAGTTTAAAGCCCTTTGAACAGTTTGTACTGAAACCATCTTTTGGACCTTGAACCGTTTGGTTCCCATTGAAGTCCATTATATGGAGAAAAATCCTAGATCCGAGATCCGCCCACAAAGTTACTTGCGTTTCAGATCGTTAAATTAGGGCCCGCAGTGTGCGAGTGTGATTGACATAACATGAGGACGTATTTATTTTTTAACGTGTGACAATTTCGGACGCGAATTTGGGATTCGATGTGCAAGGGCCTTTAGTCTTTGCACGTTTGTTTTGTAAACACTAGGTCAGCTCCTTTCAACATGATTACGTAATGTGTGGCGTATCACAGCTAGTTTATATTTCCTAGAAAATGTCCACTGGTTTGTCTAGATAAGACTCTTATTACTCAGGTCGAAACTTTGGAGCCGCGCTGAAACTGTCTTTTGGACCTTCGACACGTTGGACCCCATTGAAGTCCATTATATGGAGAAAAATCCTGGATTGTTTTCATCAAAAACCTTAATTTCTTTTCCACCTTAGAAAGTGAGACATGCACATCTTGGTGAGTAAATTATCTGGACATTTTAATCCTGAAGTGAAATAATCCTTCAAACATATTTACAGAATCAGCGGCAATGAAAGTGTGTTATTCCACTGTTTCGAGCTTATTGAAATGATATTACACCTTGGAGCGATGAGGAAGATTGTCCCTTCGTTTGGCTCTCACCTGTGTTCTGCCTTGCTAATTAGCACTCTGGCATGACCGAGACATCTGTGTCCGGCAGAATCTGTGGATGATTTAAACTATTAGAGGATTTGCTGGACTGTGTCGCCGTATTGAAGACAAATGAGGAGCCTGGCAGAGACACCATTAGAAGACGATGCAGTTATGATTGCAGAGTTCAGCTTTGGTGCTTTAAGAGGGGGAGCAAGTCTGTCTCAAGACAGCTGCAGGTGTGTGTGTGTGTGTGTGTGTGTGTGTCTGTGCTAATTCTCACGGGGATAAAGCCAGCGTCATCAGCAGAGCTAAGTCTCTGACTTTCCTACTTAACGTTGTTTTTCTGAGTCTGTTCATCCTACAGTTTCATAAAAAACTGCTAAGATTGTATCTTTTTTTTTCTTCGTATTGGGGCAGAAACACTGAAGGTGCACCGTCATATCATATCTACCCTAAAAGGATGCATTTTTGTGTCTTTTTATGGCAATATACATGATTGTACATGGTATATACACTCTCAGAAAAAAAGGTACAAAAGCTGTCACTGTGGCTGTACCTTTTCGAAAGGTAAACTTTTGTCCATTTTAGGTGCTAATATGTAAATTTTAAGTGTTAATATGTAGATTTCGGGAGCTAATATGTCCATTTTAGGTCTTAATATGTCCATTTTAGGTCTTAATATGTACATTTTAGGTGCTAATATGTACATTTTAGGTACTAATATGTACATTTTAGGTGCTAATAAGTACATTTTAGATGTTAATATGTACATTTTATGTGCTAATATGTGCATTTTATGTGCTAATATGTCCATTTTAGGTCTTAATATGTACATTTTAGGTGCTAATATGTACCACTAAGGTACCAATACACAGCCTTTGAGTACAAAAGTGTACCTTTTGAAAAGGTACAGCCCCAGTGACAGCTTTTGTACCTTTTTTCTGAGAGTGTATGATAAATGATTTTGTTAGGGTATTTTGTTAGGGTATAGTATTTTAGGTTATTTTGTTTGCATAAATGATTTTGTTACCCTAACCCTAACCTACATTTTTGCAAAACTAAAAAACATATCAATGCCTACAATTCACCGCAGTTTCCGGGTGAAATGAATACTAGATGCAGTAAAACACCAACAACTTGTAGTGCTTTCGCTCAAATTAAATTTACATGGCCAGATTATCGATTACTATTGACTTATTTTTTGCGCAGTTCCTTAGACAATACTATGTTATAAGCTCAAAACATTTTTACCATAATGCATGGTTTGTAATCTAATACATTTTGGTGTTTGCATCACATAAACAGCTCATATGTGCATCTTTTCAGCCCGTTCTCATCCCAAGGGGTCATATGACGCTTTTGCCAATGCGTAGACACCCAACACACATGGCACCCTTTAGCGTCAACATGAGACGCAGATATATGGGCCAGAAGCCGCCTCCTAGTGGTCTAACCCTAACACTGCACCAGACCTAAACCTACCCATAACCGAAGCGTGTTATATTAACGCTAAAGGGTGCCATGTGTGTTGGGTGTGTACTCTTTTATTGGCAAAAGGTTCGTATATGACGGCTTGGGATGAGAAGTTGGTCTTTTCTGATGTAGTAAACCAGCTCAGTCTCATCCCAAGACGTCATATAACTGACGTTTTGGGACGTCTTTTGACCATATGTCATTCATTTTTGGGTGAACTAACCCTTTAACCAACTATTTGGCCGGCTCACAAGCCCAAACAAGTGCCTGTTGTCTAGCTAGATCCGCTTGCGCTTTGGTCGACGGAGCAACAAAACGTCCCCGCGCGACGCAAGGCATTGAAATGAATGGGTTTCATAGCACCGTATCCTGTTGAAAAAGCATATGGAAAAAAAAAACTACAAAGTTTGCTAGGCCAAAAAGACTTGAAGCCTAATATATACATTTACTACACCCTGAGCACTAGCGCTGAGCTAAGCACCAACGGCACTGGCTAAGGAAGTATTCATATACATCATTCCCCAAGGTTTAGTAGACCATGTGGGAACTCCAGCAACTGCTCTCTGTCACACATTACCCTTTCCCCATTCCCAGATGGTGAGAGAAAAACGCTAATAAGTCCATTTGGTGCCCTTTTGATCAGAGTTGCCAAAAAGGCACCTGCTCTCCGGCTCTCGCTCTCTCTCTCTCGCACACTCCTCAACACATTATTTATAGCCGCTCCTAGGGTCTCCAAGAAAGCTGCGGTGTTACACCTTCCCGTAGGGCAACAGTATTAATGCTGCATCAGCGCCGATGTGTATATTTGAAAATGCAGCTTGTTGATGGAGATAAAACGCTGTGGTTTCTACAATGACAGAATGTTAACAACACCGTGGTTCACTTTGTTCAATGCCTTCAGACACCCCTGAAGTAAGAAGTGTAGTTTGCTATCAGATATTGCTGTTTTTATATGTTTACCAGGACCTGATGTCCCCCCCCAGTCGAATCGATACGGTCGAAATCGACATGTCACCCTAAAATAAATGAGGCGATGTGTTATTTTCACAGAAATAGCTTTAGGAAACGCGGGCCGCGTCGTCTCCTTATCAAATGAAGTGTTGGAGAGACACCTGTCAGGAAAGGTGGAGAACACAAATCAAAGACTCAACCTTCGCTGTCATTGCAACCAGACCGTCAATGTGTCATTGCCAGCCCATCTCCGTAAATGAACATTGCAGTGCCGTTTTTCAGAGGCGGGCGGATGGAGGTGTGTGAGGACATGCGTGGCTCATCAAACACACGAGAGCCACGACTCGGGTCTGTGCTAGCGTGAAGACTGGCTGCTTTTTATTCCACACAGCGTGAAGAAAACAGGAGGAAAACGTACAAACTGAAGTGCAGTAAAAGTCACAGATGCTAAAAGCATAAAGAGAGACACTGTTTCGAGAAGTCTAAAGTCGCAGTTACACTTCCTGGCCACTGGGGGCGCACAATCTACTTTGTATTTTCGGAAACATTGTAAAACTAAATGTTAGGTTTGCCATCGTGGTAAGTGTGTAACAATAAGGTTAACTAAGTAAGAATGTGAAATTCTTCTGAAGAATTTATAAAATGTGATGGCCGAATTAAGTTAAGTGTATTTATTTTTTCTCTTTAAATCCAGTTATTGTCAAAAGTTATGGATTTTAAACTCAAGCTTCTACCTTTTGAAAAATTAAACAAAGCGATCCATTGTTTTGACTATTTGATCTTCAAATTGAATTCGAATTGTTTCGATTTCTCTTTAGTACGGTGACGCATTGCTGCCACCTACATATTATTTTTTACCCTCAATTATATCATAATAATGAGATCTTATGTCGTTAAAACGACACATTTTCTCGTTTTAACGACATATCTCGTTTTAAAGACATAAGATCTCGTTATTACGACATAATCGAGGGTAAAAAATAACATGTATGTGGCAGCAATGCGTCACCGTACTTTAGTTACTAAGTTTTTAAAATATTTTTGCTGCTAGTTCAATTTACTTAATTAAAATGAGCTTTAGCGGCACAATTGCAATACTTTTTGTCCGAACTTAATTTGATTGTGTTCAATCTGCTTAAACATATGTAAATGTAATATATGTAAATTTAAATTTGGATTGCATGAATGATTTGTGTTGCATTTATTGCAACTGGGCGGAGCTTGTTAGTTCCCAGCATGCTTGGTATAGGTTGAAATATAAATATAAATGTTTAAATTAAGTGCTACTTTATGTGTTTTTGAGAAAATGAGAAAAGGGGAAGACTTGAAATTACGTAGTTGTGTTTAATTGTTATGGCAAAAAGTGCTTCTGGTAGTAATTAGTTGGCCTTAGTCTAAAAATTGATTAGCGTGACACTAAAATAAACTATATTGTATTGGATGATGAATGGATATATGAATTAGAATATCTGAATCATATCAGTTGGTTTAAAACATTGCAAACGAATTGGGCTGACACTATTAAATTAAGCTGTGCCCAACCATAGTAAATAAGTTGAATCAACCTTACTAAATTAAGTTGACCCAACACAAATACATTCAATTGGAATAACAGAATTGCACAATGCTGAAATAAAGCACGTTAATCATGTGGAAATCCTTTCCATGATTTATTTATTTATTGTTATGTTAATTTAAAGTTTTGAGTGCAGGTGAACATTAATTTCTAAGTTTAACCAACTGGAAATGTTTTACAGTGTGGTTATTGTTAATTTCAACATTTACTAATACATTGCATAAATCATAAGTTGAATTGGTTGATATTATTTAATCGACCCAAGCAAATATGAACAATAAACAGCCTTATTTTTATTAGTGCGGTCAAGTTTGTGTTCATGGATAAATGTTTATTAGGAGATGCTAGTGATCATTTTCCAAACATCACACTATAAAAATGCTGGGTTATTTCAACCCAATTTTGGGTCAAATATGGACAAACCCAAATGTTGGGTTAAACATGTTATTAAAAAAAATGTACAGTTGAAAGTCAAAGTTGAATTTTAAATTTTGGGTTAAAATTTCCATATTTGACCCAATTTTGGGTTAAAACAACCCAGCATTGTTTAGAGTGCAGTCCAATTAGAGAGTGAAAAGAAACGTAAAACGATCTATTTATTAGTCTCTCACCAATGTGATCCTGACGTCAGATCGCAGACATGTTTCAAACAAGATAGGACGCTTTATCCAGTTGACAATCATGCGGACACACTTTCAGCACAGGACTTACGTATTATGTTTTTGTGTATTCCTTATTTGTAAGTTGCTTTAGATAAAAGCATTTGGTTAATGAATGAATGCAAATATCTTCTTTCCAGTAGCCGCACTGTTTATTGTAGAAGAGCATGCCGTTTTAAACCGTATCTGTTTCATAACAGCTCGTAGAGGAGATAAAAGAACAAGTCTCGCTTCATTTCCTGAAAGAGTGATATTTAATAAAACATCCCAGAGTCACAATTCAAATCCAATGGAAGTCTATTTTGTCTTGTTCGCACGGGACTCGCAGGCATGCATACCTGGCGGCTCTGACCCATATATCTGCGAAACGACAAGCCATTCAATTATTCTCCCTGATGAGTTTCCATGCCTGGGGAATTAATGTCTCTCGGCTTCTCTTCACACTCAATTCTTGCACATAAATAGAGGTCTGAATGAAGCTGCCATTAGATGACAAAGCAATAATGGGTGCAGGAATCCCGGAGAAAAACACCTAAACATTGCATAAGATTTCCCCGTTCAAACGCATGTCATAATAAAAATGAGCGAGCTAGCGGTGCCGTTCTCATCATCGATGGCTGTTATGAGGGGCAAACAAGGGCACGGATGTATTTGGGGAAAATAGTTTGAGGAATCATTCAAAACTTCAAACAGTGCTTGGCTGTGATAAAACAAGTAGCCACAAGATAAAGCATTTACAAAGTTTCTCATTCGTCAAGCTCACTTATAGGACGGCCCAGGGGGAATCTGAGGACTTTTGTCAACCTGAGCTTCAACGTTCGTTTCAATTCATAGTGTTAGTGGTTATCAGTAGCTTAATGCTATTTTATAAACTATTATCAATTGGAAATTCTTCACATACAAATTGTTAACTTGAAATGTGAAAGAATTAACATTAACATGTAGTTTTTTATAAATTTGGTAACGCTGTACTTGAAGGGGTGTGCATAAGACTGACATGACTCCTTCATAATCATGACATGACATATAATGTTTATGCATGTTTATGACAACTGTCATTGAGTGTAATTTGCTCAATTATGACATTTTTAATGCAAGTGACATTGTTTGAGATGCCTTTGTTATGAAACTTGATATAATACATCACACTGTGGCATTATTGTAGTATGTACCTTAATGATACTTCATAAACTATTGTCACTTGGAAATTTTTACTTCACATACAAATTGTTAACTTGAAATTTTAAAAAAATAGCGTTAACATGTAGTTTTAATAAATGCTTTTCAAAATTATTAAAATATTTTTTAGTTCATTGTTATTTTTTTAATACCTAATGCATTAACTAATGTTGAAATTACGTGTGTGTGTGTGTATATATATATATATATATATATTAGGGCTGTCAAAACGATTAATCGCGATTAATCGCATCCAAAATAAAAGTTTGTGTTTACATAATATGTGGAGGCACTGTGTATAATTATTTTAGATATATAAACACACACACATGCTTGTATGTATTTAACAAATATTTTCATGTATATTCTGTATATAGATTTATATATAATTTATATTATATATAAATATAAATATTTACATGCATGTGTGTTTTTGTATATATACAAAATAATTATACACAGTGCACCCACATATATTATGTAAACACAAACTTTTATTTTGGATGCGATTAATCGCGATTAATCGTTTTGACAGCCCTAATATATATATATATATATATATATATTAGGGCTGTGAAACGATTAATCGCATCCAAAATAAAAGTTTGTGTTTACATAATATATGTTTGTGTAGTCTATATAATTATTTTGTATATATAAATACACACACATGCATGTATATATTTCAGAAAAATGTGTTATTAATATATCAAATATTTATATTTATGTATAATATTAATTTTGTATAAATATTTATAAAGTATATGCATGCAAATATTTCTTGAATATATATATATACTATAACAAAAAATGAGTTACTTGCCATTTCTCTATATCTGTTTGTAAAATTTAATCACCATTTGCCAATAATGAAAGTTTTTTTTTTTTTTTTTTTTTTTGATGGTCCACTTTAGATATTCTACTGACTGTAAGTGACTTTAGTTTTGGGTTCAGGTTGACCTGTACTTGTAAAGTTATTTTCACTCAGTAGAATGTCAAAAGTGGACTGTCAAAATAAAGTGTTACCTAAAGTAAATCTACTTTATTCCCCCCAGTGTATATAAATTTAACATTGGGAAAGTGCAAACTTTGTGAACGACAGATGTTAAAACTCAAGATTCAGTGTGGAAGCGCTTATAGGTCAATCATTATTAATTTACACCGAAGAACTCATTTTTATGCACAAAATATCACTTGCATAATCGTGTTACGTATGTATTTATATCATTTCTCATCGTGATAATGCAAACATGTAAATGTCACTCAAACACACACAATGTTATCGGCTGCTGTGTACGGTTACCCATGATGCACCTGACTGAGGTTGCATAAACACTGTGGGCCTTGTGGACTGGATTTACTCTATATTTGACCCACTTATGGATGAAATAGACGGATTCCCAGCTCACAGTTCCTTAGCCAATCCGTCACAGAGCAAAAGTGCCGTGAGCCGACAGAAGAGGACTGACTGTCACATTTACATTCCTGGAAATAAAAATATATTATGTATAGTCTGCTACTGAAGTTCAAAAAGTGAAGAGAAAGGACAAAACCCTGCCTTGCAGATCATATCTAATGTACAGGGACAACTGGGGACATTAACATTATGCTGTGCCCCAGAGATAAATCCCTGTCCGACAAGAGAGATTAACATACTGACCTGAGAAATATGATATTCTATTCATGAGATTTGATAATCTCCATCATCTAGACATAAAGGTTGATTGTCACGCCAACTGACCTCAGCAGCGAATGATCAGACCTTCATCAGATCTTCAGATTTGCTCAGAGATCATGTCGTACTGTACTGTGAAATACAGACTTACAGACACACGTGCATGTCTGTAACTCAAGAGCCTGGTTTCACAGCCAGGGTTTAGATTAAACCAGGATTAGGCCTTAATTCAATTAGGTTATTTAAGTAGCTTTAATGAAGAAAAAACATTATTGGTGTCAATCATGAGTTAACATATTTTAAGATATATCAGTGCAAGATGCTTTCAGTTCAGCCTGTTCTCACGTAAATGCGTCTCTATAGCATGCATTGTGTATTATCGTGCAATTTATACATGCAAATGAGTTTTTACGTGCATATGATTTCACATGCATTTGATACGCAGTTCATTTGCGTATAATACACATGCACCCCACACCACTACTAAACCTACCCTAACCAACCAATGCGTATCATATGCACATAAAAACTCATTTTCACGTATAAATTGTCCGATAAACACACTGCGTGCTATAGAGACGGATTTAGTGTGATTGGGTTGTTCGGTTAAACCAACTCAATTATGCATTTTAATCTGGGACTAGTTTAAGCGTTTTCTGTGAGACGGCAGGAAGACGTATTAAAGATATCTTATAAATCCTTGGATTCTTAGTAAAGTTTTATTTTGGTATCTTCATTTTTAAGGCCCTATATCTAACTCCAGAGATATGAGGATCTCAGAAAGTAATCTGTTAAATTGCACACATTTTCAGTGGTCAATCCCCACACAGTTGATACTGTTTTCTTTTAAAGATGAATGTGTCACGCCAAAATAAATGTATCTGGTTTCCCATTATCAACACATGCATATAACATTCCTAAGTGGAATATAACATTCATTCGTACGAATTCATACGAATTGGCCAACTCGTAAAATAAGTACGATTTAGCAAAAACGTACTAATTCGTACGAGTGAGGTCGTACAAATTGTTACGAATTAGCCACCTCGGAAAATTCGTATGAATTCTCGTGAAAATGGGTTGATTTTACCCATTCTTATTGATTGAAAACCAAATGTTGGTCATTTTGCATACAGCTGATACTTATTGTGTTTAAATAATAGTCTCTGAAAACAAATGATATTGAAAGAAGAAGTACTATATGTTTTCTTTCCCTATTTAAAAAAAAAAACATATAAAATACACTCTAAAAAAATGCTGGGTTGTTTTAATCCAATTTTGGGTCAAATATGGACAAACCCGAAATGTTGGGTTAAAAATGTAATGTAAAAATTTAACCCAACAGCTGGGTTAGTCCATATTTGAGCCAAAGTTGGGTTAAAACAACCCAGCATTTTTTAAAGTGTACCTGAGACAAAAAAAAATGTTTTGTTTCCAAAGGTTGTGCACGTCTAACCCAAGAGGTATGAAAAATCATCTCAATATCCTTTCATAATCTTGTATTATTTATTTCTTTATTTTGGCATCTTCATTTTTAAGGCCATGTGGGTCACTGTGTACACTGATGTTACATTTAAAGAAGAATCTCTGAAGAACAAATACTATTAAACGTGGAAATATTGTTTCCCTCTATCAAAAAATAGCATATAAAATACCTACTAAATGGACCTTTGCAAAAATAAAAATATACAGATTTTCCGAGATCAAATGAGCTTGAAAGTCTATATATTTAGGTCCCTTTAAACACGTCTCGAAGGGACAAAAAAATAAAACGTTTCCAAAGTTTACATACATGTGAAAGACTATCTCAATATCCTTTCAGAATATCGTATCTTCATTTTTAAACCCATTTGCAATGGTCAAAACCCAAATAATAACTTCACTTACAGCTAATGTTTTTTCCAGTTTAAATCTAGACTTGCTGAAATACGAATTTCATTTAATTTCCAGATGATAGCACTACCTTAATTTCAGACTAGAATTGAATTGAAAGCCACACACCCTGAAGCACACGCTCTCTCTCTCTCTTTAACCCTATAAAGTCTTCTGAGACGTAATACGATCTAGGAAATTCAGCACTGCAATTTCATCACACAGACAGCTTGAAATGTCCTCGAAATTAATCTAACATGAAGTGGGGGTCAGTAATATAAAATGCGCCGGATGTTATCATGTTTGATCCTAATCTGGTCTCGGCCTACACACCGGGAGCAGCGCAGGGTCCAGACAGGCGGAGATGGATTAGTGCGGCTTATCAAACACACACAATGGTTTGCCGGCAATTTTCCCCCCAGTACTGGACTGTCTCTGGGACTTCCAGCAGGAAAAGTGTTCGCTGGAGGACTGGACACACATCAGGTGCTATTTAGCTTTCCCATAGTATGGTTTGGCCATTGCAATCTGATAACGGAGTCAATCTTTGTGGAAAAATAATCGTATTGAATGTGACTTGATTCTGGGGCGGGACATAGGCCCACCCTGACAAATATATGGAAATACATTCAAATTATAAACACACACGCAATTATAAACCATTCTTCAGTAATTCTTTGTCATGAACTCTTGATTTGTGATGCATTCAAACTCTATCCTAATATTTACCAAGCTGCCAACTCTCGCTTTCGGGTTGAGCTTTCCGCGACTGCGCAACTGGGGTAGAGGTTGCCAGGTTGAGATGACAAACGGGTTAAAATTGTATATGGTGTGTGGATTGTGTGAATATAATGCATTTAATACAAGAACTGGACACTGGACAACATTAGACAAACATATTAGTCCGATTGTTCATAAAGTAGTTTGGGCCATGCAAATTATGGGAGTTTCCCGGGCTAAAAAACAGGAGAAACGCGGGAAAAATGGAAGTGTTTCAAAAAAAAAAAACGGTTCACAGAAAAGAATCGAACTTCCCATCTCTTCTGACAACCACAGCTGCCAGTAGTTTACCGTTTTTTTTTTTCAACGCATTCTCATCCTTTAGCATCATATAGAACGCTATATGACAAAATGGCGCTATACTACGCACATGGCACCCGTTATCGGTAATATAACACGCGCTGTAATTGGTAGGTTTAGGTGTGGGGTAGGGTAGGGTAGTCTCATATTACGCTAAAGGATTTATGACGACTTGGGTTCGCGTGAATATTAACGATAAAGGGTGCCATGTGCGTAGTATAGCGCCATTTTATCATATAGCGTTCAATGTTCTGCCAAAGGATGAGAAGGGGATGGTTTTTTTACAGTGTGTGGAATCATACGAGACATCAGCCATACAAGGCGAGATATGGGTAGGGTTATAGTTTGGCATGGTTATGAAATATGTGTGAGTTTTCTGGACTGTACCTAGGCCACATCTATGAATGAGCATTGCATTTAGTGCACTTATGTTCTGATTTGCAAGTACTCTTATTAAGGTGAACTTTTTTTTTTTTTTGAATGTCCATCTAATCAAACAGATTTATTTCTATGCGGAGCTCTGCTTGATTCTGATTGGTCAATCATTTCTGATTGGTCAATCATTTTCTGCAGTCAAAAACTTTCATAAAATGGACACTAAACTATTTTGTCACTGTGTTTCGGTTTCCGTTACCGTTTTTTGGTATTATTCCTCGTTAGTTGCCATGGTTTCTGAGTTACACACCTGTTCCACGTTATGTTGATTAGTCCCTGTGTGTATTTAAGCCTTCAGTTCCTTCTGTTCATGGTTTGGTTGTCATTAGTTCATGTGGTTGTTGGATAGATTTCCTGAGTATATTGTATTTAAAGATAGAAGTCTTGTCGTCTTGAGTTTACCACAGCCAAACCACAATCATGACTTCTTTCTTTTTATGTACACTCTTAGAAAAAGGTACAAAATCCGTCACTAGGGCTGTACCTTTTCAAAAGGGAAAACTTTTGTCCATTTTAGTTACTACAGTTTTTCTCAATTGCTTTGGCTCAATTCTCAAATGTTCTTTTTATTTTCCAAAACATTAAGTTCAGATCTCTGAACAATTCGCTTCTTTTTCACATCAGATTGGAATTTCTTATTGTTTTGAGCAAATTGCAAATGCTTTGGCACATGTGTGCAAAGACTACATACAACTGTCTGCAGTTTGGACAACAAATAATTGCATATGGCTTTATGATCAAAACTGATGACTCGATTCTCACTTACACTGTCAAACACTTCAAAACTTCTCAGACATTATTTATTGTGTAAGCCATCACATTCAAAACAATCTATTCAATTATCATTATCAGTACACATGAATGTATATTCTAAAATATATCTGACATTGACATTGTTTGTAATCTTTGCTAAATTGGCACATGACCTCTAACTGCATTCGCAATTTAATTGCAAATTACCCAATATGAATCAACAATTTAACCATTAACCAATCAACTTTGGGAATATATATATATATATATATATATATATATATATATATATATATATATATATTGCCCACATATACATAAAGATATAGATATAGATTGCCCACAGTACAATCACTGCTGTAGAAGTTTTTGAGAATGGAGGACATTCACAACCCTGAACTGCAGCAACATGCTCATGGAAGAGCAATTGGAAGGCATGTAAGAATATGTGGTGGTGGTGGTATGGTAGAGGAAGAAATAATCGAGGAAGAGGTAGAAATACTTCTATTTCCACCTCTTCCTTGATTATTTCTTCCTCTACCACCAACACCACCACCACCACGTATTCTTACATGCCCTCTCTGATGAAATCAGAGCCACACTTGTGGATCATGTCATAAATCTGACCATTGCAGGGGATGGGTGTGGCACTCAAGGAGATTTTTTCCATTGTGTGGCAATGGAAAACATCAGATATGATGTTGATGAAAATCTTTGGCCTGACCAACGAGAGCGACAAGATGTCCACCAAGAATAATTTGTTTGTTTGTTTTTTGCCCATGAATGTTATTTTTTTGTTTGTGTATTTGTGGTAATACACAAATATGAAATGTAAAGTGAAATCTTGTTACTCTTGTCAGTTACGTTATGTACAGTAAATACACTTGTATTGTGTATATACACATGAAGTAAAAAAAATAAACACTGTAGAAATACAAAATGTTCATAGAATATTTTTCTCTACATACTATTGACTTTTCTCAACGAGTATGAGATTTGTTTACAGTAAACCCTTAATTTTGGTTGACTGTTGCGGTGAAAAACCAACTAAACATTTTGACCAGTGTGGCTCACACAATGACAAAAAAACTTTAGATTTTGGTGGCCTTGGCCAAATTATTGACACAATAACTAGGTTTTGAAGCATGAATTAGATGTTTTGGTTGAGTGACTACATTTTGCAGAAATGCTATAAAGTTTTTAAGGTCCTGCAAACAGTTGTGACAGTTGCACTCACAGTTTAGAGAATGGTAAGACTGTTTCGAAAAATGTGCCAAAGCAATTGAGAAAAACTGTAATATGTACATTTTAGGTAATATGTACATTTTAGGTGCTACTATAGATATTTAGGTGCTTATTTGTACATTTTAGGTGCTAATATGTACAGTTTAGGTGCTATTATGGACATTTAGGTGCTAATATGAATATTTTAGGTGCTAATATGTAATTTTTAGGTGCTAATATGGACATTTTAGGTGCTAATATGGACATTTAGGCGCTAATATGTACAGTTTAGGACGCTATTATGTACATTTTAGATGCTAATATGTACATTTTAGGTGCTAATATGTACAGTTTATGTGCTATTATGTGCACTTTAGATGCTAATATGTACCATTAAGGTACCAAATTGCACCCTTTAGGTACTTTTGAAAAGATACAGCCCCAGTGACAGCTTTTGTACCTTTTTTCGGAGAGTGTAGATAGATAGATAGATAGATAGATAGATAGATAGATAGATAGATAGATAGATAGATAGATAGATAGATAGATAGATAGATAGATAGATAGATAGATAGATAGATAGATAGATAGATAGATAGATAGATAGATAGATAGATAGATAGATAGATAGATAGATAGATAGATCAGAGAAAACAAGACAAGCTGCCCAATATACATAAAAATCAGAAACAATTTTTAACAAAAATCAATACCTCACATCCATGAATTCATTTGTTTGGTTAGTAGTTAATAAACTAAATGCACAGTCAGACAGTTTTCATCACAAAATTAACTGTTCAAGGTGATATACTGTCATACAGAAATACAACATTCATGATTATGATTGTACATTATCCCAGTAACATTTTACACTAAGGTTCCATTTGTTAACATTAGTTAACGTTAACTAACACTGAACAAAAAATACTTCTAAAGCATTTATTAATCTTATCTCATATTTATTTGACAATATTTTTTAAGTCATTATGTATTCTATTAACATCAGAAACCGCCACGCGTTTATCAACATTAAAAACGTAATTTAGTTCTTTGAAATTCAACACAGACAGTCATGTAAAAATTTTAGGAGGAGGATGATAAGGGAGAGACATTTTTTGGACCACACAACAGGCAATTATGAACTACAAAAGGATGATTTGTGAATAAATTATATTCCCTCGATCTTCTCTTCAAACATAATGGAAGTGTTTTGATGGAAAAGCCTTTTACACAAAAAAGTCTTTTTTTTATATGCAGATTTAAAAAAAAATGATCTAAGAAAACGTCTGCCAAACTGTACAATCTCCAGAACGGTGTTCTGGCCGAGACTCTGTCAGAAACACACCTCACAGGATCTCTTTGATGCGTTCACCATCACACCAGATCTCATTGAGATTTATTCACGTCATTGAGGAACAGAAATCAGGCAGTCTTCAGTCAGTATTTGAGGAACAGATGGGACAGATGCTGCAATCATTTTCAGAGCATGTGAAAACCTGTGAACTTCGACATTGATTGATTGGTCTGATGGAAGCCTTTTGAGAGGACAGACCGGGAATAGAAAATGTAAATGTACTTTGAAGAATAAAGCAATGGAAGCTTTTCACAGAGTTCACTCGAGTATTTCCGCTAAACTGGCAAACAAGTCAATACAGCTGCTGTCTGCGGCATCATCCTTAGCATTATTGATGACATTTTAATTGCGAAAAGGGATGTGAGATGAATCTCTTCAATCTGGAAAATCGTGTGTGGTTTTATTTTAAACCCATTTGGCACCCTGCTAATGTCTGAAACGCTTCAGTCTCTCTAAACCCCGCCTCTCTGAGAGCTGCTCTGCTCTGATTGGTCAGATGGCCCAATCTGCTGTGATTGGTCAGAAACCAAACGCTCGTTATCATATCGAACAGTAACGATGGCGTGTTTTACCGTATCAATCTCCTCAAAGTGGATTTGCTTTGTCTTCTCGACACGAACAACACGAGCCGAACTCTCCCAGTCTCAGATACACTAGTGTTTGAGGGCGGAGCTAAGAGGCACTCTTCAGCCAATGAGCAGGCATTATGCAAATTACTTACAAACCTACACAGATTCAGCAGGGACAAGTTTGTTTTCACATTTAGATACTTTTGTTATTGCTCATTGATGAGGTGTGTATGCTGTGTGTGTTGATCAACTTCTCATAATTACTGTAAAGCTCACCAGAGACAATAACTCACTCAAAACAATGCAAACAACCCTGCACTAAAATATTAAACCAATATATTGTCAATTGCAAATGTAATCAGACTTAACCCCTTAACTGTCACCGTCCCGGTACCGGGACGCCTAACTTTGCTTCACTATATTTCTATTAAATCCTAATCTAATTATGACAAATTATATATCGTTGGAAAGGTCTAAGACTTCTAAATAGATGTTTTGTGTTAAAAATTATATAGGAAGAGTAATTGATGAATTTATGACAAGAGTGCACCTCAAAAAATCTGCATCATAACAGGAGTTTTGACCTTTGTCACAAAAAGTCGATGCACACACTTTTAATCATTGAAACTTCTGTTTTTATGCTAAAAGTTCACAATAAAACATATAATCTAGTATTTTTCAATAAAAAAATAAAAAATTATAGTATATTATCCTCTATAAATGATAATATTTATATTTATTATACTCTAAAATATAATATTATTTTTATCGCCTTTTTTATTATATCATATTTTAGTAGTTATCATAAATTATTAGGTATCATTTGAAAGCTTATAAACTCAGAATTCATCGTGTGAAAACTGTTTTGTAATTGATCGTTGTGTTACCATAGAAACGGTACTTATTTTATCAGGCTCCTCCCCTTTTGGGCGTCATAATATATGATCAAAACCTTTTCTAATCTTGACAAAACTGATTTTGTCAGAAAGGTCAGAGTCTCAAGGTTCCAAATTTTGTGACAGAATCGATATTTGGACAGAAATGTATTAATTTGTTAAGTTAACAACTAAATTCAGTGGAATTCAATGGCACCCGGTGGCTATTTTTGGTACTACGCCTTAACACAATCTCATGGGAATTTCATTTTTTTTGTGATATCAACTTCAAATTTGGAACATAACTTGATAAGATTTACGACTTTGATTTTATTGGAATTTTAGAGTAAAAATATTTTGCAAGATATATATTTTATATAAAATAAAAATATATAGTACAGTATATTTGATTTACGGTATATTTAAACTTCCATAACTTTTTCATACTTTCATTTTTTGAAGTGTTTTCACTTCAGCAATATTCTGCTGAGTGTTTTCTTTAAAACAAGACCAAACTTGGGTATATTCCAAAGCATTCTTAAAGTACAACCATTTAAGTTTGAATAGTGCATTTTAACCCCCATTCTCCAAAAGGGCTACACAGCTAAGGGGTTAAAGGCAATCATTTTGCTCTAACATGTGTGTGTGTGTGTGTGTGTGTACATAAAACATTCACAAATCCCATATAGTCCGTCATAATGTCCACTTTTACTGCCTGCAATATGTAGTTTCAAACATCAGTCACAGGAGAAGTGAAGAATGTTGTAAGTGCACTCGATTATTTCTTGATTAATCTGCGTAAGCCGTTTTGCTGCCAATCCTCTTACAATCCTGCCTCTCAATTCTGGCCTGCGATAACATTTTCCTTGTGCTGTAGGGGGTTTCTCTGAGTCCACAGGTCCACACTTTGATCATAAGGACGGGGGATTTAAAGCGAGTGTTAAGGAACAGGAGGACAAGACCCAGGCTCTGCTGTCACGTTGTGAATTTCACAGTTCGCTCCCCGTAGACACGCGCTTTGATCTACCTGCGCCCTGCGGCCTTTGCTGGAAGTCTTCAGCCTTTCTCGCACAGACCCGAGACAAACACAAAGGAACAGGCACGAGTGACCATTAGCCAGTAGCAAAGAGAGCAGGAGGAGAATTATTCTGATCAAAACAACCCAAACAATACACTCCACATCTGTAGCTCATTGGGAAACCTTGAACTACTTTATATGCCGCCGTTTCTCTAGTGGAAGGGTTTTCTTTACCTCGCTGAGGGGAAAAGGTGGCAGTGCTAATTACTAATGTAGATAATAGCATATCAAAGTAAGGATGGTTTATGGTAATGTACTAATCGGATGTGAACAACTCAGGCCTATGATATGTGGAGAAAGCTAGCCGATAGCATTCCCATTTATCCCAAAACTGACTGTATAAGTTAATATGGAGGTAGTATTAATTATTGGGTCAAATACCGATTTGGTTGTCATGTTCTGCCCTTATAATGGAGGGATATCAGCAGATTTCAGTGGAATCATTTTGCATATTTCATTTAGCCATTTGTCAGATGCTGATAGTGTTTCATACAAAAGACTACAATATTCATAGCATCACTTCCCATGTTTGAAGAGTAAGCTACAGAAGCTATGTGTGAAATGTGTTAAAATGGGCTGAAAGTACTTGATTAGTAAGCCTGACACAATTTTATTCAAGTACACAACAGCCGATAGGATTGTTTGGCAAGTGCATATTGTAAATGCAGTGCTCTTGTGTTCAGATGGATGGATGGAGAGATAGAATGTTGGATGGAGTGTTATGGATAAATTAAACAAAAGAATGGTGGGTGGATGG
Organism: Cyprinella venusta; assembly: GCA_038021265.1. Lineage (NCBI taxonomy): Eukaryota > Metazoa > Chordata > Actinopteri > Cypriniformes > Leuciscidae > Cyprinella > Cyprinella venusta. The sequence continues at coordinate 36,016,874 of CM075871.1, forward strand.
GTGGATGGATTAAACAAAAGAATTTTCCATCAATCCATCCATCCATCCATCCATCCATCCATCCATCCATCCATCCATCCATCCATCCATCCATCCATCCATCCATCCATCCATCCATCCATCCAACCATCCATCCATCCATCCATCCATCCAACCATCCATCCATCCATCCATCCATCCATCCAACCATCCATCCATCCATCCATCCATCCAACCATCCATCCATCCATCCATCCATCCATCCATCCATCCAACCATCCATCCAACCATCCATCCATCCATCCATCCATCCAACCATCCATCCATCCATCCATCCATCCATCCATCCATCCATCCATCCATCCATCCATCCATCCACCATTCTTTTGTTTAATCTATCCATTCATCCTAAAGAAGGGTGGGTAGATGTATGGAATGATGGATGGATGGATGGATCAGTCGTCTTGTTTGTCCTACGAGGATTTCAATAAAACTCCTGCAACTGGATTGGTATTTACTGCTTCTCACTAGTATCATTACACCCGACGCTGTCAGAAAATAATCCGAGGTACGGCTCGTCTTTAAAAGGACAAAAAATATGTTCCTTATCTATCCTAAAAGGTGTGCCACTACCTTAGAGTACTGCTATGAAGCTTGTCGAGGTAAATGCGGTAAGGTTGTCCTTTTAAGATTGTATAACTGTTGCATGAGCAGGATTGGACACGTACCCCTGTGCATACTGAAACTTCAATGAGTGCAGCAATAACTAAGCAGGCATACATGTGGGATATTTGGGAAAAGTGCACTTTATACTGACTCAAAACAGCAACTTGGCAACCGTGTCCAGTGTACGTTCCTATCCACTTGTTAAGAGTTTCTGGGGTCCAAATGTTCTAAGCAAACAACAAACGCTGCTAAATATACCCATGGCCTGAAGAGTCATGATCATAAACCGTATCTCCTTTCCAAACTCTCAGTGATTCATCTTTTATCAGTCATTAAAACATTGGTGTTTGAGATGCCGTGCACATACTGTAGTGTAGCACTGTGACTTCAGTCTTTGAAGTGAGTAAAAGAGCGAGACATGAGTGAAGAAAAAGATGAGTCAGCGCATGATGGAAGGGAACGGGATCATATCATTTCCATACTGGAAGCGATGGGCCGCCAGAGCCGTTCATTTGCATTTTCGTGGATGAATAATTCCTCCAAAGTCCGTATTAGCTATGAGTGTCCAGTTGCAGATTTAATAAATCAAAGAAGCTTTAATGTACATCTCTGATGAGTGACCTTTCTCAGCACACCTCTCATTATACGCTAATTAACTACTGATATAGACCATTTACCATGATATTGGTTTATTTATGATGGTCATTTTAAAGGTAAAAGCCTGTTTACAAATATTAATTGGTTAACATTTTCATTCATATTGTGAAAAACTGCAAGACATCTACAGTAGTGGGATATTATTTTACTGTAATTGTACAGTTTATGGTCATCTTACAAGTTACAAGTCATCTTACAATTGACAATTTAAAAATGAATGCGCTTTATCTAATAAAAAAATGGGGCAACAGATTACAAGCAATATTATTAATTCAATTTAACAAATAATAATTATCAATAATAATTATTCAGATTAATAATCATTAATTTGTCAATTGATCATTTATTTTGTTAATTATTAATTATTATTTAGTAATAATTATTTAAATTAATTCCTTAAAAGTAAACCATGTAAAATGAGTAAAACGTACAAAAAAAACGTACATTTAAGTCGCCATTATGGTGATCGGTGTTTGTTTTTAGGTTTCTCCTTCAGTGATTCTGCTTGTTAACGTCAGGTATCTTCAATGTTGGCAATATAAAATAAAGAGTTCTCAATTAATCCTTAACGTCTGTCTGTTATTCAGATATTTTTGTTTAATTTTTTGGTGTGAACTTTGCTCATTTTAAATGGTTAACTTCTAAGGAATAATTTGATTAATTATTACTAAATTCTAATTTGTTCAATTTAAATAATTATATTGCTTGTAATCTGTTGCCACAATTGTATTGATTAGATAAAGCGTATTCATTTTTACAGTGCAGACTTCTCTGTCACATTTGAAGGTTTTTCATTGAATTATCTCTTAGTTATGTATATTAGGTTTTATGGTACATCTTACGTATTTAGATTAATGTTTATTTCATGGTGATTTGTATTTGTGTGTATAACACTGCTTACCATCTTAATATGCATCTCAGCTTGTGGTGATTCATCATGTGGATTTTCTCTTTGCCATCTGTGTTTTTGAGGTGGTTGGTACTGTAAATCAACATTAAATCTGTTAATTATATATATATATATATATATATATATATATATATATATATATATATTAGGGCTGTCGAAATGATTAATCGCATCCAAAATAAAAGTTTGTGTTTTAAACACACACACATGCTTGTATATATTTAAGAAATATTTTCATGTATATTCTATATACAGATTTATATATATTTATATATATATTTATATATATTTTATATATATTTATATAGAAATATATATAAATATTTATATATATTTAAATTTTTGATATTTATATATAAACAATATTTTTTTTCTTAAATATACAATGTGTGTTTTTATATATATTAAAAATAATTATACACAGTGCCCCCACTTTTTTTGTAAACACAAACTTTTATTTTGGATGCGATTAATCGTGATTAATAATATATATATATATATATTTTTTTTTTACTTAAAATCTATATTTTTTCCAGTAAAGTTCTGGCAACCACGGTTGTCCCTAGTATTTTATTCAGTTGTTTTAGTCAACATATGAGCCATGTTTGGATGTGAACAAGTTAGTAAAACACCAGACATTTATTGTGAAGATCTTCGGTCAATGTTAACAGAGTCTCTCTCTCTTCCCTGCTGTTTCTCTCAGTGTTATCTTGTTTCTGTCGTCGCTGTCAGACACCGCGTGACGTATCAGAGGAATCGGGAGCGCAGGCGTCCGCCTGGCCGTAGCCCTCCAACACATTTCTCCATTATATCTGTCTGTCACACAAGATGGAGGAGATTGAGCGGGCGTTTCTTTTGTGCTCGTGGCGTAGGCTTGTGTTCGGCTTTGTCCTCTTCACTGCTGTGAACTGCAGATGACGGTGTGTGTGCCATGCAATCTGTCACCAGTGTCGTAGTGGGAGGATGTTTATTTTGGCCGTACATGCCACGCAGGGAAGAGGTGCAATTCCGGCTGTCTCAAAAAAAAAAGCAACTAATTATATAAGGAATGAAATAATTAAATGCAGCATATCATGCTTGTGCAACACAAAAGAGAAGTCTTTTAGAGCGAGATGAACTGCACTAGTCTCATTCTCCACAGAAGCCGTAGGTGTGAGGCGAGATTGATGCTGAGTTGGATGAGATCACGCCAGTCACAATAGGAAATAATCCCTGGAATTTCCTTCGCAATTTCACGGGAAGCGTCGAATAAAATGGAGAAAGAACGGTTGTTAATTGCACGTTTAGGTTATCCTCCAGAAGACGTCCGGCGTAGACATATCATCGTATTGATGGCTTGAGTGTGCTGAGAGAAAGTGGCTGACCTGACAGCGACTGCGGATCCTCGTCTCAACGCCATATTGACTGAGCCTGTCAAAAGCTATTAGTTTAAATCCTCGCCTTCCTGAGCGAAGGCTTCGGCTGTATAAGAAATACACTTTGGATCAAGTGCACAAACCTTTTGACGAAGGGTATACGTTTGTTCTACAATAATATCAGAAATGACAAAGCGGACGCTGTTTTCTCGACTGACTGCCTTTATTGGCAAATTCTTCAGTTTAGAGATCAATCTGGCTGTCTGAATTCTCAGAGGTTAACTTTATTATTTTCCCACCTTCAATCAATTTTGAATTGATGTCTAGATTGAACTGATCTCTATGAAATCTCCGAGATTGCTCGGTAACACGCCGTTGGGGAACGGTTGGAATCAATCTTTAAGGGTGAAGATGTTTTTGCACCGTTATTGTCACCAAACAGACGTGCAATAATTATGATTGATTGATAAACGTGTAAATCCTGAACTCCATATGTGGATATGTGTTTATGCATTTATTTAATTTATAAATAATACATAATATATTGTAGGCCTATTTGTAAATTAATGCATAAATAAATTAATAAATAAATGAACCAAGATAGATTGATAGATATCACATATTTTAATTCGGTACACTGTTAATTTGTACAATTGATTTATTTTTTAAATTAGCTTTGGCAATATTGTATTATATTATACAGTCATGCCAAAAGCAATTTTGAATTGGATGGATGGATGGATGGAAGGAAGGAAGGAAGGAAGGAAGGAAGTATGGATGGAATGAAGGAAGGAAGGAATGAAAGAAGGAAGGGTGGAAGGAAGGAAGGAAGGAAGGAAGGAAGGAAGGAAGGAAGGAAGGAAGGAAGGAAGGAAGGAAGGAAGGAAGGAAGGAAGGAAAACATTGAAGGAAGGGTGGATGGAAGGAAGGAAGGAAGGAAGGAAAACATGGAAGGAGGAGTGGAAGGAAGGAAGGAAGGAAGGAAGGAAGGAAGGAAGGAAGGAAGGAAGGAAGGAAGGAAGGAAGGAAGGAAGGGAGGAAGGAAAGAAGGAAGGAAGGAAAACATGGAAGGAGGAGTGGAAGGGTGGATGGAAGGAAGGAAGGAAGGAAGGAAGGAAGGAAGGAAGGAAGGAAGGAAGGAAGGAAGGAAGGAAGGAAGGAAAACATGGAAGGAGGAGTGGAAGGGTGGATGGAAGGAAGGAAGGAAGGAAGGAAGGAAGGAAGGAAGGAAGGAAGGAAGGAAGGAAGGAAGGAAGGAAGGAAAACATGGAAGGAGGAGTGGATGGAAGGAAGGAAGTGTGGATGGAATGAAGGAAGGAAGGAAGGAAAACAAGGAAGGAGGGATTTACACAGGTTAAAAAGCTTTAAGAACATTAAGGCTTAATATAATTTAATCGGATGAGTTATAAAAATATTCACCCCCTCACAGTCGTCATGGCAAAATCATCTATATAGACCGAAACCAATTTTTGCACCAGTCTGTAAATAGGCTGTTTTTTGTTTGTTTTTTTTGTTTTTTTATGGGATTGACTCTCGTCTCTAGCCGGCCTCTAGTGGCCAGTTGATGAACTGCAGTTTAACTCACTCCTCTGTTGGGTTCAAGAGAGAGACCGGCAGGTTGCAGTTAATAATGCTGGTGCTGGAGGGAAACTTTAAAAACTAAAAGATAATAAATGCTGGTGGGGAGAGAGTTAATATCAACATGACTGTGTTTTGTGTGTCATTCACTGCAGACTGACAGACTGGACAGTTTCACAGTAGGAAACTCAGTCCTTTGAGAATCAGTGGATGGAGAGTTGTAGATCCCTGACATGAGATTTAATTAGGATCTGTCCCGTCCCAGCTCTGTTCCTGTTAGCACAGCATCTCTCAGGAGAGTAATTAGAGCTCCAACAAAACACACACACACACCTTCATTCCAGCATCTTGTCTCTCCCACACACACACATGTGAAACACACAAGCAAGTCTATCCCAACGTGAGGTCAGGAGTCAGGCTCTCTTCATCGTTTTTTGGGTCTGTTCATTATCTCTCCAGTTTCTTCCTGCTCAACAATACTTGTTCACACACACTGTTCACACACACGCCCGGGTCATATCCTGCACCTTGCATCTCTTCTTATAAAAAGCTGGCCCTTGCCTTGTCACACATTTATTCTGTTGGTTACTGACAGCCTTGCAATTTTTAAAGGTACGCTTTATTTTCCGTGTCTCTCTCTCTTTTTAAATGGCATTTAAATGTTTGCATAGTATTAAAGTGGCCCATTTAATGCTTTCTCGGATGTTCCCTTTCATGTAGTGAGAAGTAAAGCTGGTTGTGAACGCTCTGCAAAGTTTAAAAGATCAAAGTGCAGATAAATGGAGTTATTATCTCCTAAAAGAAAGAGGCGGTTCTGAACTGCCTCAAACCGGTTTTCTGGTTTCCAAACAAATCCGTTTTGTTGCACTCCCAAAGGATGAGATTGATACTGTAAAACTGATGCCATTGTTACTGAGGAAGAGATTCCGATTCAGATATGCTAATGAGCATTTGGTTTCTGACCAATCACAACAGACCAGGCCATCTGACCAATCAGAGCAGAGCAGCTCTCAGAAAGGTTTAGTGAGTAAACGGCTGATGTTGCAATTACAGTAATAAGATGAAAAAATGAAAGAGTTTTATTATTTTTTTAACTTGGATGCATGTAAACTTACTGTAGGAGACTCCATAACAAAATTAGGAACCTTTAAAATAGCATTATACAGCATTGAAAACAAAGTGTGTATTCTCACAATCTGGCGTCTCCTGGGAGGAATCCCGCAGGAGTCGAGTTACACAGAATGAATGGGTTCGGGGAAGTGCAACGAGCAAAATCTCTGCACTCGTGTGACCAGAAAACCTTATGGATGGTGCAAAAGTGTACATTTTTATATGTTTGGATAGACATATTATTGATTCTTTGTTTTTATAAACATATTTAGTTGCACTTTATTTTACAGCGCATGGAATGAAATACTAATATAAGGGAACTACATTGGTTAAGGTTACCTAGTTATTACTCAGTTATTGTAATAACTGTAATAAGTACATGTACATGGGGAACAGGGCTGTGATATAAAGTGCTAGCACATACTTATATTTGACTAATTCAATCACTCTGTGAATGGCTGGATTTAAATGTCAAAGTAAATGCATGTTCTAAAATGTGGTGTTAAATATTTTATGTTATGTGCCCCTATTATGCTTTCTTGGATATTACCTTTCATGTTGTGTGTATAAAAGATGTTTGTGAATGGAAATGTTCTGCAGAGTTTAAAATATCAAATTGCAGATAAATTGAGTAATTGTGTGCGAAAGAATGGAGTGATTCTGAAACCAGTTGTCAGTGACACCAGTATAACTTGACTATTATGAACCAACTAATTTGCATATTGCCAGCCTGTGGGCTTGATTGGCTGAGTAGCGTCTCTAAGCTCCGCCCTCAAACACTGTAGTGTATCTGAGACTGGAAGAGTTCAGCTCGTGTTGTTCGTGTCGAGAAGACGCTGTTTTCTGCTGACAAAGCAAATTTTGAGGAGATTGATACGGTAAAACCCACGCCATCGTTACTGTTCGTATCACTGTGATCAAGAGCTGAGATTCAGATATGATAATGAGAGTTCAGTTCTGACCAATCACAGCAGACTGGGCCATCTGACCAATCAGAGCAGAGCAGCTCTCACACTCTAAAAAAATGCTGGGTTGTTTCAACCCAAATTGGGGTCAAATATGGACAAACCCAAATGTTGGGTTAAAAAATGTAAAGTGAAAGTTAGCATTTTCAATGACATGCTTTAACCCAACATTTGGGTTTGTCCATATTTGACCCCAATTTGGGTTGAAACAACCCAGCATTTTTTCGAGCTTTGCATTAAAAATGTCATAACTGAGTGAATGACACTTAACGACAGTTCACTCAAAAAAATGCTGGGTTGTTTTAACCCAACTTTGGGTCAAATATGGACAAACCCACTCATTGGGTTAAAAATGTCATTTAAAAATGTAACCCAATGCATGGGTCTGTCCATATTTGACCCAAAGTTGGGTTAAAACAACCCAGCATTTTTTAGAGTGTATCCAAACATATGAAAATGCATGTGCACTAGAACCAACTTTAAATATGAAAACTTACGAATACTAATGAGGTCATGCTGGGATAGTTCGAAAGACAATTAAACCATTAAAAACTCGAACTCTCTGTGTGCTTTTGGCCTGATTACAGCAAAACTCAAAGAGGTCAGACATCGGCGCACTTTGCCAAAAAAACAAACGGAAGGCATTCATCCAATAAACAGGAAAATATAAGCGCTGCTTGCCAGACTTCACTTCAAAATATTATCAGGGTTTCCTAGCTCGAACTCTTTTTTGTCTGATTGCATTATGTCTCTTAATCAGTATATGCCAGAGGTTCCCTCAAGCGAAGCGTCTCAGCTTGTGTGAGTATATTTAGAGAGACTCTCTGAAAACAGCTTTCTTCATTCTGTCTGCTCCTGTAGCTTCATAAATGCATTCTTGATGTATATGTAGCATACACAGTGTGATGTAGTGCTCAGTCATCGGGAGGGCAGCGCATCCATTCCCCGCCGCTCACCTATAGCCAACTGTCTATATTTATGGAGATGATTTTCTCCTGGCGAATGCAATAATATTCCTGGGTCATTTGATTTACTTCTCCATCTAAGGTCACACGGGGAGAAATCTCATAAGTTTGAGTTGTTTTAAATATACTGAATATAAAGTAATGCGGCACTTTTCGGGCAAATTATATTTCTGGAATGGAAAGCCTCCATCTAAACATGTTGCCGTCTTAAGAAAAGCTCAACCTGCAGTGGAATCGGATTATTAGAAACGGCCTCTGTTTGGTGAACTGAGAGAGAATAATACTTATATATTATCAGAATCGTATGTTTTCATATTTCACATCTGACAAGGACTGCTAGAGAAAGTAAACACTGGCCTCTGACCTTGCTTGCATTCCTAATTTCACATTCTTTTCAATATTTGTTGAATGCATATTGAAAACTGCCAGTTCTGGTCACTTTTGCAACGTGACGTTCATACGTGAGTGACGGGTATCAGCTTCTGTGTATTAATGTTTCAATTGCATTAATGTTTCATTAATGCATTAATGTTTCAATTCACATTTTGACTCAAAAACCCAGAAGAACAGGACAGTGACTGATTTTATTTTGACCGATTGCATTTATCTCACCTTAATGTTATTCATATCTTATTCTTAATCATTTTGAAAAAACAAAAAAAAAAATGTATCTATTTTTTTTTTAATAGTTTGAGTTTTGTGTTGCACTGGAATGAAATGCACTGTGCATTTCTCAACTGTGACATATTGGTAAAATATTTCTAAATTATACCATGGTCTGTCGAAGTACTCGATTCTGATTGGCTGGATTGGCTTTAAAAAAGCGTTTAATGCACCGGTAGTTCCAGGTCAGTTTAATCCTGGATTTAATAAATCATGGTTTAATCTTTGAATCATGTGATGTCATGCATTCAAATCATTTAATTTACAGCTAGCTGTAGATTATTCCTCTCATGTTATGATTTTAATATAATGTAGTTTGCAACAAGGTATTTCAAAAAAGGGGAAATTTAAAAAAAAATGCCCATAAAAAATATTATTTACAGTTTCATTCCACTTTTTCATTTGATTAACCACAATTTTTATTGACAGTGATAGTTTATTATATATTTATAAATATGATGTAGTTTACAATACTCAAATAGCAAAAAATAAAAAAGTCAGAATTGTGAAACAAAAAGTTGCAATTAGCATTTGTAGTATTTTATTCTGTGGTGGAAATAAGCCTCCATAAGGTTAACCATTTAATGGGTCTTATGTGAAATGCATGGTTTATTCAATAGTAAACAGTAAGGAAAGGTTGAACTCTGGGGGTGTGTGCATCACAAACTTTGACAATCCCAGTTGTGCACGGTGTTGTGGAAGAAGTGCTGTGAAGTTCACATTTCAAGTGATTTATCTGCGGAAACTGACCATTTGGAGTGAGTGGAGCGGTAATCATACGTGGACGTCACACTTCCAGTGTTTCATGTTGATTTGTATTCCAAAGAAAAACACAAAGCACTTAAAAACGCAGTCCCGGCTTTAAAGAGGCCACACAATCAGAGCCTCTGAGGCACAAAATCAAAGATTCACTGAAGTCATCTTTAAATGGGTCACTAAAAAACTTTGACCATCAACCAGTTTACTTGTATTTAATTATTTCATTTCTTACATCCGTTAAGAACCCTTCCAAGTTTTGCTAATTTTATTTCAAAATAATTCTCCAATGTAAAGCATGTTGTGCTTTTCCTCCTCCATCAAAAAGAAGTGGTATTTAAACACAGTTTTGAGCATTTTTGAGCTAGAACTTGAAGATGAGCACTAAGAAAATATTAGCTGCAGGCTGTGTGGATCAGTAAACAATGCGCTCCGAGCAAACATAAATCTGAGCAAAGCTTACCGACTACATCTGAAATGAGAAAGAGGTCAAATTGCCATGTTTATTCACCTTTCCTCCTCTTATTGTGAATGTTTATAGAGATTCTCATTAGGTAGCCGTGCAGAGCAAGAAGCACAAAATCATTTACATCTAGAAAATGCATTCAAAACACGGTACAAAAGGCAAATTATTACCATTTAAATGGAAAATATATTGGAGGATTTCTCCTTTTTATACGCGAATGTATTTGATATTTAAAGAAATTAGAGGGTAATGTAAAAATGCACATATAAAAGTATAATTTAAAGAAAAAATTGAAATAAAGAAAATATAATTAAGTAAATAAATTAAAATAAAATATATATTTTATTGCATATATATATATATATATTATTGTGTATATATATATATATATATACAATAAAATATATATTTTATTTTAATTTATTTATTTATGTATTTATGTATATATATATATGTAATAATCGCGATTATTTATTATTTTTTTATTTATTATTTATTTTGAATGCGATTAATCGCAATTAATCACATTCAAAATAAAAGTTTGTGTTTACGTAATATATGTGGGTGTAGTGTGTATAATTATTTTGTATATATAAATACACACACATGCATGTATATATTTAAGAAAAATGTGTTTTTAATATATCAAATATTTATATTTATACATAATATTAATTATGTACAAATATATATATAAAGTATATACTTTCAGATTTTTCTTAAATATATACAAGCATGCGTGTGTATTTATATATACAAAATAATTATACACACTACACCCACATATATTACGTAAACACAAACTTTTATTTTGAATGCGATTAATTGCGATTAATCATGTTACAGCCCTAATATATATATATTTAATTTATTTATTTGCTCAGATTTATGATTACTGCTAGTACTCCCCATTTTTACTAAATATATTTTTAATCCAATTGCATGTGGACATACTCTAACGTTCACAAACTTTCACAATGCTCCCTTCCCTCTTCATCCAGACTATTTATGGAAACTAAGCAGCTAAAATGGGTCATTCATAAATTCTCATGTATTGACGTCAATATCAGTGAAACACATTATATCAACACAGATTAAAAAAACTTTGTATGCCCTGGTCACTGACAGTAGTTTTCACACAGGCCCCAGAACAGCAGCTTAAATGAAACATGTTCACATGTTGGTTTAGTTGCATTTCCAATCTAAAGTTGCTCTACATTTATCTTTCTTAAAAATGAATTCATCTTCACTGTGTCAGAGAACACCGGAGAGACCGAGAGAGAGATTGTTTTCGAAGTTGGCACTAATTAAAATTGGATGAGGGATGGAAACAGACTGATCTGTTTGACGGTGATGTAAACCAAGGGCAACCTCATGCCAGATTACAAGGTTATGCGAGGACAGATGATGTGGCCGTTCTGAGAGGGATGATTGACATTTAATGTTAGATCTGTGCATGACTGTTGTGTTTTAATGTGACTGCGCGGTACGATTAGCCGATCTGATGTGGGGTCCCTAGTGGAAAAAAAGTGCACTTGCATACTTTTAAATGTACTTAGAAAGAAATATCCTTCAGTGTGAACTGAATGCTTTCAGACTCTTAACTGCAAGATTATTATTAAAAACAAATGAATACGATTTAAACTTACATTAAATGTAATTAGCTAAAAAATAGTGCATTTTTTTACCAGATCAGGTGGACGTGGTTACAAGAGGTAAAAACGATATACAGTTGTATGAATAAGTTTTGGCACCCATGCTAAAGTTGCCTAAAAAGAGGAATAAAAAATCATCTTTTGGATATTGATCTTAATGCCTTAATTAGAAAAATGAGGAAAACTCCAACCTTTAAGGACACCAATTTTCTTTGTGAATGAGTAATGTATCATAAATAAATAAATGTTTTTCCTTAAAATACAGGGTGCATAAGTCAGGACACCCCTATGTTAAATTCCCATAGAGTCAGGCAGATTTTTATTTTTAAAAGGCAGTTATTTGATGGATCCAGGATAATATGCGTCCTGATAAAGTTCCCTTGGCCTTTGGAATTAAAATATCCCCACATCATCACACACCTTCCACCACACCTAGAGACTGGCATGATTTTACTTCAGTTAGCCTAATAGCTGGTTTGATTTGCATTGAAAGATGATCTTATGGAAAGTACCCCATGCCAATCTCTAGGTGTGGTATGATTTTATGATTTTAGGTATGATTTTTTATTCCTCTTTTTAGGCAACTTTAGCATGGGTGCCAAAACGTATTCATACCACTGTAAATACTGTTGGTTTTCTCACACAAACCGCTCGTTTCGTGTCTTAGGCCATCAATGTGTACTTACATTTACGAGTCATTAAATCATATTTAATTTGGACTTCTCTGTGCATGATCAAAATTGAAAATACTGCGGAAACAGGCACCTACATCTTGGATGCCCTTGAGGTAAGCTAAAACATACAAAAAACGTAACTCAATCCCTTTAAGAAAAAAAAATGAAATGGTACAAACTACAAGCATACAGAATATGGCTCCTTTAAGGCAGCAAAATGATTCAAATAAACACATAAAATGCCACTGTGGTCGCAGACCCAAAGCAATGGGATTTGATTTTCGGTCATCGGTAAATCAACATCGTGACTCGCTTTTACGATGTATAAAATATGGGCCCTTAGGATAGGAGAAAGCTTTCAGATTTGCACAGCTGTCAAGAAAGAGCTCTTTCTCTCTCTTCACAGGCGTCTCTGACAGGAGAAGAGGACTGATTTGTGGAGTTCTCTCTCTCTCTGTCTCTCTATGGGGAGCAGAAGATGATGCTGAAGAAGTTTTTAAGCAGGATAAATGAGAGAGTCTGGGTGGAACTTTTAAACTAAACGGCTGAGCGGTCTGAAAACTGCCTATTCAAGAGAATAAAGGCCATTATTGTGTGTTTTATGCGCGATACAGTAATTATTGAAAGTGTGAATGTGTTAAGACCACTGCAGTCATTCAAAGGGGCATGTCTTCCAGGACAAGGAGGCTTTAACTCAACGGGACAGGGAGTGTTTACACCACCTGAACTCTCGGGAAGAGGCTGTAAAGCGTGGGATGCTCACTGATTTCCCCAGGTGCTCCCAAATCACGGCGGATTCAGGAGGACCAACACACGCTGATGGCTCCTGAGAGAGAAATCAAGCAAATGTTAAATCTTTGGATCGGATTCAGGACTGGAACACTAAAAAGAGCAACACCTGACATTTTGTGTTGCCAGATTGAACACTGTTTGTTCTGGGAAGTACAACATTAATCTGGAGCAAATGAGCATCTAATTACATCCCAATTAATGCCACTAGAGACAGCAGCAAATTATTTTAACCCAGGAGTGGCTAATGAAACATTCTGGAAAAAATAGCAGAACAATATTGCAAAACGATTATATAACGCATATATTAGTAGATGCTTGGATTGAGTTGTAACATCGAAAGTGTAAGAGAGGAAAGTGGCGAAGAAAATTAGTCTATACATAGTCCATCATTATTTCATTCATTATTTTTTTTAATCTGTCATAATAAAACATGTTGAGACATGAATATGATCACCCTAGTATAGTATTCTATTATTATTTCTATTAAATATTAAGCGCCATCTAAAGTATGAATTTGCGTGTTCACTCGGCTCATCGTCAGCGAAAAACGCTTGGGTGTGAACACAAAAAAACGCGTTGAAAAACGCTGACGAATAACGCTCGCAGCTATTCGTCCCGGTGTGTTGAAATATAAAGGTTTTACACTTTGCAATGTTGCTGAACAAAACGGTCTATTTCTGCTTCTAAAATGGGCATAACAATTATTTCAGTAAATTAAGCATGCATGCATCGATAAATACATCAATAAATACATAAATTAAAATATTAATAAATGCATTAAATGAATGCATAAATAATAAAAAAGCATAAATATTAAAAAATATAGTTTTTTTGTCTAATAATTAGAATTTCTGTTTTTTTTTGTTTTTTTTTTGTTTTTTGTTTTTTTACACTTTCGCCTGGCTCGATCGCGCGCTGCGCACCTACCCATGACGCGCTCGCCTGAATGTGAAACACCGAATACCGCAAAGACGTCATTTTTCCAGCGTGCACCTTCTTCACGCTCGTGCGGACCCGTCGAGTGTAAACAAATACTTCAGTCCAGCCGCTGAAAACAAATTAACGTGATCGACGAAATTCTTAATGATCAATAATCGATCGTCGATTAATCACGCCCATCCCTACTCTGTATACAATCGAGCTCTCCTTCCATGAAATACGGAATACCCTACGCTATCTCACGACCAATTCGTACGAGTGATTCAAAAGTGGCTAATTCGTACTAATCCATACGACCTCACTCGTACGAATTCGTACGATTTAGATTTGTCTAAATCCACGTGATGGGTAGGTTTAGGGGCGGGGTCAGGGGTAGGTCATTCGTACGAATTCATAAGAATTGGCTAATTCGTAAAATATGAACGATTTAGCAAAATAGTACTAATTCCTACGAGTGAGGTCGTACGAATTGTTACGAATTAGCCACCTCGTAGAATTCGTACAAATTCCCGTGAGATCGGGATGGAATACCACTAGTTTAGTTTTCTTCGCTCCATTTGTCTGGCTGCTCTCTTAAGGGCCCGAGTGTGCTTGTTGTACCACGTATGTAATGTAATTACTAAAACAATACTTTTTTTACCAATGGTGGTGCTTCTCCGATTTTATTTTTCTTTGTTAAATTAATCACAAGTACTTGACAGATCCGGGTGAATAGTGTTACAATACTTGTGGTGAAACCAATTATTATCCTCTGATACCTTGAATCATCCTTGTCTTGAAGATTTTCTGCTGACTAAATCTGACTCTGAGCGTTCACTCCAAGGTTATCAACCCAGCGGTGTGTGTGTGTGTGTGTGTGCTGGAATAAACAACCGCCTCACACGGATCTTTGATCCCACACACTCATGCTACAGTACAGGAATCAAAGTCTTCGCAAGCTTGAAGACTGTAAAATCTATGTTCACACTGATCGTCCTCACAAATGTTCTGCAGCATTGCTGCAATACGTCATCAAGCTCCTGGTAAAGTCGGAGAAGACACGCGTGTCTCACGTCTAGTCAAACTCAGCACAGCATTATTCTGACAGAAGCTTCACTTTCATCCCACTCGCAGCTGGAGACGACAGCATCGGCATGTCCTTTAATTCCCCGTCGTGACACAGAAACGTCGGAATATTACGCTCAAATGTTGCACTATCTAATTTTTTAGACAAAGACTGAGGGATTTCTGCTGAGAGACGAGACACTTTTTTTTTACACTTTCATAAAACGACACCTGGAAAATTTGGAAAGTTTAAAGGAAACTCATGTTCACTGTAAAAATGAATATGCTTTATCTAATCAATAAAATTGTGGAAACAGATTACAAGCAATATTATTTATTAAATTGAACAAATTAGAATTGAGTAATAGTTAATCAAATTAATATTCTAATTAATTATAATTTGTACAATTTAATTAATAATATTGCTTGTAATATGTTGCCACAATTTTATTGATTAGATAAAGCGTATTATTTTTTTCAGTGTTGTTCCAAGCCGATATGACTCTTGTTTTTATATATATATATATATATATATATATATATATATATATATAATTTATATTTATATTTATATTATTTATATATATATATATATATATATATATATATATATATATATTTATTTTTTATATATATTTTTATATATAATTATTATTATTATATTATATCATTATTATTATATATACCAGTATATTATTATTATTATTATTACACTCTACACATTTCGCGTTTGTCCATATTTGACCCAAAATTGGGTTAAAACAACCCAGCATTTTTTAGAGTGTATGTAATTATGTAATATTATGTCATAAGAATTTCAGAAATGGCTTTGACCCCCCACACAATCTCACGTCATATGCTCTGTGTAAAATCAAAACTTGTCAGGTCATGATTGATCATGTGACACACGATGACCAATGCCATCATTGATGTCAAACCTGGTGCAATGCAAATTTTGAATATTTTTCGTGAGCTCAACTACAGTGGTACACATTGAATTTGTCATTAAAAAGTTATAATGGCTTCATGACAGCCGATGTCAAAACCAACCACCTGACAGTTTAATGTAATGTTAACCAATAAAGCTACTACGAGCAATGCTGGTACAGTATAAACAACATGACTACACCGTTTCTGAAGTCTTCCAGGAAGCTTTCTGCGTTGTCATTGCTTGTTCACCCCCTTTGCTTTCCCAGAAGGGCAATTATTTTGATGTACTGAAGAGAAGTCGTTTCAAATGCTTGTGACATGAATCAGTGTTGCGAGATTAAAGATGGTGGCGTGATGTGTCATTGCTGATGCCCTGGATTTATCCATAAAACATCCTGCCTGCTTTTGGCAATAATAAAAGCTCATGATGATATAACTGCACTGGTCCCATCAGTCACAGTAAACTTTACAAAAGGACAAAACCAATGGTGCAAAATGCACCCATTCATTAGAAAAGTGAAGTGATTATACTCAAGTCTGTATGTCTCAGCACTGTTAAGTTATTGTACATATTCAGATTACTTTTTCAAGTAACTAGTAAAGCAATGCATTACTTTTAAATTTACAACAAACTAATCAATTTTTACAAATAAGTAACTCAAGTGACTTTCTTTTCTTCTTTATTGATTGACAGCTCTCGAAGCGACAACATCCATTGGTCAAAAGTCTTGTGGACACATATTTAGTATGTGTTTTGTGGTCTTATTTCAGCAACTTTCATTTTAAAACTTTTTCAAAACCACGCTTAAACATTATTCTCTTAAAAATGCAAACATGTACATGTTGCTCACATATTATGGTAGCCCCGTTTGTGCTATATAGAGTGAATTTACACCTTTGCCATTGACATGTTTGTGTGGATGTCAAAACATCCCAAGTACCCCAAATACACCTTGATCCCCAGGGGGTTAAATGTCCTAATTGAACTAAAGCCTAATCCTGGCTTAACCTAAACCCTGTCTGTGAAACCAGACCTGTCATGAGTCTATGTGTTTGAGATATTGTTTCCCCCTGTCATTGTGACTTTTGGTTTAGTCCTGTTAGTGTTTCCCGCTCTGTTTTATTAGCAATTCCCGTCACCTGTGTTCAGTTAATTATCCCATCAGTCCCTGTTCATTTAAGCCCTGTGTTTTCCTTCAGTGTATGTCTTTGTATTGTCAAGGTTAGGTGTTAGTAAGAGTATTGCTATGTTTTCTGAAGTTCCTAAGTTTCTAAATTCCTGAGTATTCCTGTAATCTGAGTGTGTGAAAAAAACAGAGGTATTGAAATCCTGTCTCCTCGTCTTCAGCCTGCAATACCGTGACAAGACCCTAATGAATAAAAACAGTGAAATGCAAACTCAGAATGTTATGCAAACCGATAATTAAATATGAAATAATACAAATACGCTTCATGAATTTAATCTGACATTATTAACCAAGGAATTGTGGGATATGAGCTTGCAATTCTGAGGAAAAAATGGCAGAATATCGAATTTATATCTCGCATTTTTTTATTATTATTCTGAGATATGTGAGAACTGTGAGATTAATCTGGTTTAGGTTTAACTGCATATGTTAATATGTTGACCTATTGTTTTCATTGAATTCATGCCTAAATAATAGGGCAATCGTCGCAGTTTTCATCAATCATGTCTGTTTATTGGCTTGTAACCACAAATTTCTGCATTTAAATGGTTCTTTCAACACCAGTATTCTGTAAAATAATATATTTTTTTTCCTTTTTCTTTTTGGCATCTCGATTCTGACATCCAAAGGCATTTATTTCTCATATTCCAAGGATCTCGCCCGTTTTCAAGGGTTTGCCAGTGCAAAAAATAAAAAATCTAAATTTCTCCCTCAAAGTCATCACTCTGCTGTCACGCTGCCCTTTTGTTGAAATGCTTCACATTGTCATTTATCACTTGACTCCACAAATAGGTTATGGAGTGGGCATGAATGGGTTATAAGGCTATGCAAATCTCGTCAGATTTTAAGCTATCTTTCCAATGCAAAAGAAAGCCGTTTCTGTGGCGCTCTTATTTCTTAAAGCCAAATGCAAAGATCCTAAAGAAAATCCACACATGACGTTTAAAACGTCAACAGTGTGCTTTATAAAGTCAAGTGCACTGTGGCGTGTTGCGCGTCCCCTAGAGATGAGAGATCAGAACAGGCCAATTACACTGGTCTCATCTCACCAAACTGGGGATTTACTGCTAACGGTGCTAATTATTTCAAACCAACAAAGGAACACCTAGAAGATGGCTTATGAAGACTCGCTACGGGCATGAGCTTCAAATGCTCCCTATAGAGTAAGTCCTAAATAACAGCATTGTTCTCCTGATGAAAGTCAGACTTCCCTTCTGTGAAATCGAGCGGCACCGTCTCTAATCAATGATGTTAAATCGCTCTATTACTAGCATTAAAACCCAAACAAGCAGGGTCTGGAACTCTGGAAGCCTTTGAGTCTTCATAGTAATTCTACTATTTGAAGTCTTTCGAGTAGTCGAGTATTTCGAGTCGTATTTTCGAGTGCAACTTTTGTGCACTTGACAGTTTCTAAATGCGAATCGTGTGTTTGTGCACTGAAAATATTGTCGGTGTTCCTCGTTTGTAGAAAAAAATAATCTGCTAAACGGATAAATGTAATTTCACACAGAATCGAAAATAAAGCCGTTTTAAAGAGATTGCATTGAACTTTTGTTTTTTCTTAAGTACGTTGGTCATGCAAAAGTGTGTCATCTTCTAAATTACCTACTGAAAGTCAACTATTTTTAACTTTTGGCCAACTACTTTTGCATTTCAAAGGCAAAAAACAAAGAAAAAGATTGCTAATTGAAGCTCACAGCAGGTCAACAAAGTTTTCATGCAACACTGTAACAATGTGTTCAAGGTAAGACTTGGTAATGAGCTTGCATTGCTTTAGGGCACTGCTCGAAAGCGGGATGCGTAATCTATTGATGATAATCACACAATGCTGGATTATTGGTTAAATTAACCATCTGCTGATAATTGACTCGCTCATTCCCGCTTGTGTTATTAGTTCATTCAGCAATTTGGAGCTTTAAAACAGTCTGAACAATAAAGCAATTGGCCGGAACAGCTTTCATTTGATGTAAAAGATGTTCTGATTAGATCCATGCAAAGACTTGAAATTACTGTTTCTTTGCCTATTGTGTTTATGAAACACTGGAATACTAAAGAAAATACTTTTGTTTACTACATTTACTTTCTACTTTACGTCATTTAGCTGCTTTCTATAGAAGCGTCCTCTAAATGAACATAGGTAAATGTATTTTTAAAAGGAAACAGTGCGTAACCTATCGGCTCAGTGTTTATTCTTGTTGATTCTCATGCACAGTGACAGAAAACAAGACACAGTGATTGTCAATGGTTATTGGGTCTGCATTTCATTTAACCCTCAGGTGCTCTTCGGTCATTTCTGACCGAAAAATTTTCTGTTTTGAAATTTTAAAAATCACAGCTTCATCGCAATGTTACGAAACTTGGTGACTTTTATGGCATTATGTATGTGAACACACAAAAAAATTGAGTTCATGATCTGAGCATGCTAAGAGGTCTTAAAAAAATAGTCACACTTGTGCTCTTTGGTCAAAAATGACCCCCATAGGAAATGAATGGGAAATTGTAAAAAAAAAAATTAAATATTTTTTTAATAAGAAATAGTTTTTGAGATTGTTTCAACTAAATATTCAAATCTGTCAACAACAACAACAAAAAATGTGTTCATAAACAGCTGGGGAATTCACGTGCTTCTCCATAGAGAGCTGTACATGTCATCTAGTGGTTACACCATGATTCTACGCTTTTTCTTTATACTGTAACCAGATGGTGCTAATTTTCTTCAAAAATATTTTTTTTTCTGAAGGCCTAGACTCTATATTAAACTAAAATACTGCATTAATATTTTTTGGAAAAAAAAAAAAATATATATATATATATATATATATATATATATATATATAGAAAATATATATATATATATATATTTCCATGGCAAAAAAACATAAATATTAATAAATTCAATTAAATTGTCTCAAAATACTAAATTAAAAAGAATAAATATTATAGAACAAAAATAAATTGCATTGGTTTTACTGGGATGGAGAAAGTTTCATTTTAGGTGTCCGGTCACTTTTGACCGGGAAGATAACAAGTGTGACTCCGAAACGAAGAGCACCTTAGGGTTAAAAAGGACCAAAGCTGCACCAAAACAAAAGCCAAGAGGAATCAGTGTCACCTTCACACGTCCATTTTACATTAAATGTTCAATAAACAGTTAATTTACTTGTCCTCAGCCTCGACTCATCGCACATCAAACTGTCTGAAATGTGAATCCGAGAGAATGCCAAAAGTTGCATTAAAGCTACATTTATATGTGAAGAAACAAAAAAGTTTTCTGTGATTTAATTTGGACACAAAGTGTGTAATGAGTGAATAAAGTGACTGGACTAAAGTGATGTGCAATCTCTAATAATCAGCGTTTGAAAAACCTTTTATTCGTTTACTCCTTCTGCAAAAAGAAGCCGTGTCTTCCCGATATCAAATGACTGCCCTGTTTACATTTCCTTCCAGTAATAATTCACTCATGACAAGCATGAAAACACCACCTTTCGTTTTGGCTCGATTTCCGAGTCGAATTACTCTTTGAATTTGACCCAAGCATAAACAAACATCATGCGTTTCTTTACACCATTGAAACGCGCTGTAGACTCTGTAATTCGATCTGGCATTTCTTTACACTCAGAGTCACACAAAAATGCCAAACGTAATCCATGGTAATTTAAGAATCCACTAAAGGTCTGTTAAGACAAACACTGCTCATTTCATTATCTAAATATGCAGCAGAATGTAAGAAAAGGTGCATTTCTTTATTGTATATATTCTTTATTGTAACCCGGTATTCCCTTCCAGCTGCTCGGAGATCACTTAAAATGGCAAGATTTCTAAATAAAACCACCAATATGGTGTATAACTTCACAACATTCCTGTGAATCAGATTCAGAGGAGTGTTATAGTGTCGACAGCTTGTGATCGAGCCCCGAATATAGAGGTGTGAGTTAAAGGCGTCCCAATTCAAGTTTTCAAGAACGACTTCATTACACAGCTTCCCGGACAGAGTCTAAACAGCGAATAAAGGACCATGAGGACAATTCAGAGGGCCATGAACAAAACAAAAAAAAAAAAAGAAATCGAGCACACTGACAATACCAAACACAAAATTGAAAAGATAATTGCGTTTGATTGCAGAGGAAAGAGTAATTGTGCGCTTGCCAGCTGCGAGGCTCGTTTCGGCTCTTTCACCGCGGGTCGTGGCGCTGTTTGGTGTCTCATCAACCAGACGAACAAACTCCTTGTCAGAGGCGGTATACACATAACCATCACCCCGCTCAGCAACAGCAGGTACAAATGAAAAGAAAACATATCTCAGCTTAATGGAAAATTGCACATTTGTCTCCAAAACCAATCGTTATATGTTTAGATGCACCCTAAATCCAGTTAATAATCCAACTATAACGGCTCGATCTGAATGAAAAACTTGTGTAAACACCAAAGTCGGGAACATAAACACAGGCTCGTTTGAATACATGTCTCTACCCAAAGCTGTAAAAAACACACCTATGAACTGCCATGTCCAGCTGATATGAACACTAGTGGTACAATAGTGAAACACCATCAACTTTAATTCACTTTCAGACTAATTGTCATTTACAGGGTGGGATTATTGATTGATGAAAGCGATTTAAGCGATTTTGAAAGCGATTTTGTCATACAATTCTGATTTTTCATTATTATCCAAAAGGTTTCTTAAAAGGTGTTCTGATCAAAAGTCAAAAGATCAAAAATTAGAATTTTGTTTGGACGCACAGACATCAATAATCAGCCTATGATTCTCAACAATGGTGACAATAATAAAGCATGTTGCAGTGCATTCTGGGTACCACCAGTCAAAACTCATTCATAGCTCCCATCATACACTGCGGTATGAATAAATTATAATCTGAATTGTCTTAGGAATCTCCTTTTCCTAATCGAATATTCTTTTGTCACCATTGTTGAGATACATACACTGAATCTATATGTCTGTGTGTGTGTCTGAAAGAGAGATTTTTTTATCAGAACAACTTTTAAGAAATAATTTAGATTATATTGAACAACTTGAAATGTATATGGTTAAATAACTTAGGATCTGTAATGACCAAAGTACATTCTAATCAGAGATTAGGACCACTTGAGTTCAGTGATTCAGGTCATATGATTGTGAAATAGTGATTATGTTATATCATAACCAACGCCATCAGATAACCCATTCTCTTTGTTCATCTGGCTGTCATAACTCATGTACAGCAGCCAAGTAAAATATAAAGTTAAACATGTAAGGTTCAACTGCCCAACTAAACCAAACACTGATCCCCATAATGGTAACCAAAATTTGAGTTCTTCAGTGATTCTGCTTGTTATCATCAGGTGTCTTCAATATTGCTCAATCATTACTCAATAATGTAAAAATTTAACACTCTTCAGTGTTAATTCAACACTCAAATTTTAACACTTTAACACTCTTGAGTTTTTGCTGTATAGTAACATTCAGGAAACCAGACATTTTTATGTTCTTGCGATGTTATAAATTAACATCACTATAATGTTGAATTTTTAATCGAAAATGATGTTTAAAGAACGTTTGAGGAACATTATACCTTTTAAAACAGGTTTCTCTAATGTCAAGAAAACTTGACATTTTTCACGTTCCCAGAACCAGCTCTGAATATTTTGAGAACGTTCTTATAACAAAAAGAACGTTTTTTGTTTTTTGTTTTTTTCCATTTGGTCACTTGATGGAGTTTTGCGGTTCCTTCCCAATACTTGCTCAGTTGGGAATATTCAAATTAATTAACCAATCAGTAATACCATTGATCAGCTCTACCAAACGTGGATATTTTTTGGGGGGGCAAATGAACATTGTTATTATGTTTTGATTGATACTATGAAGCTGCTTTGATGCAATCTATATTGTGAAATCTGTATTGTGAAAGCGCTTTATAAATATACTTGACTTGACTTATGAGCTCAAAACACTTTTACCATAGTGTATGATTTGTAAATAAATACACGTGGATGTTTGCATCACATAACCATGTCCGTGTAATTGTGTTTTCTGGTAAACTTGTGCAAATATTCAGCACTGCTCTTGCGATGTGAAGCGCTCAGAGTCACGATAAACCGCTCAAAGACTTGGAGAAGCAGGATTAATTGGCATAGTTGCTTCAGCAAATGTGTTTGTATCTCACAGAATTGTATCCTTTTGCAATTTATGCATTTTTTTTTACAATGAGCGAGACAAATAATTACAATGTAAGCCTGTGAATTCAGGGACTTTCACAATTAAATTCAATCTACCTTGCATATATGTAGATTGCAATGCCAGACGACTCTCTCGAGCCATGCTTTGATGCACATCCAAAGATGTCTAGTTATTCAACTCAATAAAATGGACAAAAATGGTGCAAAAATTCATGCACTTTGACACAGGTTACTCTAAATGTATTTACCAAACATGCACTCGCATGTAACGGACATGTAATTTATATTTCCAATTGGCCTGCAGTGCTAAGGTTATGTGTACATGTATACATTGCTATTGGATCTGATTCAGATCAGATCAGCATCTGTGCAACTAAACAAAGTCATTGATGAATCCCCAGCTTAACAAAAAAAATTGAGACCAGCAAACGTTCTTAGGCTGCAATCAATGCTTGTTCCATGCTCTTTGTGTTAATAAATAATAAACAAAATTAAAGCTTCCAATGCACAGAGATCTCATGCAATTTATGCACGGAAATGAGTTCTTACATACGCAGTTTCCACGTGCATTTGATACGCACTTTATGGCGTGTAATACACACACACACACACCCTACACCACTAATCCTACCCAAGGGGTTTACAGTGCACGTAAAAACTCATTTCCAAGAATAAATTGCACGATAAACACAATGCGTGCTATAGAGACGCCTTTCATGATTTACGCAGCCTATCCCATTCCCGTTCATTAGAATTTGGAAGTGGCTATTGCTTTTGTTTAGTGAACAGTCACAGTAAATGAAAAGCAATTAGTGATAATGAGATAAAAATGCCTTCAAACTAATAGAAAATGACATTCTGTGCTAATACTTCCCCCGCTCTAAAAAGTGCGGCTCGTCTGATGTGTTGTTTTGTGAGAAGATGCACACTATATGAGGAAGGTACGTGTGTAGAAATAATCAACCTGCTGATTTATGCTGTACTTATGAAGTGTTGATCTACAAACACTCCCGGGCTCTACAGTTTCACCAATTAGGTGTTTTTGCAAAGAAATTTACAGTAAAAACATCCCTAGTGGAACCTTTCAGATTTATGAAGCATCATTTTAGCAAATCACATTATTTGTTTTTATAATCCCGAGGCCGTAGCTCGCAGGTAGACCAAAATGCGCCATTTGATTTTGGGCACCATGCCAAGACATTCAATAAACGTATTTTCTCTGACCCCCCATTCTGACCCCCATTTGTGGCCCAATAAAGGCCAAGGACGATGCATCCCAAATGGGCTTCAGTGGATGTGTGATTGAGCACATTAGCTGTAAAAGTAATTGTGTATATGTCTCCATGCACCCTTCCTCTCTCAGGTCAAAGAACATGAAGAAATACGACAGACATGTCTCTGGGCCGAAGGAGGTATAAACCAGTGCAGCTTTAGCTTGGAATGGACTGTTGAATAATACTGGTGTCTGAAATGGAGTTTACAATTCACTCTCTGTCTCATTAAAGATGCATGCCGGAGTGATTGTTATTAATTGTTTACTGCAAACGCCAGCTAAGATTCAGAAAGGACGCCTCATGCATTCATAATTTAACATTATTTCCCAGCTCAAAATCACAACGTTAAGGCAGAAATGCAACCAAAAAACCTTGCCTATGGTGTTTCATGAAGCCTATGGGGGATGTGGTAATAAACAAGCACCTGGCTCATAACCTTCATATTCTAGAAAATATTAACTTCAACCAAAATTACTCAAATGACTTTCTTCTTTCTTTTCATTTGTATGCAAAGGAAGTCAAAGGCCACCAAAACTTAGCAAAAGAAAGTTTCACTTTGTTTCGAAGGTTCATAATTGGATAGTTGATATTATAACTTTGCAGCTTCATGTCAACTAGGCTTTCTGATTAATGCTTATTTATTTTTATGCTCCTCAACATACATTTTACTGGCTCACTCTTAAAAATGCTGGGTTGTTTCAACCCAAATTGGGCTCAAATATGGACAAACCCAAATGTTGGGTTAAAATGTAATAAAAGAATTACTGTTGAAAGTGAAAGTTGAAGTTGGGTTAACATTTTAAATGACATTTTTAACCCAACATTTGATTTTTTTTTTTTTTTATTAAATTTTTAACCCAAATTTTTAGTTGCTAATATGTACATTTTAGGTGCTAAAATGTACATTTTAGTTGTTAATATGTACATTTTAGGTGCTAATATGTAAATTTTAGGTGTTAATATGTACATTCAGGTGCTAAAAAGTACATTTTAGTTGTTAATATGTACATTTTATGCCCTAATATGAACATTTTAGCCGCAAATATGTCCATTTTAGGTCCTAATATGTTAATTTTAGGTCCTAATATGTACATTTTAGGTGCTAATATGTTAATTTTAGGTGTTAATATGTATATTTTAAGTACTAATATGTAAATTTTAAGTGTTAATATGTACATTTCAGGAGCTAAGTACATTTTAAGTGCTAATATGTACATTTTAGGTACTAATATGTACATTTTGGGTGTTAATATATACATTTTAGGTGCTTAAATGTACCACTAAGGTACCAAATATGCAGCCTTTGGTTACAAAAGTGTACCTTTTTGAAAAGGTACAGCCCCAGTGACAGCTTTTGTACCTTTTTTTCTGAGAGTGTACTGATACTCTAATGAGACTTAGCTGACATGTAGTTGCAAAGGTTCCTAATAGCAGAATATCTAAAGTGAACTATGGATTATGAGTAGAATTTGCATGTTGACATTTAAGAGTTTCCAGTGCACATCCCATTAATGGCATGCATAACTTTCATGAGACACTGCTTAAAAATCCATAACAGTTTATTTGGAAAATAGCAAATATATTGGGAATATAAAAACAAAACAAGACCAAACCTCCAATCATGTTAAAGGGTACAAATATAGAACAGAAGTTGAAAACAAACACATTAATCCACAGTGAAACACCATTTATGTACAAATAAGACCAAACAATGTCCTGGGAGGAAAGATCAGGGATTTTACAGGTTGCAACTAAAGCATTAAGGGCCAAATCATGTGAATGAATTTGGAAAAATTCAAATTCTAAAGCAACATCAATCATTTAAATAATTCAATATATTGGTCACACTCAAAGTGGAGCGCTGTGAAACTCTCAGACGCTCTTGAAAATGAAAGGTTGTTTCTGTAAAAACTCAAACGTTAATGTAAGCCTCTATTGGATTTTACAATGGCTGTATTATATATATATATATATATATATATAGGGAAGCTGTGAAGTTTAATGTCCCTGGCAAGCTTGACCTCATAAAAACTGCACAATGACCCTTATTCATCAGCATTGTTGTGCTCACCCCGTCTGCATGCATATATATGTGTGCCGCAGCATTCATTGGTTTAATTCACCTTATATATCAGAAGAAAACAGGCCCGGGTGATGCTGTTGTTTCTTTTGTCCTCCGTCCTGATTAGCTTTCGTTATTGACACGTGTCGTCATTATTCCACCAATACGTGACCGTGCAATCGCCATTTCACAGAGAAAAGATGCTCAGCCTCACAAAGCAAACATGCACAACACAACTCTCGTATTATTAGACCACGGATGCAAGACTGCTCTTCTCCTTCAATCATTTGCATGACGAGCTAACAAAAATATGCTCTCAGTTTTGCTAACATACATTTTACAAGACGCCGTTTTCAACTGAAAACTTTATACGCGTTTTGTCCATTTATTTCCACCCGGTCTCACGGCAATTCGTATGAATTTTACGAGGTGGCTGATTCGTAACAATTCATATGACCTCACTGGTACGAATTAGTATGATTTTTGCTAAATCGTACATATTTTACGAGTTGGCCAATTCGTATGAATTCGTACGAATGACCTACCCGTGACCCCGCCCCTAAACCTACCCTTCACGTGGATTTAGACAAATTGTACGAATTCATACGAGCGAGGTCGTATGAATTAGTACGAATTAGCCACTTTTTAATCACTCGTATGAATTGGTCGTGAGATAGCGTTGTTTATTTACATGACAACTGCATTTTGAGGGTCTGAAAACACAAACTTTTGAAAATGGGTCTCAAGTTACAATATCGTTATTGTCCCCATGTAAACTACAAAATCAAGAATTTGTGAATATAACAGCATTGTACGCATGCACATGACGTGTTCAGTCTGTTGTATGTGTGAGTACTTGACAACCAGAGTAACAATGGCAGACTACAACCAGCGAGACGCATTATTTACATATTTACATACATATGCCACATTCGGACCTATAGCCATACTGGCCTGATGTGTTTTTAGTCGTGTTCGCGGATCCAGGGATTGTTTTGCCTGTAAGCAAAACTTTTCCATTTTAAAGTACATCTCGTGTAAATCTCAGTTAAGAAAACGTTACCATAAAACGTCCAGTTAAGAACTCTTTTAAACACTGTTACTTTAATGAATTTTTAAAGGCTCATGTATTTTTAAGTCTGGGGTGTTATGGAATGAATGTTGTCCATCTCAAAAAGAAAATATACTGTATGCATGAGGGAACGGCAAAGAGAGAGCGTGGTAAATATTATCAGAAGGTGACATTTCTTATTTCTTTACACAGCAAAATATTTGTACCTATTTTTTTTTTCTCTTTTTGGCAGCCGTCAACTGGATGATCCATTGTGGTCGACCATCTGTCTCATATTAATACAACGGGAGAATCAGTTTCCTGTAACAGTGTGATGCTTGTTATGAACCCGATATATTCTATTTTAAATTAGTTATGTTCACATCCTCTTTACTAAATTTTTGATAGTCTGGCTTGTCCAGCTATTTCAGAAGATATATTTTAATTTTTTTAATAGTTATTAAATATGTATGTCTGGGATGTATGTGTGTATATATTTATTTGAAGAGTTCAGATGCAAAAGCCTCTAAATGCCATTTGAAATTTTCTTCTAAAATGATCATTTTTATCAAGCTTGTATATTTAAGTTCAGTAATTTCACTTGATTGGCAATGAAGATTACCTATTAATTGTCATTCAAGTGAAATTACTGAACTTAAATATACAAGATTGATAAAAATGGTCATTTTAGAAGAAAATTTCAAATGGCATTAAGAGGCTTTTGCATCTGAACTCTTCATATATTTAAGATGAATATTACTTTATGTTACATTCAAGTGCAAAAATTCAGCCGAATGTCCTATTTTTTTCTCTTCCCTGGTAAAGAACAGACAGTACAAGCACAGCACTGATACTGGTACGCAACAACTACATATGTCTTGTCATTAAATTGTATTTTACATGAAAAACCCAAGAACCAAAGCACAAATCATACAACTAGAGTTGCTAAAGAAACCCTAATGTATCTCTAGAAATGGCTCCGTTTCCTCCTCTGTTGTAAATCACATTTGTCATTTTTTTTTATGTCTGATCACTAATAACAAGCCATATGATTCACATCTGTTCCAGAAACAGTGCGGGTTGATCTATGAGACGAGATGATTACACTTATTGATTTGTAAATGAAGTATGACTATGAGTGATAGCTTGCTTAGCAAAAAACTACTAATTAACAGAGTCATTGTTTAAAAGACGAACATTTCATTTTGATTTTGAATAATAGCAATATTAATACTGATGATAATGATAGACAGTGGTTGTGAGGTGCAGATACGCACTTTAAATGTGCTGTGGAGAAAGACCGGCGCTCTATTATGATATATATCCAAAAGGTCAGACAGGTAATGCAACTCCATAACAACTGTTGGCTTTTGGTATTTCTGCTCCATTAAGCTCAAAGATGGGCCTCGATTGAACTGTTAAATAAAGCGTTCACATTTTCCCTGCAGAAGCTGCCGAGGAAGGTCTGGGTAATGGTCTTTTCCAGAACAGTGGCCTCATCACGTGTAGCTCATCTTCCCCTCTTCCATAACCTGTCCATCTAAATTTCCCGTCGACATTCGAGTGGGCGTCCGGACGTCTCGTGTCCTTAGGCATTGTTTGAAACGCTAGACGTGTGCAATTTGACATGCGTTTGAACAATAGTCGAGTTTGTATTGAATGCGCAGTAGAGACGAACCTCAGTTTGGAAAACAAAAGTCGCTTTACTGTGGGATATCAACATGTAGAAATATTCAGCCTGTTATGTAAAAGTTAAAAGTTAATATTTTATGATTTTGAAATGGCCATTATCAGGTGTGTACATTAAAGGTATACTCCACTTTTTTGGAAATAGGTTCATTTTACCACTCCCCCAGAGTTAAACAGTTGAGTTTTACCGTTTTTGAATCCATTCAGCCGATTTTTTTTTTTTGATATTTAGAAGAATATCAGTAACCAGACAGTTTCTGGTCTCATTGACTTCCATAGTATATATTTTTTTCCTACTATAGAAGTCAATGAGACCAGATACTGTCTGGTTACTGATATTCTTCTAAATATCAGAAAATCAGCTGAATACATTCAAAAATGGTAAAACTCAACTGTTTAACTCTGGGGGAGTGGTAAAATGAGCCTATTTCCAAAAAAAGTGGAGTATCCCTTTAAGGTTCTATGGTACATGTTATAGCCCCTAAATGTCCCCAAAAATGGCCCCTTATTAAACATTGCCTAAAATATTATTTATTATTATTATTTTCCACTTTTACCAAGTTAAATCTTTTAATTAGCATCAGTCCTCATCATAACTACCAAAAATGTGTTCAATTTCAGAATTTTAACCCTTTAATTGGAAACCAGGAAAATAAGGTGCATTTCCACCCATAGGGAATACATATGTAGTGATGTCATCTGGTGGAATACACTATATAATGCAAATATAATGCTTTTGCTTCAAAATGAAAGGATGTTTGAGCAAAAATCATGTTTCATGTATTGATGACAGCCGCTGATTTAAACAACTTTTTAATGGGTTTCAATGGGCCATTTTTGGTCATTATGGTGCTAGGTGTTACTATTTGATCTACACAGTGTGTGTTATAAATATTTTGCAAAATGGGATCACATTTTTACATTTATCCAAAAAGTCACAATTTTGCCAAATTTCATTTGTATTAAAACAGCCAAAATGGTCAAAGAAATTAAACTGCAAAAGACCAAAAATGTCCCTAATGCAGCACAAGGGTTAATTATGCAGAACTTTAAGGCTTAATATGATTTAATCGGATGAGTTGTAAAAATATTCACCCGCCTCACAGTCGTCATGAAGGGCAAAATTGGCAATATAGACCAAAACAACTATTTGCCACCTGGCTTTAAACATGTTTTTTCTGCTGTGACATTAGACATTTTACCATGGGGAAGATACAGATTTGACTCGCTTTTACTGTCAGCCTCAAGTGGTCACTCGATGAATTGCAGTTCAATTCACTTCCGTGTTGGTTTCAAGAGAGAGACGGGGAGGTCGCCGCTTGGTTTCCTACCCATCCATCACTCTATTTGATATTGCAACACTCTTAAGGGCTAAATCACAAAGGCTGTGGGCTGTCAATCAGAATCTTTGCTCATATCTTTGTCCTTCAAGCCATCTGCTTTGTATCGATTCTCAAACTGAGCGCTCGCACAGATGTCGAGCCTTTATGTGTGTGCATTTCTCCGGGGCTTTATTTCAATACGGTGCACAGTACTTGAACCCTGCTCCATTAAAGCACCCATTCAAGTGTGCCTCAGACGTCACCCACAGGAGAGCAACATATTAATGATCTTTACCGGAGGAAACTGCAAATTAAGTGTGAATTGTTTTCCGGAGTCGTTTCATTATTTGCTCCATTACTCATTAGAATTTAGCAAATGCAATTTCATTTCGACTTCTGTCACCAAATTAAGGAAGATTAAACTTTCCGCATGCACTCAGCGGTAAACGGTAACTTATCTTGTTAGCGGTGTGCGTGCCAAGACAAGCACGGGAATATGAACACAACTCTATTGTGGAAACAACTAGGGTGACATGTTACATATCTGTGATGTGGACCGAGAGCCAATGGGTCAAGACATGAGGAGTGATGATCCAAGACACATCTAATGATAGAAAAGTTAAAGTGGCTTTTAAAAAGTTTTAAAACCACGGCACACTAATGCAGTTCAGAGAAGTTAAGCTGCATGCGTCATTAAAAGGGTTCATTTGGCACAACAATCAGCTTAGCTAAGCAAAAACGCTTCAGATGCAGACGTGTTTAACTAGGCCTGGTTACGTGTTTGGTTTGGAGTCTTCGAGAACTCGAGGCCATTTGGATGACTTTCTCTAATCTTACGAGTTGGCTACTTATAAATTTCAATTTTATAACACATTCCAACATTTCATCCTCTATGTTTTTACTCCAGATATGAATTATACACTAAAGGCCCTTTTACATGTACACAGAGAGGTATACACTCTTAGAAGAAAAGGTTCTATATAGAACCTTAAAAGGTTCTATCAGTGCTACGTATTTGGAACCCCTAAAAGGTTCTATACACTCTTAAAAAAGGGTTCTATATAGAACCCTGGGGTTCCATACTTGGCCAATAGAACCTTTTACCAAAAAAAATGGTTCTATATAGAACCATTTTGGAGTTCCATATATGAGGCGTGGGATGGAACCATTTCTGGTTCTAAATAGAACCATTTCTTCTAAGAGTGTAGCAATTCCTGCCATTTGTTTCTTTGATTTGTTTTATTGAATCATCTTTTTCTTTCTGTTTTGGACTTTTTATCAACGAAGATGGAGCTTTCTGAAAGCACTCTCCCTAGTGGACACTTTTGCAAACGCAGTTTTCGCATATTGGTGTGTGGACTGTGTAAATGGAGGTATTTGAAAACGATGACGCATGTTTAGTCATGTGACGCACATTGTACCGATACCGGCATTGTTGTGCCTGATATTTACTTTATAGTGTTGCTAAAGAGAAATGTTCCCTTGTCGAATCTTCATATTGCATTCCTGCAAAGATGACAGAAAACTTGCTCGCTATTTCTGTTTATGCGTTTTAGACCATACAATAGTCTTGCAAGCCCTAATTTGTATGTATTTGTAAAGTGTGGTCACATGTACTATTACTTACAACCCGATCTCACGACCAAATCGTACGAATTCGACGAATGATTAAAAAGTGGCTAATTCGTAACAATTCATACGACCTCACTCGTACGAATTAGTACGATTTTGCTAAATCCTACATATTTTACGAATTGGCCAATTCGTATGATTTTGTACGAATGACCTACCCCTAACCCCGCCCCTAAAGCTAACCGTCACGTGGGTTTAGACAAATCGTACAAATTTGTACGAGTGAGGTCGTACGAATTAGTACGAATTAAACATTTTTTAATCATTTGTCGAATTCGTACGAATTGGGCGTGAGATAGTGTTTTAACAACATCTAAACTTTAATTATTTACGCAGCAACTTTACAGATGTGCAAATGTTTATGAATCTGTTTGATCTAATACTAAATTATTATCACGTATTCAATTATAAATAGAATAGAAAAACCTTTCAAAAGTTTTCTTTTTTCTTTGTTTTTTGTTAACACTTTCCAACATTTCAGTAATAAAAGTCTCCATATTTAACATGCATGCCCATTAGCGCAAAGCACAACAGTAATATACGGTGCTTGGCAGTGGTCAAAAATCATTTACAAAGTGACTTTTGGATTGATCCCTTCTTGTAAACTCAGAGATGTTAATTCGGACAATATTTAAATTGTGTTTCTCACAAATACACTGGATGGTGGGAAAACAAACAACCGTTTTGAATTCAGATTGCAACAAAACCATATTGTTAAGAATATCTTATGCCCCCATGAGGAACAATTACAGTGTGTATATGCACAGGAATCCCCATTTTGATGAGTAAATCAAGCCAAAAATACATGTATAAAGTGCTGGCATGCCTGTTCCTGAACAGAATGGGTAATGCGATACTTCAGTATTATGCATGAGCCGGTTTGCTCTTGACCTCTCCACAGCAGAGACGGCATCAGGTGTGTTTGCCTTCTGCCGGGGGAAAGGTGAGCCTTCAGGCCTGTGGCTCCAACATCTGCTTTTTACACCCCGAACTGCCGATGCACAGATTGACTCAAGGCTAAAAGCCCATGGAAGAACTGATATACAGGACAAACACTCAGGCCAAGTTGCAGTTACACAGATCGTGAAGCTGTGACATGCACGCATAAAGCATCATTTACTCGCCGAGTCCGATCTCATGAAAGTTCTATTGCACGAATGTCATTTCTCGTGCCATTTATATGCCAAAAACAGTATGGTACACATTTTTTGCGTGCATATGATACGCACTTTATGGCGTATAATATGTACGAACCCCCCCAAACCTACCCCAGGATTTTTTTAGACACACAAAAAACATTTTTGGTGTATAAATGCCACGAGAAATGACATTCGTGTTATAGATACGCATTTTCATGAGACTGTGTTGACTCGCCATTATGTTTTTCATCATCAAGATTTTTTTATTTATTTTGATCCCATTCAGAATTTTGTAGACATAAGTGCACATCACTTCCAGTACTAAATTTACTCTATTCAAAAAGGTACAAAAATGTTAACATTTGTTCAGGCCTTAATGCATAACACAAAAATTGCATGAGTTTTTTTTTTCCTCCTAAAGTGCAAACGAAGACATTTAGATTGTGCTAGTGATACCTGGTTTGTAACACATTTACATAATGCCAGTCTGTGCTCTTCATTGGCTGATTAGCGTCTTTTAGCCCCGCCCTCAAACACTGCAGTGTATTTTTCGTGTTGTTCGTGTGGAGAAGACGCTGTTTTCTGCTGACAAAGTAAATTGTCAAAATACGCCATCGTATCACTGTGATCAAGAGCTGAGATTCAGATATGATAATGAGAGTTCAGTTCTGACCAATCACAGCAGACTGGGCGATCTGACCAATCAGAGCAGAGCAGCTCTCAGAGAGGCGGAGTTTAGAGAGATTGAATCCTCGATCGAAGCGTTTCAGACACTGAGAGTAAAGATCAGATTATGATTAAATGTAAGTGTTTTTTGACCTTGGATGCATGTTTATTGCAGGATAACTTCCAAAATAATTTTTTTAATAGCATTATGATTCACAAAACCAGTTTGAATGATTTGTTCTTGAATTAGATGGACCCATTTAACAGTGTTTGGAGTTGCTGACGGCTT
Source organism: Cyprinella venusta (assembly GCA_038021265.1). Taxonomy (NCBI): domain Eukaryota; kingdom Metazoa; phylum Chordata; class Actinopteri; order Cypriniformes; family Leuciscidae; genus Cyprinella; species Cyprinella venusta. The sequence goes on from CM075871.1 coordinate 36,051,463, forward strand.
TGGGACCTGTCAAGTCTGACTGAATTATTGTTCTGAGAATTTTCACTTCCGAGTAAGGAATGAAAACTTAGATTTTATTGATAATTAATTAATAGACTGTAATGTCATGGGGTTTGAATGAGGTAAAATGACTTATTTATGAAGAAAAAAACAGCATTAGAATTCACTCCTATTATAATTTCACGAATGCAGCACATCCTCAGGGGTGCAAATAAAGCAGTTTTCATGTCTGTATTTCATTCACCAAAAGATTTATGAAAGAAAAGGAAGCAGCTTGTGCCTCACTATGGGATTTTGACCAACGAGAGAGAGAGAGAGAGAGAGAGAGAGAGAGAGAGAGAGAGGACAGATGACAGAGTGGGAGAAAAAAAAAAAGACGGAAAGAAAAAGAGTAGTGGAGAGTTTGATAGGACTCTTTGCAGCGACTGTGACATGTATATTTTTCAGTGTGAAGTTGGCACTCGAGGCAGAGCTGGATGATGAACGATGCCTGAATATCCTCCACTGTACAGTCAGAGAGAGACTCATTGAGTGTGTTACACACACCACTACAAACTAACACACGGCAATGAAAACAAAACACATTTACATTATACAGTATACAAAATGCATATATGAGGACTTTTTACGTATAATGCACAAACTGTACAAAAACGTGTCCTTTTGCTTTGAAATCTTTACTGATTTTTATAAAGTAAAATTATTAGTAATATTTCAAGATTAACACTTTCTGAGCTGAAGCAGCTGAAGTTTACTTGCATATATATATATATATATTTTAGAGCCCGACCGATAAAGGATTTTGAAGGCCGATACCGATACAAATATTTTGGGGTTTTAAAATCTGATATTCCGATATATCGGCCGATATTTTTTCTTTTTTTTATTACTTGAATGACCACTTTTTTTTATTTTTTAGGTTTAGGGGTGGGGTCAGGGGTAGGTCATTTGTACCAATTCATACGAATTGGCCAATTAGTAAAATTAGTAAAAACGTACTAATTCGTACGAGTGAGGTCGTAAGAATTGTTGCGAATTAGCCACCTTGTAAAATTCGTACGCATTCTTGTAAGATCGGGTTGGCTATACTATCTCATTGATTTATATTAAAACATCAGAATTCCATATTAATATCACAATTTGCACCAAATTGCATATTTTTGCTCAATCTGGGCCTCTGAATAAAATTGAGCTGTATTTTCCTCCTCGAATTTGAGCTCCAAATGTATTATATGAGCCACATAAGCCTGATGTATCATGATACTTCAACACATTAAAGTATTTTTTAGATTTTCTTTTATATTTTGTCTAAAGGTTAAAAAAACTAAATTCGATTTTTCGGACTGTCATTTCATAGGTCTATGGAAAAAAGATTCAGATCAAGCAAATATGCAGCAAAACATTGATATCAAAACTGATCACAACTAATGCGACTGCATCTCGACAACTCACGTCCCTCTTGTTGGATTTCTTTAAAGTTGTTTACTTGTGTTTAATCAATATCACAGTTCTGTTCATGAACAACAGCTTGTTTCGTAACAATAACCCAGATCTCGAATGGTCAGAAAAAAACAACATGTCAGAGGATTTGTATGCATGCTCACAACATGATGTTCTTCTAAAATTAGTTCTGATTTCCAGTCCTAAGGCTAGCCTGCCTAGAAATCTGTGTCTGAAGCTAATCTTCACAGTTGGGAAGAAATTGCCGTATTTTATTTCCTAAACCCGTCTTACATCAAGCCTGAGCCCACACCGCTTCAGACTGAGAGGAGCATACCTCGGCTTTTACCCAGAACAAATGCTTTACATCCATTCAGTGACCACCGTCCATAAATGAAACCTCTGTGAATCATATTTGAATTCATGCTTTTGAAAATAGAATAATGGGAAATTAATTTTGAGCTTTTGATCATGCTCAGCATGCACACTCAAGAGCAGGAAATTCAGAAAGAAATTCAGATATATGGATTTATGCATAATTCATGGTTTCCGGAACAACATTCCACATGTATAATGCAATATAAAGGTATTCATAATGTATGTTGTAGTGCATTGTATATTTTCACAAAAAATTGTAACCAATGTTAAAATTCATTGAAATATTAGCAGATTCTGTCCTGGTTCTTTGTCACGTGTTTTTAATGCACATATATATATATATATATATATATATATATATAATGTAAAGGAGTAACAAAGTATTCAAATGTATGATAAATGGGTCAAAATTATTCATGATCTCATAATGCATTATAAGATGCATTGCAGAATGAATGAATTAATAAAATGCATTATAAAAATAAAAAAAGAGTGCACGTAAACACGTATTATACAGTATGACCGGGATAAAACTACACTTACATTGATAACAATCATCATCAAGTATTTATAGGTCAAAACATATATGCATAAAACTGCAGCACAGGCCTGTTCCTTTTCCATCAGTTTAAAGCCACAAATATTTAGATTAACTCTCAAAAGTTGAAAAATAAAGATATGTATAACGAGTATACGGCACCTGAAGTATTTCAATCACTGAAAACAGCAGGACTTTCTAAAACGCTTAACGTGACGAACATGTAAGTGCCTTAATGTAGTAAAACAGCGAAATTTAAATCAAATTCACCATACGCCTTATTGCATATGAGGCCAGAACATGAATGCAACACTAAATGGTTAAGATTTGTCTTTATAATGGTGTTCTGTGGGAAAAACGCTTAATGAGAAACTGCATTTATATAATGGGTTTTCCTGCTCGCTTTTACAAATGCATCATTATCAAGGTGTACACTGAATTTGATCTATTAATATCACTGTTGGTAAATGCCTGCCGGTCAAAGGAGAAAAGCTTTATTTTGCCCTCCAGGTGTCCTTTCCTACAGTATAACGGAGTGATGTAACGTGACCATAACACAGCACATTGACTACTGTGGAAATGCACCAATGCAATGCATGATTACAATGCAATATACATGCAGAATTCAGATTAACATCCTCAGAATGCTTAAAAATATTCAGGATAAAAAACAATCCAATTAGTTAATAGTAAAATACATTCCCCAGTTAATAAGCAATGGACCACGAAAGCAGGGATTCTTCAAATACAGCAGGCGTCGCTTTAGAGCGCTAAAACGTGCACAATCAAACTTCATCGATACAAATATATAGAAATAAGACAACAATTTGTGTGCAATCACACACCAGAAGCATGCAAAACACAGCTAATGCATGCAAAAAATAGGGCTGTCAAGCAATTAATCGCGATTAATCACATCCAAAATAAAAGTTTGTCTTTACATAATATATGTGGGTGCACGGTGTATAATTATTTTGTATATATATATATACAAACACATGCATGTATATTTAAGAAAAAAAATATTTATGTATAAAATATTTATTTTTACATATATAAATTATAAATAAATCTAAATACAGTATATACGTGAACATATTTCTTAAATAAATACAAGCATGTGTGTGTGTTTATATATATAAAATAATTATACACAGTGCACCCACATATATTATGTAAACATAAACTTTTATTTTGGATTAAATCGCGATTAATCATTTGACAGCCCTAGTAAAAAAACATTGCATTACTACACAAGAGGAAAGCATTATTAATCCTTGACATAAAAGGTTATTGCCAATACCCTAAACTGCTAACACGAACTACAAGGATCCTAGATATCCCTAAACGTTGCTGGTTGTACTGATCAGGTAAATATCTTTGTATGTTTTTCAGCATTATTATTGTGAAGCGTGTTGCGACTGCCTTAAGGTTGAATCCTGTAGCATTCCTCGTTTGCATGTCGCCTCAGATAAACGTGTCTGCTAAATAATGTAGATGGAAAGATCTATCAAACCTCAGAGCACATTAACATAAGTTCAAGTACATGCTGCTAGTTCTTCATGTGCTAATCATGCGTATCAGTGCAGATTCTGAATGCCCTCCATAATGAAGTAACTAGATAATGTCAGCTTTCATGTCCGTGTGATGAATTAGACCTGTCAAAGTGCGACAATGAAACAAGGCCTTGAAATAAAACCTCTCCATCTTCACATTTTAGTAATTGCATTATGAGTCCAACGTTTGGTGGTCATGTTCCTGCCGCTTAAGAATATTAAACACTGATGAATGAAGTCTGAAATGAGAAAACTGGCTGATAGCTGGAGCAAATTGCAACTAATAATCACAACCTTCAAACTAGTAAACAAAGGACCCCGATTACGACGATATAACGTGGCCTCCTGTAAACATCCAACAAATTTAAACTTATTTTTCAATGTACTTTAGTTTTAAAACTTTTAAGTCGTAAATAAAAAATAAACAGTGTTTTTTAGGCTCTCTGACATGACTTCGCTGTAACAGATTTTTGTCATTTGAACAGTATTTTACTGTAATATGTACAGTATAATACTGTTAAATGTGCCAACAGGATAATACTGTAAATAGCCAAGGATTATGGGAAAATATGTGTTTACTACTGTAATAATTTTCTACTGTAAATCGTAAAAAAAATTTATTTATGTAATAGGAAATCAATTCTAATACTGTAAATAAAAATACGGTAGTTGTACTTTAGTTAAAACTTTTCTCAGTCTGTGAAGTCGTATAGTTTCACTTATGTAAGCCTGTTACGTTAATGTTCGATTGCAAATAAAAAATAAACAGTGTTTTTTAGGGACACTGACATGACTACGCTGTAACGTATTTTTGTAATTTGAACAGTATTTTACTGTAATATGTACAGTATAATATTGTTAAATGTGCCAACAGGATAATACTGTAAATAGCCAAGGATTATGGGAAAATATGTGTTTACTACTGTAATTATTTTCTACTGTAAATCATAAAAAAAATCTAATTATGTTATAGGAAATCAATTCTAATACTGTAATTAAAAATACAGTAGTAGTTGTACTTTAGTTAAAATCTCAGTCTGTGAAGTCGTATAGTTTCACTTATGTAAGCCTGTTACGTTAATGTTCGATTGCAAATAAAAATTAAACAGTGGGAAAATATGTGTTTTCTACTGTAAATCCAACCCGATCTCACGGGAATTCATACAAATTTTACGAGGTGGCTAATTCGTAACAATTCGTACGACCTCACTCGTACGAATTAGTACGATTTTTGCTAAATCATACATATTTTACGAATTGGCCAATTCGTATGAATTCCTACGATGACCTACCCCTGACCTCACCCCTAAACCTACCCATCACGTGGGTTTGGACAAATCATACGAATGAGGTCGTATGAATTAGTACGAACTAGCCACTTTTTAATCACTCGAACGAATTCGTACGAATTGGTCGTGAGATAGCGTAGTGTAAATCGTAAAAAGAAATCTAATTATGTAATAGGAAATCAATTCTAACACTGTAAATAAAAAATACAGTAGTTGTACTCATGAATACAATATCCAGTATTATTCCTGTAAATTAAAACATGGTACTTGTACTGTAAATGAAAAATACTGTAAATATGAATACAGTATACGATTGTATTACTGTAAATGAAATTACAGTACTGATACCGTAAACACTTTTACAGGAACTTACTGGCATCCAGCTTGCCAGTAAGTTACTGTAAAATTTACAGCAGCCTTGAAATTGTTGGTTTTAGTTTTACTTACCTTAACTATAACCCTCCACTTATTACACATCATTGTCTTATTCCACGTAATGTTTATTTTCCTGTTGGGTTATCGTTATATTCTGTAATTTGATATTGGTCTACAGTGATACAGCGCGCCTGAGGTGGAAATGAACGCGTCCGTATTCACTCGGAAGACTACATACGTAATACACCTCTCAGAGTCCCGCGTGAGACTTGATTATAGAAGGATTCATGAAGGTGACCTGAATGCTGACAGATACAAAGCATCGGGACGGACTCGCGAGCCTCTGGGCTGGTTGCACTTGGGCATATTCGCGGGATTAAGTTGTCAGCCTGTAAATCCACAGAGAGCGATAAATAACTGCTCGTGCATTCGGATCGGGGATCTGAAATCGACAGCATGCATGTGTTCAGAGAGGGTTGCTTTACATGGAGCCATTTTTATTCATAAAAATGCAGAAGTCTCAAAGTCTGTTTGGTTTGCTTAAAATAAGGTTACGGCTGTTCTCAAAGTAGCTTTGGTTGTGTCGGTGACTCATGTTTGATCATTATCTGATCCTGAACCCAACTGTCTGACGGCTGGATTGCCGGACATGTGTTTTCTTGTCGGCCGTGCCAATAAAGTAATGAGATGCAGTGCATTTTGGTGTCTTACGCAATACACTGAAATACATCAATGTGTCATTGTAACCGGACTGGGCCGCTGATCAGTGATGTGCCATGATTATAAACGGCAGCCTATTGCCTACAGCTCGCGGAATATGTGTTTAAAAGGCAGTGCTAACATCACAAGAGCATTTAGGTTTCCTCAGATCACGTTCATTCAGTTGAATCAATTTTGAGCTCCAAGTTTCTGCATCTTCCTCTAGAGTTTATATGATGAAACTGGTTTGTATTTATTTCATTAGGTTGGATTGTTGGGTTTTAATTTTGCAAGTTGGTTGAACATTTAAATATTTGGTATTTTTGGAAACATATTAAATAGAAGATTCCCAATCAAGATTTGTTATTCGTTTTTATAGTCCATTATACATGCATGCCAACAGCAAAGATATTGCCAATTATCATTATATACAAAACGCTAGGTTGTTTAAGCCAATGTTTGGGTTAAATTTGGACAAACCCAAACATTTGAACAAAACATGGATTAAAACAATCCGCCTTTCTTGGAGTGTAGAATACACACTGGTTTAATGAAGTTTGTATAGTCTGTTGGGTAAACCTGTTGAGGAACCCCAGATCTGAGGTCTTCGACGGGGAACGCCGCTAGCAGTCTGCTGTGTTGGGATTAATTTTCTTCTTTGAATTTATAATAACATTAGAGACACTTCAAACGGCATAGCAGCGAACAATAGAATTAAAAACCAAAGCATGCACAGATCGGCATTAGACTGAATACGAAACCAATAGTGTTTCTAATTAAAACACTTGCAAACAAACATGGGCGTTCACATGCGTGCTAATGATGATCTTAAAATCGGCAACACACCAGGAGGAATATCGAGAGCACGTAATGGGCAAAAATAAATCAAACAAACCTAATTATTATTCTGTTCTGTAATTCATCTATCCTAGACAAAGCTCGTTTATTAAATATTAATAGGAGTTAAAAGCACAGACAAGAAGGACCCACAGAAGGTGTCTCTCGTTAACTAAATATCCTGAAAAAGACTATGGGAAGGTCAGAAATGTAAGATATGAAATTATTATCATTTATATTTCCTATTATTTGGAATAAATAATATATCAACGCTTGCATATTTTCACCTGAAATCAAAAAGCAGACCAACACATTTAATTATTAATTGTTTAATACAGGGGATAACCTATTGTGCCCTACAAAGTCCTGGGTCAAATATGGACAAACCCAAATGTTGGGTAAAAAGTGTAATTTAAAAAAATTACAGTTGAAAGTGAAAGTTGGGTTAAAATTTTAAATTACATTTTTAACCCAACATTTGGGTTTGTTCACATTTGACCCAAATTTGGGTTGAAACAACCCAGCATTTTTTAGAGTGTAAAACAGTTTTTTATGCTTGAATGTTCAAAAACACATTATTTTCCCATATTTGACACTGTTGCAGCCCTGTCAGTAACGCCCAGTTTACTTCCAGTCTCTATGAAGCCCCTCCTTCTGAAAGCACACTGAGCTCTGATTGGTCGGCTGGAGCAGTGTGTTCTGATTGGTTGAGCACGTCACTCTAAAAATGCTGGGTTGTTTTAACCCAATTTTGGGTCAAATATGGACAAACCCAGCCATTGGGTTACATTTTTAAATGACAATTTTAACCCAATGTTTGAGTTTATCCATATTTAACCCAAAATTGGGTTAAAACAACCCAGCAATTTTTAGAGTGTTTGGGTGTGTTTGGGAAATGTCCCGCCCCTTTCCATTACCGCCAGTTTAACACACTACTAACTAACTCAACCAAGCCCCGCCCCTTTATTCTGCGCATTAATTATTATAATGAGGAATATTGTGACGTGTTCGTTCCCGAAAGAAACTGAAGACTACAATGGAGTTCAGAAACACTGACACTGATATAGGAGCCCGTTCTCATCCTTTATCGTCACATAGAACGCTATATGCAAAAACGGCGCTATACTACGCACATGGAACCCTTTATCGTTAATATAACACGCGAAACCAAGACGTCATAAATCCTTTAGCGTAATATGAGACTACCCTACCCTACCCCACACCTAAACCTACCTGCGTGTTATATTAACGATAGCGGGTGCCATGTGCGTAGTATAGCGCCATTTTGTCATATAGCGTTCTGTATGACGCTAAACGATGAGAATGCGTTGGATATAGAGAAGAACTGGAGCTTCTTCATGCTCAAATACCAACATTACACACTAAAGAAAGATGAACATGGAGGGGAAAAATTCAGAATATGTCTACTTTAACAAAATATAAATATCATATGTTTTATCATTTTATTTTAGATTTACGTATTCCAAACTTTTTGGCCGTAAGATATTTGGTGTTTGACCAAGTTAGTGGTGCCAAAAAAAATATTGGATTGTGCAAAATGCTTTGTTCCTTGAAGACATCGACCCCCCTGAAAGTCATTGTTTCATTTGCACTCAAACCATTTGCCATTGACTTGACTTCAGTCATTCTTTGGTCTTCAGGTCTCACACTCCTTTAGAGATTTGAGATTTATTTGAGCAAAGTCTCGTTTGAACCTGAGAGAAGAATGTCTGATCTCTGACAGATGCAGCGTTGATGGATCTACCTGTCATAACCTCACAAGGACCCACTGAACTGCACGAAGCCGAGACGTGGTGGGTCGTTCCAGTCGTTCTCTCTGGGTCGTGACTTTGGCCGAGTCGCTGTGCGATTCCTGTGGAGTAACTTGATCTGCGGCTCTTTAATTATTCTGTCTTCTCCTCCTCTGGGGAGATGTGGCTGGTTACCTCCTGTCACTATGCATACAGAGCATTAGCTCTGGTGTGAGATGGAAGTGTAAAGGTTACGAAGACTGTCCTTGGGGTGCGGGGAAGCATTTGTTGCAGGGAACTTCTGATGGACCAGAGCTAATGGCCCGACGATCATGAGCAGACTGCTCTATCTAATGATGATTGGATGTTGGCAGTCGTTACATGTAGGGAACCTGTGACCTTTCTTGTCCCTCTGGACTCAACCACTCCATCTTCAGATAACGAAACAAACACATTTAAAAACCATTTCCATGTTTCCACAATTTCACTTCAGTTGAATCAAGTTTCTGTGGACAACAAAGACAGATTTTGCACTTTTGCATTCACACTCTAAAAAAATGCTGGGTTGTTTTAACCCAATTTTGGGTCAAATATGGACAAACCCAAATGTTGGGTTAAAAATGTAATGTAAAAATTTAACCCAACAGCTGGGTTTGTCCATATTTGACCCAAAATTGTGTTAAAACAACCCAGCATTTTTTTAGAGTGCAGATAAGACAACACTAACACTCCAAAATATGCAAATAATGAACTATTGCGACATCATTTCGAACACAACCAGGAGTTCGTTAAAGAAAACTTTCTAGAAACGTTCAATCCAGCTGGGAAACACCTTTATCCGTGGCAATTAAGTGTGTGATATGGAAATCTCATCTGATTCATTTTTGTTGTGTGTTTGCTTTGTTGTTGAGACAGATTTGCATATTCATCTAAACGCTACTCCCGGCTTAATGTTCGCTAACTATATACCGCAGCTTGATTATATTAAACTTCTTCCTCTCAACTTTATACACTCGAAACAATGCTGGGTTGTTTCAACCCAACTTTGGGTAAAAAAATGGACAAACCCAAATGTTGGGTTAAAAATGTCATTTAAAATTTTAACCCGACTTCAACTTTCACTTTCAACTGTAATTTTTTTAATTACATTTTTGATCCAACATTTGGATTGAAACAACCCAGCATTTTTTAGAGTGAAGTATGCACATAGCATCATACAATATCTCACAACCCAACGCTATCTCACGCCCAATTCGACGAATGATTAAAAAGTGTCTAATTCGTACGACCTCACTCGTACGAATTAGTACGATTTGTCTAAACCCACGTGATGGGTAGGTTTAGGGGTGAGGTCAGGGGTAGGTCATTCGTACGAATTCATACGAATTGGCCAATTCGTAAAATATGTACGATTTAGCAAAATCATACTAATTCGTACGAGTGAGGTCGTACGAATTGTTACGAATTAGCCACTTTTTAATCATTCGTCGAATTCGTACGACTTGGTCGTGAGATCGGGTTGCACAACCTGCCTCCAATTTACATAGTTCTTATTTATTCTTGCTTGATTGGACTTCATTGTCAAGGTGAGATTCATTCATCTGACACTTTTACACACACCTTAAATACACACCAAAACCCACAACATTACTTTGGTGCCAACAGTGGGACCCGCTGACTTCTGGTGTGAGAAAATGCTAAATTAATGTCGCCAGTGTAGGGCAAATATTACACATTAGTGTGATTCATGCATCCATTCATGATAATTCAACTTGAAGATGAAATGTATGATGAATTATGCACAGCAATTCATACACAAACATGTTGCGCTGCATAATTAAAACTAATAGGCTCTACTGTATGTACGATCGCTTCTATATTCGTCTCAGCACGACCTACTTCCGGTGCTGCGTCAGTCTATGGTCAGAAGCCGGTTTTGCGATAGGTGGAGATAGTGTCAAATTACACTCGCTGTTTATAAAAACGTCCTGCGGTTAACGTGAATGATGTTAACAACACTGTGAGGCAGTTAGCTGTCACACGAGAAAAAAAGAGAAGTTATTTAAATTATATATTTCGAGCCAAATCAACAACTTCGAGTGTTAGTATTCTCTCATATCGTACGAAATTTGACTAGCGAATCAGCGTTTCTAAAATCGTTGTCTCAGTTTCTGAGAAAACGGATTTTATTACAGTTTTGCCGCTATACACTTGGCCTGCAGAACGCGCTTCCGGAAGTAAAGACGCTGACTGAGATTCGTTCGAACATACGTCAGCAGGGTTCGCGCATAGAGCCTATTTCCCTTGTTATTTTTTTTGCAACGAAAAGCTATTTCTTTTTCAAACAAAGAAAATTGTATTGGAGTAGTAAGAAAGCACCACACTTGTGTGATCTTTTTCAGAGTCATTTGGTTCATTCATCGAATGAAACGAACGAATTGACTTGGAAAAAGATTCATTCATTTTGATGAACGAGTTCGAACAGGAGAGTCACGAACGCGCATCACAGAACAGATCAAGGCGAGCATTTGAGCTTATAAAACTTAAACTTAGTTATTAATTTCTTAAATGAGCGATCGTTTCGCTTGATAAGACCCTTATTCATCGTCTGGTGTCGTTTAAAGCCCTTTGAACAGTTTGTACTGAAACTGTCTTTTGGACCTTGAACCGTTTGGTTCCCATTGAAGTCCATTATATGGAGAAAAATCCTGGAATGTTTTCATCAAAAACATTAATTTCTTTTCGACTGAAGAAAGAAAGACATGGACATCTTGGATGACATGGGGGCGAGTAAATTATCAGCAAAAGTTTTTTTTTTTTGTTGTTTTTTTTTTAAGTGAACTACTCCTATAAGTGCAGTAAATGCGGTGCTCTGAGATAATCCACCCACAATTATTCAATATTTTTATTTTGAAAAATCTGACTCTTGAAATGAAATCTACTCTGTCTCCCATGAACCACTGAACTGCAATAGTTATAATTTGAAACAAAAGAGAGGACAGAGAAGTCCAAATGATTCAAATGTGTGTTTCACCGTCCTAAACAGTGATGTTTTAAAGTTTTGATCAGGCGTAGACTCGTTCCAAACGTCACCGGCGAGATTCACCTCATAAATCAAATACTTAAGAGAAGGAGAGATCTTTCTCAAGGGCAACTCACACACAGCGACACTGTCAGAATCAATCTTTGCTAATAAAACCGACGTCCCAAACACTGGTTGATAACAGCTTTAAACACACGCAAAAAGAAGTTTATTCTATCCTGCGATCTAAAAAATGTTGGGTTGTTTTAACCCAATTTTGGGTCAAATATGGACAAACCCAGCTGTTGGGTTAAATTTATAAATTGCATTTTTTTAATCCAACAATTGGGTTAAAATATGGACAAACCCAATTGTTGGATTAAAAAATGCAATTTAACCCAACAGCTGAGTTTGTCCATATTTGACCCAAAATTGGGTTAAAACCACCCAGCATTTTTTTAGAAAGAAAAATACTAGCTTTGCATCCACCGTTAAAGCCCACTCTAAAAATTGCTGGGTTGTTTTAACCCAACTTTGGGTCAAATATGGACAAACTCAGCTGTTGGGTTAATTTTTTATTATAATATTTTTAACCCAACGTTTGGGTTTGTCCATATTTGACCCAAAGTTGGGTTAAAACCACCCAGCAATTTTTAGAGTGCAAGTAAAGTTGATTCTACCCTATCTCACGTTTTATCCCAATTCGTACGAATTCGACGAATGATTAAAAAGTGGCTAATTCGTACTAGTTCGTACGACCTCACTCGTACGAATTGGTACGATTTGTCCAAACCCACGTGATGGGTAGGTTTAGGGGCGGGGTCAGGGGTAGGTCATTCGTACGAATTCATACGAATTGGCCAATTCGTAAAATATGTACGATTTAGCAAAAACGTACTAATTCGTACGAGTGAGGTTGTATGAATTGTTACGAATTAGCCACCTCGTAAAATTCATACAAATTCCCGTGAGATCAGGCTGGTTGATTCAAGCCGTATCAAAAACCTTGTTACAGCACACAAGTGTTTTAAATATGTTTAAAATGCAATAATAAAAGTCAGTCCTGAATGCTTGAGGTGAACTATCCTTCTACCTCATATTTAATATTCCTAGACCTAATGAACCTAAACCAAGGTTACAGCTTCCGTGACTTCATGCAAAGCTTGATCAACCTTGAGAAAGCGAGAAGCCTCCCTGATTAATGGTTTTGATTTCAGTGTAAGCAGACTCGGGTCTACCGGTCCGGCAGAAACAAAAAATGATGCACTTTTCTCAGCGCTAAAACATTCAGGAACGGGTTTAAGTGAAAAGCATCCTAGTAAATCTCATGTGTGCCAGAAACATGGAGGGAGAACCTCAAGTGAGAAATTGATGGAGAAAACAACATTAAAAGCACCAGAGAGCAACAGCATTTGATCCAGTTCATTTATCCACGTATCCTCGAACCACACGTAATGAATGGATGCACATTGGATTTAAAGGAGTAGTTCACTTTTTAAAAACAACTTTTGCTGATAATTTACTCACCCCCATGTCATCCTAGATGTCCGTGTCTTTCTTTCTTCAGTCGAAAAGAAATGAAGGTTTCTGATGAAAACATTCCAGGATTTTTCTCCATATAATGGACTTCAATGGGAACCAAACGGCTCAAGGTCCAAATGAGAGTTTCAGTGCAAACTGTTCAAAGGGCTTTAAACGATTCCAGACGATGAATAAGGGTCTTATCAAGCGAAACGATCACTCATTTAATAAATAAATAACAAAGTTTAAGTTTTATAAGCTCATGAGTCGCCTTGCTCTGTTCTGTGATGCACGTTCGTGAACGAATCTTTTTCTGAGTCAATTCGTTCCATTTTGTTCGTTGAATCAACCAAATTACACAAAAAAAGAAGATTCGCTCATTTGGATAAACGAGTTCGTACGAGCATTTGAGCTCATAAAACTTAAACTTTTTTTTACTGAGTGATCGTTTCGCTTGATAAGACCCTTATTCATCGTCTGGAGTCGTTTAAAGCCCTTTGAACAGTTTGCACTGAAACTCTCATTTGGACCTTGAACTGTTTGGTCCCCATTGAAGTCCATTATATGAAAAATCCTGGAATGTTTTTAATTTCTTTTCGACTGAAGAAAGAATGACATGTACAAGTGAACTACTCCTTTAGTTTAAATAGCATTCGATTTCCCCCATAGCAAAGCAAACACACACTTTAGCACTGATCAGCAGACGGGTGAGACCACCGCTTGTCATATTTGTTTATTTAATGTATGTATCAGTCGGTAATTAGGGGATGCTAATGATCTACTTTCCTGGCATTTCTCATTTCAATACAGGCCAGGCAGTAAAAAATAGCAAAGGTAATTACGCTGCTTGGGAATAAGTTTTGGCAGAGGACATTACGAGAGTGTTTTACCGTGTTTGTGTCTCTTTCGGATTCTTTATCCTGGCCCCCGGGCAGATTTAAAGGGTTTGATTTACAGGAGTATTAAAAGCAGAGATGCAATTGTGGGTGTGTGTTGAAATGAAACCCCAGCAATGCCATCTGGGGAATTCATCCTGGTATTGTTCAGGACTCGATCGTATTATTAGTGATCCATTATAAGCAGAAAGAGAGAGAGAGCGCATGTGCTTGATAATCTGATCCCTGCTTAGTTGTTTTACTACGAGGACTGCACATTTGCTGACACACACTCTGCATAATAGCCTGATGTGCACGCGGCGGGTTTGATGAATTGTTGTGCGGTTAACACTAGCCTTGAGCGTGCTCTTTGTGATGGTTGTCCATGATCGTGTCTGATTATCTCGAGCTGGTCTTCCACTCCAGTGACCTCCATTAGGACAGGGTTCAGTCTCTCTCTCCTGCGGGGGACGGGGTGGAGGCGAGGGATTTGGGTCTGACGGATGGCAGGACTGGCTAGGATAATATACTTGCACACGCACCGCTATCCTCTCGTGTAGTCGTAAAGCAAAGCATAAACGTGATGTTAGATCAGCATTTCTGAAGACTCGTAGCTCACGGTGATCTGTGCTGAGATCAGGACACTAAACAGTGCGACTAGGCACACTCTAAAAAATGCTGGGTTGTTTTAACCCAATTTTGGGTCAAATATGGACAAACTCAAACATTGGGTTAAAAATGGAATTTAAAAATTTAACCCAATGGCTGGGTTTGTCCATATTTGACCCAAAATTGGGTTAAAAATGGAATTTAAAAATTTAACCCAATGGCTGGGTTTGTCCATATTTGACCCAAAATTGGGTTAAAAATGGAATTTAAAAATTTAACCCAATGGCTGGGTTTGTCCATATTTGACCCAAAATTGGGTTACAAATGGAATTTAAAAATTTAACCCAATGGCTGGGTTTGTCCATATTTGACCCAAAATTGGGTTACAAATGGAATTTAAAAATTTAACCCAATGGCTGGGTTTGTCCATATTTGACCCACAATATTTGACCCATTTTTTAGAGTGTAGTGATTTCAATTTAGTTAATTTCATTATTTGTAGCGATGCATGATATATTAGTGGCATATTGGTTATCTATTTCTGTTGGTATTAGACTTTAATTTGCATATTCTGATTGACCCTACTGTATGTTTTGCATGTACAGTGTGCTACACTTTCAATTTTATCTTTAAAAAAAACGTTATCTTCAGCTTATCTCAAAACTATGTACATTGTAATGTTGTGATTGCTAAATTCATAAATTATTGATTTAATTTTTTTTTTTTTGGGGGGGGGGGGTAGTTTTAACCTATTTAGAAAGAAATATATAATTTTAATAGGATAATGTTTTTTTTGTTTGTTTTTTGTTGTTGTTTTTTACTTTAGTATAGAATTTTAATACTGGCCATTAATGGTCAGTTATGTTTAACTGTAACATGCAAATAATGTTCAGCCAAATTTAAAATATATTTTAAGTGTAAAGGAAGCTGCATTCAAGTCACAAAAGGCCGTTACTATATACTATAGTGTTGCTATATTTTCACTCTTTTAAAAATAAAGGTTCTAAAACAGGGTTTTCTCAGTGATGTCATAGTAGAACCATTTTTGCTTCCAAAAAGATCCTTTCAGTGAACAGTTCTTAAAATAGCCACTTTTCCATAGTGTGAGGAGCACTTTAATGATCCAAAGCTACTTTTTCCACTGTAAAGAACCTTTTGTGGATTTTTTTGTTGTTGTTTTTGTTTTGTATTTTTGCTCTTTCCAGTTTGATGATGCGAGATATAAAGTCAGAACATTTTAAGATTGTAATTTGTCATCTTCAGTGAGTGCACATTGGTCATATACTATAAATCAGAGTGCATTATGGGTATAAATAATAAACTGTAATTTTTTAGAATTTGGACAAAAACATAAAATAGCCTACACTCTTAGAAGAAAAGGTTCTATATAGAACCTTAAAAGGTTCTATCAGCGCTACGTATTTGGAACCCCTAAAAGGTTCCATACAATCTTAAAAAAAGGGTTCCTCTGGGTTCTATATAGAACCCTGGGGTTCCATACTTGGCCAATAGAACCTTGTACCAAAAAATGGTTCTATATGGAACCATTTTGGAGTTCCATATATGAAGCGGGGGATGGAACCGTTTCTGGTTCTAAATAGAACCATTTCTTCTAAGAGTGTACATGCACTTTATAGAAGCAAATATTGAATGTTTTTTTGAGTTTGTAACCGCACATCTTCTAATGAGCTCTCTCTTCGCTTTCTCTCTGACGCTTTTTTTCCCAGTAAAATCAGAAGTGGCTTCATACAGCCAAACCTTTTTCTAGCAGATGGCCGAGTGCCCAGTCTGTGTATATAGGCTAGTATATATACATGTTTTCCGTTGGAGCTTCTCTCGGATGTAGAGAGCAGTTCTCCGAGTTGTGAGATAGCGGTTTAATTAAAGCCTGTTCTTCTGAATCCACCCCAGCAGAACCAGCAGGTGTTTCCTCCTCCTAAAGAGCATGTTTTGCACTCCAGAATCAAGCGGACGGCCACCGCCACCATCTGCAGCTCTGATCTACAATACCAGAAGATTGCCAGCGAGATGAGCTGCTTTATTCCAGCCTGCACATCGAGTCATCGTTTTAATCAAAATATTCGTCAATTTGTTTGCTAGTGATTACACGTGTAGTTGTATCCTGCCCAAAACAAAGATTATAATGAACTCAAGTGTCATAATGTCATGACTGATTGCAGTTGATGACACATGCCCTTCAGGATAAATGACAGAAACATCAGTATATTATACGATAAGGGCTTGGATGAAGGGTTTTACGGTCCCACGGCACAGATTAAAAGGAGAAACGGCGAACAGAATGAACTCTTCGTTCAGTTTTATGCCCCTACAGGCAACTGTGAAAAATGAGCTGATTAGAAGAAAAAAAGTACTGCAGTTAGATTCATTTACATAATTACCTACTTTAAAAACTGGAAAATGGTCAAACATTGTAACCATGTTTTTTTATGTTTTTGTTTTTTTTAATGATTATTATTATAGGTGAATGATTATTGAGTGCATGCTGGGGGAATGGGGCTGAGGCACAAAGCCATTTTCACTTGATTTATTTTTTTCTTTTTAGTGGAAGCTTATTTTCCAGAAAACAAAATATTAATCCAACTAATCTATGCTTG
Source organism: Cyprinella venusta (assembly GCA_038021265.1). Lineage (NCBI taxonomy): Eukaryota > Metazoa > Chordata > Actinopteri > Cypriniformes > Leuciscidae > Cyprinella > Cyprinella venusta. The sequence goes on from CM075871.1 coordinate 36,068,968, forward strand.
TTGGTTTATCTGGAAGCTTGTTTCCACCACAGAATGAAAAATAAAAAAGGTAATTGCGACTTTTTATCTCACAATTCTGACTTTATATTTCAGAATTGCGAAATATAAAGTCAGAATTGCGTGATATAAAGTCAGAATTGCGAAATATAAAGTCAGAATTGCGTGATATAAAGTTATAATGTCACAATTGCGAGATATAAAGTCAGAATTGCGAAATATAAATTCAGAATTGTGTGTTATAAAGTCACAATTGCGAGATATAAAGTCAGAATTGTGTTATAAAGTCAGAATTGCGAGATATAAAGTCAGAATTGCAAAATATAAAGTCAGAATTGCGTGATAAAGTACGAATTGCGAGATATAAAGTCAGAATTGCGTGATATAAAGTCATAATTGCAAAATATAAAGTCAGAATTGTGAGATATAAAGTCAGAATTGCGAGATATAAAGTCCGAATTGCGTGTTATTAAGTCAGAATTGTGAGATATAAAGTCAGAATTGTGAAATATAAAGTTAGAATTGCGAGATCGCAATTGTGAGATAAAAAGTCGCAATTATTATTATATATTTTTTTTTATTCGGTGGCAGAAACAAGCTTCTATATTTATCTTTAGGACTAATTAAAAAATAGTAGTAAAACAGCTGCTTTGAGATGCATTGCTTAAATTCATGACCAACCTGATCACACTAAATGCGTCTCTATAGCACGCAGTGTGTTTATCAGGCAATTTATACGCGAAAGTGAGTTTTTACGTGCATAGGATACGCATGGGTTGGTTTAGTAGTGGTGTGGGGTGCGTGTGTATTACACGCAAATGAACTCCGCTTATACTTTATTTCAATAGTCCACTGTGGCAAGCAGGGACCGATAGCCGCTTTCGTCAGTACGTCAACAGTATGGCACATATGCTTTTTATAATAATTATAATGTGACTTGTTTTGCTGGTGATTATGTCTACTTTTATTTGTAAAGACAGTTTACTGTAAGAATCATTTTTACAGTGCATGTGCTGGTCGAGTATGAATAAGTAACTGAATCTATTCTCCTTCTCTCAATTCAGACGTGTTGCTAATGTTGTTGAGAGAATGGCGAATGTGTGAGACGCATACATTACAAAAGCTGGTAATTGGATTCACCCAGTGTTACATGAATGAAATGCAAAATGTGTAAGAACATGAAAAGCATTAATTGGAAATCTTGAATCTGTCAGTGGCTGCATCCTCGCTCAGGTTCAACGTATCAAGTGAGAATCTCATGTATTGCCTTCTTTTTCAATTTGATGCTGGCAGATGATCGGAAACGAGCATGTGCGAACACACTCACATGCGAAACCAGACTAGCATTTAATCTCATCTGAGAAAGAGAAATTAACACACATTCAGAATACAGCATCGTCTCGATGTCCTGGCAGATGTGCACAGTTCCACCTCGAGCCAAATTCAGCTTAAGGACATGTTTAGGCTTCTCTCCAAATGCCTTCGCACCAAACAGGAGATAATCCATTTTTCCAAATGTCGAAATGACTATAAGATGACTTCCTGCCTCCCAGCAATCACCTGTCTCACGACACACATCACATCCGAAATAAACAAAATAATCATATTTATTTAGACGGAGACTCAAATCAATGTGACCTCAGTAGAGGAGTGTGTGGTGCAGTGCAGAGCGCGGGCAGATGGCACTGCATGCTATCGCTTACCTAGGGATCAATCCAATGGCCTTCTGGGTAGTGTCCCACTTCTCTGATCCCTGCCCCACCCTCCATCTTGAACTTCCATGCCTTTCTGTTCATGAATATTTCCTCTTTGATTCTCACCCATCTTCAGATCGCTTGGCAGAAGGCTAACAAGGCCACTCGACACCATTTAATCTTTGCATTTCCAGATTAGTATGGCCCGTTCCCACTCATTTACGCCAGGAACGATATCTAGATAACTATATTAACGCCCACACCATCAGTCTCCTTATTATAAGAGTTTGATTCTGATTGTCGATGCTGGGAGAGAAAAAAAGGTTCTGATAGTGATTCCAGCGATATCGTTCCTCTGTGTCGTCATCATATAGATGTGGTGTGGACTCTACACTGCTATTCTTTTACATTTAGGATGATTTTTTAGAATTATATTTTTATATCCACTCCTGTCTTTGTTATCTCACCATGAACTATAGGGCTGGGTATTGACACAAATTTCACAATTCGATTCGATTTCGATTTACAAGCTTGCAATTCGATTCCGTTTCGATTCAATATTGATTATTTTAGATATCAGTTACAATAAATGGCAAATTCTCAAGGAAATCAAATCTCTTAACTAATGCTGTAAACTATGGGAGTCTAGTTGTAGCCTATAGGCTTCATTAGCCTAATATGAAGGTCATAATGAACTGTTTTGTAGCTATACAAACACTTAAATTACACTTTTATTTATTTTTATAATAAGAAGATTATATGAAATATAAACATTTAAATGGTGGCTGTCAAAAACTTGCCAGATTTATTCAATAATATGCATTAAATATTGAAGAACATTAAGATTATAATGCATATTTAATATGGTGTATATATTTAGCAAAATGCTCCTCTCTAGAGTTATTTTTTCTAGCTGACTAACGAGTTTATGTGGGTTTTCTGAGGTAAATATGACGATGACATTGATTACAAGCTGTTTAACTGTCGTCTTTCCACGGTTGAAACGCTGATTGAGCGAATCAATGTGACATGATACGAATTTGGATACTTATATATTTAATCCGTATTTGAATAAATCTGGCAAGTTTGATGAAGCCTATAGGCTACAACTAGACTCCCATAGTTTACAGCATTAGTTAAGAGATTTGATTCCTTTGAGAAAATTTGCCATTTATTGTAACTGATATCCAAAATAATCAATATTGAATCGAATCAGAATCGAAATCGTATCGAATTGCAAGCTTGTGAATCGAAATCGAATCGAATTGTGAAATTTGTGTCAATAATCAGCCCTACTGGTTAGCTCTGCCTATAAGCCCTGTGTTTTTGCGAAGTCTTGTATGTGTCACACTGCACTTCCGAGCACTCTCCGACCTGGATTTTCCTGAATCTTGGACTATGTAATTGTTTGGATTATGTTCCCTGTGGTTTTGATGTTTAGCCTGTCACATGGATAATAGTAGTTGATTACGCACTAGACTTTTTGCTATTGAGATGACTTGGAAAAAGAGTCCCAATCAACCTGAATTCACCCCTATATATTGTTATCCTCCTTATCGTCCTCAACTGGCCTTAACCCTTCATCTCTCAAGACCAATTGTGTATTTTTGCCCTCATCTAATGGTCCAACCACACAGTAAAGTGACACTAGCAAGAAGGGTTGACACTAACGGCGTTTTTACATCAAACCGAAGCAGGATGTATTTCGGCGAAATGGATTTGAGAGCAGTCGCATTTGAGTTCCTCTGCTGGGTACATTTTCGGGCGCTTCCACGAAAGTGATTCAGTAATGTGATTCTCCAGACTCAAATAGACTTATATTTGAAATCGTCTCTCTTTTCTTTCATGGGATTATCCCGTCCTGCTGTTGCTCTGACTCCAGGTGAATTCGTTCATGCTGTTCTGAACATCCCTCGGCCACTGCAGATTCGAGCACAATCTCAGAGAGCGTTTAAAGCTCGCCGGTGGCCCTGGGGTCAGTCTCCGGCCCGGTTTATCGCATTTTGAGGGCTTCTCTGGCTTTAGGGACCATCCACATTTTCTTTAATTATATTTGTGTGTGTGTGCTTTCTAACAAGAGGTCAGGCTAAAAATCTTTTTCTTTTGGTTTATAAAAGTTTATGGAATCTTTAAAAGTTTCTTACATGCTCAGCTTCTTTACGCTTCGTCTATCCTGCCAGCTTTTAAAGTGGTTTATAGGGGCTTTTCTGTAAGCTATAAAGAGCAAATACTTATCTAACGCTCAACCTCATGCTGTTTTTAAAAAGAGGAGAGAACTGACTTGCTGTTAAAGTGTCAGTCTGATGCCCCCCACAGCCGCTGAAGATAAGGAACGCTCTGTCCTCCAGCCGCTGATGCTTTTAAAGGTGGTTTTGCAAGCGTGCACATCTGGGAATGAAACTGAAAAGAGTGTGTTCGTGGGTGTTAATGTTTCGGTTCTCTTATCTTTAGAGGTGACACTTTGAATTGCGAGAGAGACTGGTGGAATAAAAACCTTAAAATTAAATATATCCTGTGTCTTCCCCCAAAATAATTGTCTTCAAAATGGGATGGCATGATAAGATAAATACAATTATCGAGCTATAGAAGAACATAGGTCTGTTTATCCATGTCAAAAGCGTGGTATTATCGTGGGGTTTTTATGTTTTTAGAGCTCTGCTGCTCACCAAGGCTGAATTTATTTGATTAAATATACAGTAATTTTTTTTAAATATTATTACCATTTAAATCAGCTGTTTTCTATGTGAATATATTTTAAAGTGTAATTTATTCCTGTGATCAAAGCTGAATTTTCAGCATCATTACTCATCACATGGTCCTTCAGAAAACATTATAATATGTGATTTGCCATTATTTTATAATAATGGTTCTCATTATTTTCAATGTTGAAAATTTTGATTTTGGTGCTAAATAGTTTTGTTGAAATCGATAAAATTCATAAGAACAGCATTTATTTGAGCATTTTGTAACATTATAAAAATGATTGTCACTTTTGAATAATTTAATGCACCCTTGCTGAATTAAAGAATTCATTTTTGTTTTTCTTTGTATATATATCTATTTTATTTCTCTTATTTTCACTGTTTTTTTTTTTTTTTTTTTGCTCCTTTTAAGCAACACTTACGAGTAGGGTTGGGTATCGAGAATCGAGTATCGATTGGAACCGGGACTAACTTTTCGTTTTTCCCGGAATCGTTCAAAAGTTAAAATTTCGATTTCTAATTTCGATATTCACAGTCCGCCGACCAGAAGAAGAAACCGCTGAACAACACCAATGAAGAAGCGTCTACCGGAAGTGTTGGCATAACCGCGCGAGTCGAACATGAGTAGCTCACGTCGGCGGTCCAAAGTGTGGCTTCACTTTTCTAAAAATAACAAAATCTCGGCAAAATGCAAAATTTGTGACAAAAGGAGTATTTCCTTTTAGAAAGGAGTATTTCCTTCAGAAAGACCGTTGGTTAGCAAGGTTAGCTAAACTTTTTTGACCCTGCCTCTTAAAAGAATCGGAATCGAGAATCGTTGGGAACCGGAATCGAAACAAAGAATCGGAATCGGAATCGTTCAAATTCAAACGATACACAACCCCTACTTACGAGTATTGTTGGAAACAGTGAATGTTTTTGAAGTGACTCTCTTTGGACTGGATACAGTATTTATTTGTCTGATATCATTTACTGTAAACCGTGGACACGAAGGAGTTTTCCAAAAACACTATAAGCACAAGTCAATGAAAGCACAAAGCTGTATTCTGCTAGACTGAAGTGAGTTGGTTACTGCACTCATCCGGAGTCTTCTCATGCCGTCTCAGATTGTTCGGTTTGTTGGTGTTTTCTGAAGGGATGGATCTCAAATGAAAACTCTCATGATTTACTCACGCTCAGTCGATCGAAACTGACTCTTTCTTTCGGTGTAAGAGAGCAGGAGAATTGCTGAACGATACTCTGGCTACTGAGTGAGGCTGGCAAGCTCAAAAATAAATAATAAAATTACATTTGTGATTGAATCACTTTTAAATCAGATCTTCTCACAAAATGAGAAATGTTTGATTTCGGAGAGCTCACTGCAGACGAGGATTATTAGAGAATACTGATTTAAACTCCATCTTTAATTAAGCATCCAATTGCATTTATGATACTTTTATGGTGCTTTTGTGAAACTTAAAAGCCTCGCTTCCTACACTGAAAAAAAACAAAAAGTAAAATTTACAGTATTTATTTTATTTTTTATTTATAATATATATATATATATATATTTGCACTACATATCCCACAATTCTTTGTAAGCTTCACTACATTACCCATACACCCCCTGGGCGAGGTCTATAAGTAGACCTCACTTCCTCCCTTTTTTCCTTTTGTATTGGTGAGGTGTGGATCAGCTCCATGTGAATTAAGACTTAGTCATTCTGAACTGTAATAAAAGAGAGGAAAGGACCGGTATTTTTCCATGTGTTTTAATCAGACACACCATCAAGTTTTTACAACTTTTGGATACATATAACAGCTGAGATCCAACAAACTCTAAGTGAAGTAACAAATAAAATAAGTACTTATAACTTGGCTAGTAAAAGGTTGAGTAAAGTTTATTTAGTTGAAGTTTCCTGTGCAATACATTTCTCTCAAACAACAAAACATTGAATTAAACCACACTTTTAAAATATCTGCTTTACTTTGAATCATCTATGTGATTAATACAATATATATTGTGTGAGATCATATCTAAATGTCTGAAATTACATATGGTATCACCTGAATCCAGACCTCAATTCTTGGTAGACATTTGATGGATCGTTTTAGTGTTTGAATGTGTCATTTTGAGTAGAAAATACACTCCAAAATACTCCAAAATACTCCAAATTTAAAAAAGGGAAGTTACTAGTCCTAACAACAAAAGCAGTCATAAAAAAGTGTGTATCATGTGCACACGAAAAACGCATACCATATACACGCAAAAACTATTTTTGGCATATAAATGGCACGAGAAATGACATTCGCGCTATAGTTACGAACTTTCATGAGATCGGGCTCGATCATATCTACATGTTTGGAATTAACCTACATATAGTATCACCTGAATCCAGACCTCAATACTTAGTAGACATTTGATGGATCGTTTTAGTGTTTGAATGTGTCATTTTGAGTAGAAAATACCAACCCGATCTCACAACCAAGTCGTACGAATTCGACGAATGATTAAAAAGTGGCTAATTCGTAACAATTCATAAGACCTCACTCGTACGAATTAGTACGATTTTGCTAAATCCTACATATTTTACGAATTGGCCAATTTGTATGAATTCGTACGAATGACCTACCCCTGACCCCGCCCCTAAACCTAACCGTCACGTGGGTTTAGACAAATCGTACAAATTCGTACAAGTGAGGTCGTACGAATTAGTATGAAATAAACATTTTTTACTTATTCGTCGTATTCGTACGAATTGGGCGTGAGATAGTGTTGAAAATCCACTCCAAAATTAAAAAATGGGAAGTTACTAATCCTAACAACAAAAGCGATGATAAAACAGTGTAAATACAGCTGGAAAACGGTGAAACATCAACCTCGTTAATTATTCAAGGCCCAGTGCATGATGGGAACACCAGTCTCAGAAAAGTTGAGTAATTACTTAATTTTATAACGTTGATATTTACGCTTTCATTTCTACACGCTTGAATTGAGGACTAATATAGACTTTACTAGTTACTTAACAAACTTTTCCATGTAAATTGCATTGTTGTTGTTTTTCTGTAGGATCCACTTCACCACAAAATCACTTTTATCAGTGACTGTAAAAGAGTGACCCATTATTTAAAACATTTAAAGGGGGGATGAACTGAGAAATCCAATTTTCCTTGAGCTTTTGACATCGCAGTGGGCGTTTACTTCCAAGTCTTCAGTGCGAGACGCCCATAAAAACCGAGCGTTTTTCAGCCAGGCTCAAAACTAGGGTACAAAATAGCCTATTACTTATTCATTTTAATGTTTTTGAATGCAAAAACCAAGCGAACGTCGTAAGTTGACCTCAAACAACAATATAATACAATTTAAAAAGCCAGTTCATGACCCCTTTAAAATCCTTTTGTGAGAGAAATGAAGTCATCCAGGTTTGGAATGACACGAGTAAATGATCACAGAACGAACGATCCCTTTAAAATTCAAGAGACCAATTAACGTTTTGAAGGATTTTACATAATCTTCAAAAGACTTCAGACAATAAACTTAGAGCGGTAAAAGCACAGAGGACTCATTCCAGAGGGATTCAAATCATTTAAAGGTTTTCTCAAAATCAAATATAATCTTTGGAAAGGAGATTAACTATGAATGTGGGTCAGACATTTTTTTTTTCATTCTTCACACAGATACACTGCAGTCTGAATGACATACGAGTCCTTTAAACTCATCTGAAAATCATGGCTTTTGTTTCTCTTTAAGAATTATTAAAGGAGTCGTTCACTTCGGGATTAAAAATTCCGTCATCCAAGATGTTCATGTCTTAGTTTCGTCAGTCAAAAAGAAACGAAGGTTTTTGAGGAAAACACTCCAGGATTTCTCCATATAATGGACTTCAATGGGAACCAAACGGTTCAAGGTCCAAAAGACAGTTGGTGTCATTTGGTTCATTCAACGAACGAAATGATCGAATTGACTCGGGAAAAGATTCATTCATTTTGATGAACGAGTTCGAACAGGAGAGTCAATCTGGACCCGTTGGACCCCATTGAAGTCACTATATGGAGAAAATCTTGAATGTTTTCCTCAAAAACCATCATTTCATTTCCACCGAAGAAAGAGAGACATGAACATCTTGGTTGAAATGGAGGAGAATAAATTATCAGGACATTTTAATTCTGAAGTTTAACAGATAAAGCCATCTGAAGGTTATAGTTTTATTCCAGGCCTTCCTGTGGAAAACCTGAGGTTACATATTGAAGCAAAAGGGAGAGCGCTTTAGTTCCTCAGCGCAACTTTATCACTTTCAGTCAGCCGTTTACACATTTACTAATAGCACCGGCATTCCTTTGATAAATATTTGCACACATTTCCAGATGAGAGAGCGAGGACTATAGGAAGTGAAAGAGAGAGGCTTTATTGGCAGTGATTGCTGAAGAGATCCAGATTCATTAACACTCTTAAATTTAGCCTCCAGTTTGACTGGGGAAACTCACTGTTTAACACCCACTCCTGCCTTGACAAACACCGCAGAAGCCGGGGAAGGAGAAAGGAGGCATTTTGTTTCTGCTCTCAGCGCAATTCTATTCGCGGGGCTTTGTCAAAGATCTTAAGCAAATATGATTGCAGTGCCGCTGCTGGGGAAATGGCACTCTTATCCCCGGTTTCAGATGCCATAATCTCATTATTGTCAGTTTGCCTTTCTAAATGGAGAGGGTTTTGTCTTATTCAACCTCGGAGAACCTGGTTTATAACTGTCGAGAGCGGGTTTCGGAGCTGAAAGAGAATGGAGATAATACTCTCCCCACAGGCTCATCAGAAAGGCTGTCAACCGCTGTAGCACATGGTGTGAACACATATAATAGGACAAACAACAAATTGTGGCATGCTTTCACGCTGGGTAATGGTCACTCCCACGGCCAGGACCGCTGCGGACGCTCCGGCTCAGGCGCAGAATACGCTTTAAATTAAACCTGAAGAGTTTCGCTTCTGTGTGTGAGAGCAGATTCTAGCTAATCTAAACATCCTATAAGATAAATCACTATAAGATAAGGCTTTGCTTGCTGTATAAATCTGTTTTAAGAATAAACAGTGACACTTTACTTGTGTGCATAAGACTGACATGACCCCTCATAACCATGACATGATATATGTCTTGATTATGAAGTAGGGTTTATGCATGTTTGACATTGTCATTAAGTGTCTTTCGCTCAATAATTACATTTTTAATGCATTGAGATGTCTTTGTTATGACATCTTGACATAAGTTGACAGGTTGTGCTGTCAAGGTGTCATAACAAAGACATCTCAAACCATGTCATATTTGCATTTAAAATGTCATAATTGTCACCATACACACATTCAAGTAAAGTGTTAGCGAATAAACCATGAAAAAACAAGTGTTTTATGCTTAAAAAGAAAAAATTCTAAACCATTAAAGATATCTAGCTATTCTAAATAATTTGATTTGAGAAATTTCTAAGTTTTATTTAGTCTAACTCGATGTGCTAAAATAATTAAAATGGGAATAAATGAACAATAAACTGCACATAGATGTGTATTTAAAAAATGAATAAAAACACATCAAAAGTTAACAAAATTACTAAAAACTTTAACGATAACAGAAAATAAAACAAATCACAGAAAATGTTACTAAATATAAACTAAGCGCATTCAAAATGTCATAATTGTCACTATATACCCATTCAAGTAAAGTGTTACTGAATAAACCATGAAAAAACAAGTGTTTTATGCTTAAAAAGAAAAAAATCTAAGCCATTAAAGATATCTATTCTAAATAATTTGATTTGAGACATTTCTAAGTTTTATTTAGTCTAACCTGATGTACTAAAATAATTAAAATGGGAATAAATGAACAATAAAATGCATGTAGACGTGTATTTAAAAAATGAATAAAAACACATCAAAAGTTAACAAAATTACTAAAAACTTTAACGATAACAGAAAATAAAACAAATCACAAAAAAGTTACTAAATATAAACTAAACGCATTCAAAATGTCATAATTGTCACTATATACCCCTTCAAGTAAAGTGTTACTAAATAAACCATGAAAAAACAAGTGTTTTATGCTTAAAAGAAAAAAATCTGAACCATTAAAGATATCTAGCTATTCTAAATAATTTGATTTGAGAAATTTCTAAGTTTTATTTAGTCTAACTTTATGTACTAAAATAATTAGAAATAAATGGAATAAAATGAACAATAAAATGCATGTAGACGTGTATTTAAAAAATGAATAAAAATGAATAAAAACACATCAAAAGTTAACAAAATTACTAAAAACTTTAACGATAACAGAAAATAAAACAAATCACAAAAAATGTTACTGAATATAAACACAAAAAATAACTGGTAAAATAGCACTGAGATTATTAAAATATAATAGCACTGAGATTATTAATATATATTCATTTTTATTAATTTATTAATTATTAATTTCATATATATTAATATTAATAATTGAGATTATTAATTTATTCATATATATATATATATATATATATATATATATATATATATATATATATATATACAAATATTGTAGTGTGTGTGTGTGTGTGTGTGTGTGTGTGTTCTCAAATCAGTATATTTATAATATTTAGACGTCTTTATTGGTTAAGATGTTTTTATTCCTGCATAAAAGCCCAAAGAAGCACAAATGAGGAACACTGATGCCTGCATTTCAAGTAAATGTCCATGTTGTGCACGATTGAGGCATTGTGAAGAGTCTTACAGTTGTCTGAGGTTGTGATTCACGTCATGAACTCTGAAGCATCCAATCGGCTCGCCTTCATTAATTTCTATCCAAACTCTACTCGAAACATGAGAGGATGTCAGCAGTTCACATCATTACACCCAGCGCTGCACGTGAAGGGAAGAAAGATGGCGAGGTTTGATTTGCCTGGGTCAAAGCGGCGCTGGATATGGAAATGAAATCCTCGGGAACGGTAGGAATATGTTGCGCTGAAGTTAATAAGCAGTGTCGGGCGGCTCACATTTCAGGCTCTGTCAGGCTAATGAACCATCTGGACCCGCGTCAGACCCTCAACTCTGAAGATAAAACAAGCGAAACGTTGTCTTGAGCGATTCCCTCGGCCGAAGCGTGCCGAGAATCCCAAATGAGGACGTTTCCGGACCCAGAGAGCTCAATGGGTGCAGGTGGTGAACGCTCCTCGAGTCCAAGCCTGAGCCGGCCCAATTCAGACACAATTCTCCTTTTCCTTCACAAATGATCTTGGAGAGCATAAACAGGCGGCTCTGTTCCAGATCTTTTGTTGCTCTCCGTCTATAATTGGCATTTGCCGCGTGCATGGAAATATTTAGAGCGATTTCTGAAAGAGTTTGGACACAGAGATGCGCGTTGGCCTCCGGTCAGCCTCCCAGGAGGACCGGCACAGACAGAAAGAGACAGATAGAGATCTCATGATTTGTTAATGCATTTTGGGGTCAAGGGAAGAGAAAAAGGACTCGAGTGAATGAAAGAGAGAGATTGCGATCGTTTCTCATTTAATCACTCTCTGAGGCGGTGTGTGTGTGTGTGTGTGTGAAGAGGACGCAAACTTCCCGTTGAAATTTCCTGAAAGCAGAAATGAGACTCTACCTGTGCTGAGAGTGATAAGAGAGTCATTCCTTCCATCATCCGCTTTACGTTTAACATTGTGCACGACTGGCTTCTTCTCAATGGTGTCTGTGAAGTTATACACTGGTGAGGATTTAATGGAGAGCGTGTAACTCCGGATCTTGGGAATTGTGGTAAGAGGGTGGAAACAAGCGCTGTCTTTTGTTCAGGTTAATCATCACTCGTTTCCATTCAGCCTGTTGTTTCTGACGGGAATGGCTCGGATGTTGTGCGCGGCCTGGAAATGCATGCGCTCTTTATTCATGCACCGTCGTGAGACTCTAATACGGAGTGACGTGACTTTTCTGCTTTGAATTTCAGTCTGTGGGGACATTGTTTAGACAGAAAGACTCTTTACAGTAAGGCTCAATACGTTAACATTGTTAATGCGTGTGTCAATCTCCCATTTCTCTCTCTTGAATCCAACAGTGGAGTGAGTTAAACTGCAGTTCCTCCACTGGCCACTAGAGGTCGGCTGCCGAAGAGAGCCAATCCCATAGACCCGCATGTTAAAATGCCCAACTTTACAGCAGATAAACACATGTTTACAGCCTGGTGCAAAAAGTTGTTTTGGTCTATATTGCTAATTTTGCCTTTCATGACGACTGTGTGGGGGTTAATATTTTTATAACTCATCCGTTTAAATTATAATTAAGGGTGTGGCCACTTGAGTGACAGGTGGATTGCTGCTGATGTCACTAGTCTGCTGTCTGTTAGCATCACGTCACCTCAGCTAATCCGTGTCTTTGCTTATATTCATTTATACGGGATTGACGCGCGGCCAAGATGGCGATGGCCATTTTGTCCTTCAAAAATGCTCTTCAGAAACATACGAGCGACGTCACGGACACTTCGTCCATATTTTGTTTTTACAATCTATGGGGTGTGACGTATTGTTAGGGTTGTGTATCATTTGAATTTGAACGATTCTGATTCCGATTCCTTGTTTCGATTCCGGTTCCTAACGATTCTCGATTCCGATTCTTTTAAGAGGCAGGGTCAAAAAAGGTTAGCTAACCTTGCTAACCAACGGTCTTTCTGAAGGAAATACTCCTTTCTAAAGGGAAATACTCTCCATTTTGGCGAGATTTCGTTATTTTTAGAAAAGTGAAGCCACACTTTGGACCGCCGACGTAAGCTACTCATGTTCGACTCGCGCGGTTATGCCAACACTTCCGGTAGACGTTTCTTCGTTGGTGTTGTTCAGCGGTTTCTTCTTCCGGTCGGCGGATTGTGTATATCGAAACTAGGAATCGAAATTTTAACTTTTGAACAATTCCAGGAAAAACGAAAAGTTAGTCCCAGTTCCAATCGATACTCGATTCTCGATTCTCGATAAGAGTCGATTGGCACGTTATGCCAATGATGCTTGCAAACTGCCTCCAAAACTTTCGTCCGTCATAAAAAAAATCAAATATTGTTTCATTTTTGGCGTTTTTTGCATCCATAGCAAGCAGTTTGAATGGTGTTTTGACAATTCAGAGCCACCGAATCACGAATACAAAAAAACGCATACGAAAATTTCAGACTCAGTGTGCAATGGCCTTAAGGCTTCGTCACGACCCGTCAGATTATTAAGATGCGACTTCCAGAAGTAAAATTAGGTAAAAAAATAAGTAATAAATAAATAAATAAAAAAACGGTCAAAAGTCTGGAATAATTCAGATTTTTTTTTTTAATTTCATTTTAATCTTAATCTTATACTCAGGCTGCATTTATATGATCAAGAACATTTTTTCAGGATTATTTGATGAATAGAAAGTTGCAACGGCACATATTTGAAATTGAAATCTTTTGTATAACATTATGAATGTCTTTACTGTCACTTTTGATCAATTTAATGCATCCTTGAAGTATTTTCTTTCCTACCCCAGACTATTTGAATGGTAGTGTATCCACACAAATATGACCAACATTGATGATAATATTAGTTGATAATGATTTCTAAAGGATCATGTGACTCATTAGTTATTGTGTCCCGTTATTCCACATGTGCAGCGTTTTCTCATTCGTCTAATGGGATGTGAATTCTTCAGAAACCTGTTGTTTTTTTCAGTAATTCACCTTTTCCTCTTGAGGCCTGTCTGGTTTTAAATGTAAGGTTCAGTCCGGGTCGCTGTAAATCACAGTCAGATGGTGGCAACTTGCACTCTCTCCGCAACTCAAACCTCAAACACCGTGTCAAACGAGGACGCTTCGTCAAGAACACACTCACGTTCCTCCCCGAAGGCCTGCCGTGTGTTTGACTTGTGCATCTCGAGCCACACACACGAGTGTCCACAGGTGTGACGCCTCAGCACAACCGAGGGGACCTCAAGCTAGTCGTGTTGACTTTCTAGGGCCCTTCGCCTGTCCCGAGGGCTCTGTCCGACCGGGTGTGTGTGAGTTTGAGAGAGATGAGAGATGCGGTGCTCAGTATTCAGGATTATCTGAAGACTAAAGCTGATGGAAGGAGACTTTGAGTGAGTTTCCTCAATACTGAGGCTCAAACTAACACCTGGGACAAAATAAAATAAAATAAAATAAAATAAAATAAAAAGGATTAACAAAATGTTAAAGTTTAAATTTAAATTTTCTCCCATTAAAAATGGTTTATCATTTCATTTCATAGATATAATTTATACTGTATATATAATAAAATTGGCGACATCTTAGTTAGTTAATTAGTGCATTAGTTAACTAACATTCAAGTATTACATTTTTTACTTGTATAAAAACTAAAAAAAAATGTCAGTATTCATTAAATAGGTCATGTCAGCTCATTAAATAATATTAACAGATATGTAATTTAATAATGTAGTGGTAAATGTTGTAATTAACGTTAACTAACTTCATTTTTAGTGGTTATCTAATGGTTAACCAAATTAATTCATGTTAAAAATGTCAACAAAAGTTTTACAATAGAATTATATTTATAGTAACCTTTTTGGTCTGACAGTATAAAAATTTTAAGATCAATTTTTTTTTTATAAAAATCATTCACGCAAAAAAAAAATTAAAATAACATCATGTGCACATTTATAATTTCACTTTAAAAGTTATTAATCTCAATTTAGTGTTTTCAAAAAACACCAATGATAAAAAAATACAAATAAGATAAAAAATCCAAAGAAAGCATTATTGTATTATTTATTTTATTAATTACATGAATTATGCAGATTGATTTAACCTCGCTTCTTAAAACTGGGAACCAAAAGTATTAAAACATAAATAAATAACTGTAAATTACATATACCTGTCGTTTCCCAAATCAATTTCACTCATTTCTCATTTCAAAGTATTTTTAAAGACCCGTTCAAATTGTTGGTAACACTTTACTGAAATCCCTTATGCATAATTATAAAGTGATTTACAATAATAACTTTTCATAAATATCCCATCCAAAGTTAAAATGCATTTGCAGATCCTGAAATGTGTCATGTGTTTTAATGCATTGCTTTCTAAAGGTGTGTTCAATAATGCATTTCAGTGTCTGCATTACTGTATTTTTATAATGCATTGTACATAAGGGCTTTAAGTAAAGTGTGTAAAGGTGTTTAAGTAAAGGTGTGTTCAATAATGCATTATTTCAAATTCTGCATTACCATACTTCTATAATGCATTGTACATAAGGGCTTTAAGGGTCTGGTTCTCTTCATTGTGTGGATGCTGGCTGTGAAGTAAGTGTTTATCCGGGGATAGAGACGAGGAAAGGCACGTATTCTGTGCTGTAAACCCTGGACTAGATCTGACTCGAGTAGGCCTACACAGCACTCCTGATAAACATTTAATGCCACGAAAGTTCTTGCCATAATTATTTGGACTGAGTTATAATGGGAACAGAAGTGCATGCAAAGCTGGGCAAATATTCCTGAGACGAGTAAATCTGCTGAGCCTTCTGGGTTAAATTAAACACAAATACAGCTTTTATGTCACGTCTTCCCCTCACACACAGACTCGCGCCCGATTTCCCTCCCTTGAAAGCCGGCAGCTGTTCACCATGATATTTACATCTTCCATGTCACACATTAATGAATGAATAAATAATCCCAGCCGTCTGGCATCAGAATGACTGGAGCTCCTCGTCCTCTCGACACAATGATCCCAAAGCAACTGGTGATTTCCGTCAAACGCTCTCGAATTTATCGGATCTGCCTTCAAACCTGGCCAAAAACACCATTAAGTGTGTTTCAGGAATGGATGCGAAACACCCGATGATGACACTGTGATTAAACCCTGTCAGGTCTTAATTGATTTTTCCTTCAGAAGAAACGTTAAACCCGAAGGGCTTCATCTGTGTAATCGACAGTGTTGACGGATCGGTTAATTGCTAAAAGAGGACGGAAGAGACCTCTGCGTGTTTATATTTCTGCATTATTTATAGCATTTCCACTCGTTATAACCGCCCGGATGCCGATGCATCTCTCGACTCAAATGATTACCGATTAAACAAAATCACAAGAACATGTTATCATTCATCACAGTATTAAAGTGTATCGTTTATGTATCGTGTCTTTAGGGATCACTTGAAATAACACTTGTCTATCAATGCTGTGAGATAAACACAACTCTATGTGTGTGTGTGTGTGTGTGTGTGTGTGTGTGTGTGTGTTCTTCAAAGCTTACAGCAAAGAGTATGGCTGCCATCAGCTGGCTGGAACAACAATCAGCGTTCTCTCAACGGGAGAGAGAGAGTGTGTGTGTGTGTGTGTGTGTGCATGAATTTTGCAGATATAGCTAAATATACTGTGTGCTAGAAAACACATCCTCCTTTGCCGAGTTTAACGGGAACAAAAAAAGCATTTAAATGAATGAACAGCTTTCACAGTCAACATTGCCCACAGCTATCGTGAATTATGTCATATTAATAATCATCTCGTGTCTTGCAGGAGAGGAAGAGACCGAGAGAACAGCACATTTGTTTCTTGTGGATATTTTGAGAGTGTTTTGTCAAACACATTGTGCTGTTAAATAGCCGGAAGTGTGTGTGTGTTTTGTGAGCGCTTGTTCTGCTGGTCAGTTTTTATAACACAGTCTCATCCCAAGACGTCATATAACTGTCTTTTGACCATACGTCAACATCCGCCGCCTTTAACGTCAGTTATCATCAGTATACAACTGACGCTTTACCTTTAACGTCAGGTAGGTGACGGGGTAGGTTTAGGATCCGATAACGTCATCTAACCGACGTTTAATGGTACCCTAAAAAGGCGGATGTTGACGTATGGTCAAAAGACGTCAGTTATATGACGATAGATGATATGACTACAAAACTTCAGAGCCTCCATCATGCGTTCATGCGTTTGAACTTCCAGTAAAACATCAGAGGTTCAGTCTGGAGTGAGAGAACACACACCTATTACACACACAGCACACACACTCACTGCTCGAGAAACTGTGTGTGTTCATATTTGAGAATAGGACATATGAGAACAATATCAGGGATATTTAACAGTTTCTGGTGTGTATGTTTTCCCTTTCGCGGGGCATGACTATAGAGGCAATATGTGTTTTAAACGCCAGAACCTCCTGCCATAAACCTTTTCTATATTTTTTTTTCCACAAAATTTGTATTTATAATAATAACAACAACAACAACAACAATAATATTAGCGATGATATCGTACACTTTCAAGCTGAACATTCACACAAACATTAAACACCATCATGGTAACATGTGGAAATATAAAAAATGCAATAAGCATTAAATGCAACATAAAACCCTAATGTACATAACTGATTAGAAACAAAACTAAGAAAATTATGAACAAACAGTTATTTAAAAAAAAAAAAAAAAAGAAGAAATACAATAAATGTGAAGTGTACCGCAGGGAATTGTGGGAATGTCAATTCACTGTAAATTATGCGTTCTTTTTCACTTGCAAAAACTATTATTTTTGTATTTTACAGTAAAATTACTGTAAATGTAGGATTACAGTTATTTATCTCATATATAGTAAGGAAACTTTCTGTTAACCAACTGTAGCATTTTTACAGTGTTTTACCGTCAAAATCATGATCATATTTATTCCTTGGAAAACAATACCTCCTCAATGCACCAGTTTTAAAGCAGGAATATAATCTGAATCCATGAGCGCATGCACTGGCCAGCATCTATCATGGCCTGATGTACAGACGGCTCAGGGACACGCTGGAGAAAGATACAGGCAAATGTCAGAGAATGCTGGATATAATAAGGTTGTGTGTGTGTGTGTGTGTGAGGATATTCCCGTGAGCAGAAGCTCTCTGACAGCTCAGACCAGCAGGCCTGTTCCTGATGAATGCCTGACCTTTACGACCCGCTCTGACATTACTTGTTGATTAAGGCTTTTATGCGCTTCCGGCGCTCACGAGATGTCACGTATATCCGGCTCTTTGCATGACTCAAACATTCTGTCCTTTTGTTTTAACTTTAAGGCGGGTTCTTTGACACGGGATAGCGCAGATGAGGCCGATCACGAGGCTGGGGCTTTAGGCTGGGGGGTTAAGATGAGATACACAGCCTTTGGGTGTTTTCAGCAGATCATGTAGAACGGTAGAACCGTACCGAGAGCTAAACACACTTCACATCAGAGAAATCACAGAATCCACCATCAGATCTGTGTGTGTGTGTGTGTGTGTGAGGAAATCAGGGAGTGAGTGGTGGAGAAAATGTGCCTGAAAACATTATTGCTTTTTATAAGTGCCTTGCTTCTTTTATAAAACAGCATCAATATGGTCTAATATTATTACAACTATTTTAGGGTGCATCTTTCAAAGAGATGGATGGATGGATGGATGGATGGATGGATGGGTGGATGGATGGATGGATGGATGGATGGATGGATGGATGGATGGATGGATGGGTGGGTGGGTGGGTGGATGGATAGATGGATGGATGGATGGATGGATGGATGGATGGATGGATGGATGGATGGGTGGGTGGGTGGGTGGGTGGGTGGATGGGTGGGTGGGTGGATGGATGGATGGATGGATGGATGGATGGATGGATGGATGGGTGGGTGGGTGGGTGGATGGGTGGATGGGTGGATGGATGGATGGATGGATGGATGGATGGATGGATGGATGGATGGATGGATGGGTGGGTGGGTGGATGGGTGGATGGGTGGATGGGTGGATGGATGGATGGATGGATGGATGGATGGGTGGGTGGGTGGGTGGGTGGGTGGGTGGATGGGTGGATGGATGGATGGATGGATGGATGGATGGATGGATGGATGGATGGGTGGGTGGGTGGATGGGTGGATGGGTGGATGGGTGGATGGATGGATGGATGGATGGATGGATGGATGGGTGGGTGGGTGGATGGATGGATGGATGGATGGATGGATGGATGGATGGATGGGTGGGTGGGTGGATGGGTGGATGGGTGGATGGATGGATGGATGGATGGATGGATGGATGGATGGATGGGTGGATGGATGGGTGGGTGGATGGGTGGATGGGTGGATGGGTGGATGGATGGATGGATGGATGGATGGATGGGTGGGTGGATGGGTGGATGGGTGGGTTTTTATTTATTTACTATGCATTCAGTTATTATTAATTTAAATATACATTTAGTTATTTATGCATTTATTTATTTTTTACAGATTATTTATAAAGAATTAATTTATTTATCCATTTGTTTATTTATTTCTTTATTTTTAAATTATATATTTATTTATTTAATATAATTTTATTCACATTAAATGCAAATATTTTGGCTTGCATGTAATCTCTTTTAATGCATACAGGAAAGAGTGGATTTTGGATGCCCTAAGCTTTTAGTACTTCTATCCTTTCTCTGATTTTTTTTGTTTTGTTTTGTTTTTATTTTAAATTTATTTGTTTGTTTGTTTATAATGCATGCATTTAGCTATCTATGCATTTATTTATTACCATGTATTTAAATTTATTTGTTTTTTTGTTTTTAATGCACGCATTTATGCATTTATTAAATTATATTATTTATTTACTTTTTATTTTATATATTATTTATTTTTATTTTTTTTATGTATGATGCATTTAGCTATCTATGCATTTATTTACTACCATGTATTTATTTGCTATGCATGCATTTGGCTAATGCATTTATTTGTTTATTGGTCTATATTTATTCAATTGTTTATTTAGTATGCAATTATTTAATTTGTATGTACAGTAAATGCATTTTTTTTGCACTTTATCTAAACTGACTTCTATTATTTCGTCTGTTCTTACTTCTATATATTTTTAAAATCATCACAAAGCCTGATGGCTCTCAATTCACTTCATCTTGTTTTCTCTTTTATTGTCTTATTTCTTCCTTCTTCTGCACAGCTTGACTCTTCCTTCGACAAGCTGTGTGTGTGTGTATGCGTGTGTGTGTGTCATCTGTTGAGAAAACTCTCCCTGTATACAGAAGGAATGACAGAAGGGTAAAGAGAGAGAAATTGTAAGACACAATGGGTAATAGCAACAGAAAAAGTGATGGGAATCCGAGAGAGGGAAAGTGACAGCGATAAAAATGAAAGCGGGGGACGAGACAAGGAAAGTGGGAAGAGCGAGGGAGGGCTGACATGGAGACACATGAGAGAGTGAGCTGTGTGTGAGCTGCGTGGGATTGTGGGAAGGCCACAGGGATCCTGTTCGTCAGGATGGGAACTGATGTGTTGATCACACAGATGATCAGATGAGTGTGTTTGGGCTGTTCTTCATAGACCTGCCGTCTAACAGGGTTTGACCTTAATCGGCCAGAAAATGAAAATGTTGCAGTGGCAGATCTCAGACAGCAGAGGGCAGGAGCACTGCAGTCTTACACTGCAGACTCACAAACAAACCCAGAGCAAACTCAGCATTCAGAGAACTAACGGTGGATGCTTCTGTTGCGATGCAAAATAAGTATTTCCTCTTATATTTGTGTCAAGCTGAAATGCCAAGCTGTCGTCGGTGAGAGAAGGGGAAATACTCATCACTTCATCTAAAACTAGTCTAAACAGCATTTTCTCATTTAAAAAAAAAAAATCATGTATAGGCAATAACAGTTCAGGCACAAATCAAAAAATGCATTTATTTATGTACAGTAAATATTAATGTATTTTCATATTTATGTATGGGTTTATTTATGCATATATTTAATTATTTATTCTGTAAACAGTAGTTTTAACATTTTGCAAATAAATACATAAATACATATAAACAGCCAACGCATTCTCATCCCAGGGCGTCATTTACTGACGCTTTAGCCAATGCGTAGACATCAGATGCACATGGCACCCTTTAGCGTCAGTATAACAGGTCTGTTAGGGTTAGACCACTAGGAGGCGTCTTCTGTAGAAAAATAAATAGAAAAAAATTAAAACAATAACACTTAATCTTAAACCAGTTTAAACATAATTTTTCATCATCTTGTTTTTTTTGCATGTGCTTCAAGTATTATACATTAGAGTTCATGTGACCTAGTTGGGAAAACTGTCACAAATGAACATTAAAAAAAAGTAAAAGATGTGAAAATTGCACTTGAGCAGAATATGGTCCAAAAGTCTGGGATTGCATTTGTTTTTATCTATTTTGTATTACTATTATTATTATTATTTTCTTTTTTTATTTATTATTTTTTATGTACTTAATTAATTTGTATTATTATTTATTTATTTATTATTTAATTGTTATTATTTATTTATTTATTATTATTCTTTTCTTTTTTTACTCATTTTTTTATTTACTTATTTGATTTTTTTATTATTTCATTTATTTATTATTTAATTGTTACCATTTATTTATTTATTTAAAAAAAAGTTTTAGGATTTAAAAAAAATGTTAAATGAATGCAAACTGAATCATGGGGTTTTGCATTGGTGCAGCTTAAGCACATGCATATAAAGTTCCCCTAAAAGCTCAAAAACACTTGTTATGGACTCAGTTCTCTCCACTTCACTATAAATAAGTGGCATTGCCGCCCACAGCAAGAGTCCGGCTCACACTCCAGCCTCTCAGCGTCACTGGTTTGTGTTGTTCACAGTTTCCTGGAGCCTCAGACACACACAGAAACTGGGCCACGATGTCACTTCCTCAAGGCCGCAGTTCCTCTTTCCTCCCCGACTGCTAAACTAAACCGTGCCTCAGTTCTTCCCCTCACCCTGCAGACCGATGTCCATGTTCTCCTCTGTCAGCGTTGCCCATTTATCCACCGTTTGCTTCATTATAGCCTCAGTCGCCGAGGCTGGCACACACTTCAGAGGAACACGTAACTGAGGGCGTCGAGCCAACTGGAGCAAACACACATTAACGCTGAACGCTCATGCCGTTAATGAGTTTGCTAAAGGATTAATGCTTTGTCTACACTAAAAGAATCTCTTCATTTATCCGTCTTACCTTAGGTTTGGTTGGAGGTTCTGTTTCAGGGTTTTTCTTACTATTTTTCCCATAGCTCCATTTCCGAAAGCATCGTTAGCCATATGTTTGCAAGTTCTGTCGTTATCATCATAGTCCATCGAGTCTTTGACACAACAGCATCGCAGTGTGTGTGTGTGTGTGTGGTTAGAAGCAGAGTCTTTAGTTTGCATGACATGTGGACTCAATAAATCCTGATCTTGAGCAAAATAAGCAAACTGACATTCAGTGCAACCACTGTAAAAAAAATGATCACAACATATTTTCTTTTGTCAAATCAACTTTATAATAATTTATTTAGTACAGATAACTTATTATTTTGAGTTTCTGATGATTAAGTTAATCTCCTTCATTGTATTAACTCACTTTTTCCAGTTCAATCAACTTAAAATTTTAAGGCAACCCTGGTTACTTACTTTTTTAAGTTAAACCAACAATATTTTTTTACAGTGTAGTAATCACAACATTTTTTATTTTGTCAAATCAACTTAAATAATTTCATTAGTTCAGATAACTTATTATTTTGAGTTTCTGATGATTAAATCAATCTCCATTGTATTAACTCACTTTTTCCAGTTCAATCAACTTAAAATCTTAAGGCAACCAGGTTACTTACTCAAGATTAGGTTACTCAACCAGGTTAGTTTACTCAAGCATCGTTTTTGAAGAGTGCGCATGTGTGAACGAGCTCTGTTAGGTAAGAAGGAGTCTATGATTTAATCTGGAAATAAAGCAGAAAAAATTAGAAATATTCCTCAGGTTCCTTGTTCATAATTTATATCAAAATATCTAGCATTAATGCGATCTCAAACATATTCATTAAAGCAGCTCTATACAACTTTTTCAACCTTTATTATATGTTTCCAAAACCCTTGAGATGGTACATCGACTTAAAATAGGTTGAATGACAGGTCTGCCATAGCCTGACGGTGTCTGAATCTCTTTTACTGGCACTCTGTAAGTTCGGGGAGTGGGTAGGAACCCAAGCACTAAAAGAACTACAAAATTCAACCGCTTTACGGCATACGTCACTACCCCCACTTCCTCAAATTCTGACGCGAGAGCCCAACAAGTGTTTTTTCCCTCTGTTTTTTGTCATTAGGGCTGTCAATCTTCCTCTATAATACTATTCGAATTCCATTCCTTATTTTATGTATTCAAATAATATTCGAATATTAAATGCACAAATTTATCATATTATTAATATTTACGACATTACATATTCTTATGGATCGTCAATGCCACTATTGCCTGTGGTTGTTGTTACACGTTCGGCCCACTAGAGGGACATCTAACATTACTACAATAAACATTTAGGGGCTGTTTACACCTGGCCACTTCATGCGTTCTCTCAGATCGGATAGCTATCTTATTTATCAAAACGATTTCATTTACACCTGGTCACATAAATGTGTTTTTGCAAAACAGATCCGATCTTCAATTCCCGCGCTATATACTGATTTAATGAAGCGCACGTCACCGAAAGCAACAGATTTGAGCTGCATTTTATTGATCATCGGCTAATTTCAAAATCAGCAAAGACCGCAATAAGGGAGAGCGACAACAGCCCTGGTAATATCATTTCATTCTTTAACTTTTAATGAAGATGGTAGTGTTTAGCGTTTGCGGCTTACTTTCACTTTGGTTTGCGATAGATTGCGGCGCGTTGGCTTCATGAATAGGGGCTCAGATCTGAGGTGATGTGATCGTCATATCGCGTCGGAAGTTCCGGGAGTCTCCCGCATATTGATAGCGTCTCCCTGATGGCCGCAAATTAGTTAAAATCTCACGGAATCCGCGCATAACGTGCATGGCAGAGAGGGAGTGAACGAGACCTTGCAAATGTGTCACGCGAAAGCTAGTCCCGCGCTCTCCTATTGTTAATAAGAAAGCGAAAAGGGGCCATTTACACCTGGTCACTTTGGAAGTATATATTTATTTTTAAATATATATAAAAGCAATATTCGAATAGTAACTTTAGCATTCGAATAGTATTGATTTTTTTAGTATTCGAATTATATTCGAATTTCGGAATTCGTTCCAACAGCCCTAGTTGTCATACTAACTACCTCAACCAGGCCCCGCCCCTTTATTCTGTGTATGAATTACTATAATGAGGAATATTGTGACGTTTGTTCCCAGAAGAAACTCAAGACTACAGTGGAGGCGTTTCAGGAGTTCAGAAACACTGACTCTGATATGGAGAAGAACTCCCGCTGGAGGGACTCTGAAACCTTGTTCATGCTCAAACACAACACTAAAAGTTGAAAATGTAACAAAGGCTTGTTAAAAGGTCCTGTTTAACACTGAAAATATGACTTCACCTTCAAGAAAGTCAAAAGTAAACTCTTCAACTTGAAGTCATAGTTCCTCACATTATTCCCATGTGAACATATCTTTTCAAGAACAATACTTGGTGGCGTGATCTCTGTGGATTCCTTCTTCTCTGTCGTTTACCATCCCTCGCTCATGAGCCGGCGCTGCAGATGAAAGTCAAACGTACAGGCATTTAAATGTGTGTGTGAGCGAGAGAATGGAGGATCTCTGGCACCAAAAACAACTACAGGAACTTTTCAGAATGTTCCCGTTTCCGTTCCTGTTTTTTTGGGGAACCCAAAAACAATGTTTGTTGTTGTTGTTGTTGCATTACAGCATTATATTGCTTGTTTTTTTAGCTCACTTTATTGCTCCGGGAAGCCGTTTTAGGTGGCTAGCCAGATGCGTTTCAGTTTAGCTCGCACTATGAAAGTGCTTTGGCTTTTAGCGTGTTAGTCGCCATAGTAACCAACGCTCCACGGCTAACCTCAGGCGATGCTCCAACCCGATCTCACGACCAAATCGTACGAATTCGAAGAATGATTAAAAAGTGGCTAATTCGTAACAATTCATACGACCTCACTCGTACGATTTTGCTAAATATATACGTCACTTGACATCAACACACATGAGATCATCGGAATATGGAGCGATACAATTAAAGTTCATCATGAGATTTAAAGGAAATCTAAGTTTTGTTGGGTGTTTTTCAAGCATGATACAAACTCTCCTCTCACTCTCATTGCTGTCTAGCGGAAACAACTGAGATGTTGTATAGACGGAGGTAATTTTTATTTCCTTCGAGGTCCTAGTCCGCATGGTTTCAGTGTTTAATTTATCAACTGGACATCAGTAAAGCGTGTAGCAGTAAGTGCTGGCAATGAAATGTGTTTTGCTGGTAATGAACTCTTGTGGGACTCTGAGTCTGAGATTGATTGCATCTTTAAAACGGACACATGCTGACCAAGCTTTGTGACATTTGCTGATTGACAGCATAGCATGTGGCGTGGTGTAATAAGGCAGTTTTTTTCTGACGAACAGCTTGCGGTCTCCAGAACACTGGTAGCCGGCCAGAACGGGGCAAACGCTGCCAGATCGGACTTCTCCGTCAGAGGCAAACATCCCGTGGAGTTTCCAGAAAACTGCAGGTCTGAGGACAGTGTCATTGTTATGATGTCTGAAAATAAATCATGAGGGAGAATTGACGGCTCAGCTTTATTTGTAGGGCAACCGTATGATTTGAAATGATTCGTTTCAGCCTTTTTGAATGGACGTTCCCCGAACCGGAAGTGCCGTCCATCATTCAAAACACAGTAAGGCCGTCAGGAATAAGGTGGATAACGTTTACCATCAATGCAAGCCAGGCTCTTTTAAGAGCGTTTCTTTTGGGGAACCAACATTTAGGGGAGCTATTCTACTTTGGTGAAGTCAATTTGTAAAGAAACACACATTAATATTCAAACACGCATAGGCTATCTATAGACTAAACAGATAATAGAGCCGGGCACAACCTAATGCTCAATTAATTAAAAAATAATTAGGTTAGATTATTTTTTTTTTCCACAAGCAACATACACATCTCTGCTACAAGTAAACACTTAAAGTTTTTTTTTCTAGGACCTACCATTTTCGTAGTTGCACTGAATGTGACAGAATTGCAAATGTTAACTTACCCCATATAGCCTACGGGGTTAATTGTAACAGACAGAGGGGTTAGTTGTAACACACATAATCCAGTACTATTTTATTTGTACAGTTTGATATTGTGAGCATCAGTATATATATATCCATACATCCATCCCTCATCCTTCTATTATGGATCAATATCATGGACAGAGACATAGAAAAGGGCCGCACAGTTTTGCAATAAATAATAATAAATAAAATCATAAAATATTGTAATTGCAATTAAATTAGATTTGTGTGCGGCAGCTGTACAATTATTATTATTCATAATAATAACAACAGTAATAATAAAAATACAAATGAGCTTAAAATAAAAATTTAAAGGGTTTACTGCATTAAAAACAGGCCATATGTTCAATAAACTAAATTTTAAACATTTTAAAATTCAAACATTGTTTGTGAAAGTCCAACAAAGTTAAATGTATAAATAATACTCAAACCTGAAAAGTTGTGTGGCTCCGTTTTCATTTGATTATCATTGTACACTTGGCGGCTTGTTTGTAACACTGTGTGACAACTAACCCCGCAGTGTATTACATATTTTAACTCTAGAATGCTGACATGTTTCAAAACGGTGCTTGAGCCAACAAGACAGGGATTAAAGGACAAGTTCGGTCTTTTACAATTAAAGCCCTGTTTTAAGATAGTCCCTGATGAAATAGAATAGTTAAGATTGTTTTTGAGACAAATGCTCCTGTCACGAGAATTTTTGGATTGTGTGTTAGTACCCCCCCACCTTTATAATGAAAGCATAGGTGCACTCGAACAATCATTCATAAAAATGCATAAAACTTTAGTTTACAAAGACGTGAAACTCACCGAGTGGTCTGGGGTGTTCACTGATATGCTCACTTAAAAATCGCTGCAAAAGATGCTTTTCCAACAGGTTTTATCATAGTTTTTGTCCAAGTCCACTTTCTTCCTGCTTTCGGTTGAAGTCCACAATAGTCAATTGTCGAGTTCACATGCGCGATCCTTAGTTATCTAGTTACCAATGATCGCGCATGTGAACTCGACAATTGACTACTGTGGACTTCAACCGAAAATAGGAAGTAACATGGACTTGGACATAAACTACGATAAAACCTGTTGGAAAGCATCTTTTGCAGCGATTTTTAAGTGGGCATATCAGTGAACACCCTAGACCACTCGGTGAGTTTCACGTCTTTGTAAACTAAAGTTTTATGCATTTTTATGAATGATTGTTCGAGTGCACCTATGCTTTCATTATAAAGGTGGGGGGGTACTAATACAGAATTTAAAAATTCTCGTGACAGGAGCATTTGTCTCAAAAACAATCTTAACTATTCTATTTCATCAGGGTCGATCTTAAAACAGGGCTTTAATTGGAAAAGACCGAACTTGTCCTTTAAGGCAATATAAAGTTAGATTTGGAAAGGTATACACCCAACTCAGAACCAAAAAAAAAATGATGAAAAAATTTACTTGCATGGTGTCAAAACACTCTTTGTCCAGTATCTTCACGAAATATTATCAAAACTTTCCGCAAATTCGCGGGAGACCGTTGTGCTCCCCTACGCATGTGCACGCCGTCATCTTTTTCACAGATTCACGTTTTTGAAGTTTACACAGAGATGATAAAGTTTTCAAAAAAAATTCAAAACTTGCGCCTTGCAGTTTCAAAGTTTGCGTTCTCGAGCGCCGAACACTTTCATCGTGCAAATGAACGGCCAAAACGGTGTCGTGTTAGCGGTCCCTAAGTTATTAAGTAAAGATATTTGCAATGAAAGAATCAATCTTTATCAGGACAATAACTTTATTCTAGAGCTAGAACAATCTCTGTTACTTTAATTTCCAATTATCACTGTAAATCTGCATTGTTAAAAGCGCCATAAATAAAGTTGACTTGCTTCAAGAAATGCAAATGCCATTTTAATTTTAGTATACCTATAATAAGGGGCTGATTCTCGAAGGGTGTATACGCGCACCAGGTGTGTTCATCTGATTGGTTAAGCCGTGTAAAGGTGTTGAACAGTCGAGACATGTGTAAGTGAATCTCGATTTATCTGTGTCTCTCTCTGTCCTGAAATAGAAGCGCATCTGTTGACATTCACGACGCTCGCATGGCATCCTCTTCGCCCCGTGTTTTAATCAGGCCGTCACCGGGCAACACAAACACTGCTATCATCCCGGCTGGAAAACGAGTCGAGAATCGCTCGACAGCTGCGAGGAGCGGTGAAGTAACACACACACATAAGATAACCCGAGTTTACAGGAGAGCCAGTGAAGCACAAGTCCACAATGCAGACTTAAAAAACTGAGCTATTGATGAAAGGTTAGCTAACCGTTTTAATAGGCTACACTGTATTTGTAGAAACACACGGACATTTAAATTCAGTTTAATGCTCTGTTAATCAGGCCTCGTTCCTTGAATTATGTATTACGTGTTCTCTTGTGAACGAGTGATAAACATGTACAAGAATGGCAAAATGTTGTCTAGTTTTTAAGTATTTATTTATTAATGTGCTTTCTTTTATTTATGCATTTTGCTCTTACCTCATGCCGAGGTTCTGAGAAAACTAAACGAGATCCACTCAGGATCAGTCATGTTGTCATGTGCATGTTTGAGAAAAGTAAAAATAAGAGACCTCTGGGACAAAGTCCTGCAGAGCTATTGTGCCCTGCGCTTCATATATTATATTTTCGGATGATGATGCTTTTAGACACCAGAATGAGTATAGAGCATTTTGCACAAAACACAATGCAATTTACAAAGCAACCAAAAGCTAAAAACACAGTTGAAAGCAATGGAAAACATGCTCAATGGAAATGATCACAGAAGAGTCGTGTAAAAGTGAAAATCAAACAATAGATTATGCATTTGAATGTTTTAGACGAAAAGTCAACATGAATTAGAGAAGTTGCGATCATTTTATGCCATATATGTAGCCTCAATTGCTGCAACTCTAAATTACGAACATACTTTCTGGAAGCTAGACATCTTTATTGTCATTGCATATATTTACACTGGTGTCAAGGAGACTTTTTAAGTAGCAGTTTAGGCTACATTGCTACAACCTGAAAGTAAGAACATTCTTTCTGGAAGTTAGACATTTCTGCTGACACTACATATAATTACACATGTGGCAAGTTTTCCATTTAGGTAGAGTTCAAGTTACAAGAACCAAGCTGTGAAAATAGACTTTTTGTAAGCTGGACATCATTGCTGAAATTGCCTATAAATACACTGGTGGCAATGAGTCCCTTTAGATTGGGAAGTTCCTTTAGGTAAAAGTTAAATTGCTGCAACTTTAAAGTACGAACATACTTACTGGAAGCTAGACATCTTTATTGTCAGTGCATATATTTACACTTGTGTCAAGGAGACTTTTTAAGTTGCAGTTTACATTGCTACAACCTGAAAGTGAGAACAGATTTTCTGGAAGTTAGACATTTCTGCTGACACTGCCTATAGTTACTCAGGTGGCAAGTGGTCCATTTAGGTAGAGTGCATGTTACAGTAGGGAGAGTACACTTTATATCAACTGGAAATCCTTGCTTATATTGCCTATGATTACACTGGTGGCAGGAAGTTCCTTCAGGTTAAAGTTTATATTGCCACAACCTAAAAGTGAGAACAAACTTTTTGGAAGCTAGATATCATTGTTGTCATTGCATGTATTTACACTGGTAGACAGGAGTACTTTTGGGTAAAATTATACTTGAATACAACTTACAAGGGAAGAAAGACTTTTTGGAAACCAGACATAATTTTTGTCAGTGCATATTCACACTGGCATCAATGAGTCCTTTTAGGTTGAAATTTAAATTGCTGCAACCTAAAATTGAGAACAGACTTTCTGGAAGCTAGACATTATTATTGTCAGTGCATATATTTATTTGAGTGCTCGAATCGAGTCAAGTCTTAAATTTTTTTTCTGGGGGGGGGGGGGGGGGGGGTGTTATATATTTAGTATATAAATAGCATAAGCCTATATGTATACATTAATACATTATATGCATAAATAAATAGTGTTTATTAAAAATTTATTTAGTTATTTTTTTTAACTTTGCTACTGATAGGCCTATTCGGTATAGACAAATACATAAATAGAGAAACTCTATCATTTTTTATAAAGGACAGGCACATTTGTTTTATAAGAAAAAATAAATTAAAACATTTCATATACAAATAGGGTTGCAACAGATTATTTTTTTGCCGGCTAATCAGTAAGTTTGGAACTATTATTCAGCTTTTTCAATTAGTTAAAACATTGAGTTATACATATTCTTACTATATTATGCAGTTCAGCTTTTGAAATAGTGGTTTTAATGAACTTAGAGCCAACTAAACAGGTCATTCTCTTAAGTTTAACTCAAATCACACACAAATGCTCGCATTGTTTAATAAGCCCACTGCTTTTCTGTTTTCTGCCTTGCATGTATTGCACATGACAGCATTGCTGGTTTTAAGTTTTGTAAAACTTTGCCAAACCTTGCTATTTCGGATTCGTTTGCACTCCGTCATAATTCGCGCTGTTTTTTCTTTTACCACACTTGCAGGGCTGCATTAAACTCTAGCGCCAAAGCGCCTTAGCGGTCAAATCGCGATATTGCACGCCCTTACGTTAGGTCACTTGAGATCAAACGACTACTTGACAACAGAGATATTTGTCGACATTTTTTTTATTGTCGACTAATCGTTGCAGCCCTATTTTTTTACTAAATACAAATATCTGAGGGACCCCCCTAATTCTAATTTTTACTTCTTATGGGGGGTCCCTAATACCTTATGGGGGGTCCCGGATCCCCCCAGCCCCCCCTCAATTCGAGCACTGCTTTTGACTTCCGGTCTGTATTTTGACAGCGATCTTGCATAGGTATGAATGAACTGCTTGTAAAAAAATTCCCGGTCGACATTTGTTAAGACATCTGCTTTACAATGCTTATGATAAACATTACAATGCTCAGGATAACTTTTGTTACCTCTGCAATAAGTAAATCCACTTCACCAGCTAATTACTCCTCGACAGCGATGCCATAGAAATATACAGAGCGACCGCGAAACCGGAAGTTCAAAGACAATATTCTAAAGATGACGGCGCCCACGTTTCTCTGGTGCATAAGGTATATATCCGAGCGAAACGCTTCTGGAACAAGAACAAATGTGGGCGGGGCTTGATTGTGTCCGTGAGGAATTGATTGGATTGTTGTGGTTTGCTATTGGCTGATCTTCTGTGAGTGACAGCTTATAGCCCCGCCCTCGTCATCAGAGAAGAGATGTCGCTGTTATTCTGAGTCAAGATTGAACATGAATTTAAATCAATAACAATATGGAGCGATAAATCATTTAGAATAAACATAAATATTCAAAAAACAAGATTTACAAAAAAACAAGAATTGTCAATTTTGATTTCACATTGAATTTAAGTTCACGTTATGCATTTTCAAACTACTGTCCTGTTGAAAACAAGTGCAACTATCCCTGTGTTTCTGTTGTGTTGTCGCTTAATGTAGGCTAATTGTTTTTAACTTTTGTTTTCCAAAATTACTTAAGAAAATTCAATCTCTCTCTCTTTTTCTCTCTCTCTGAGGTTAAGTTTCCATATCCACAACACACATTTCCTCGGACTGAGAGACATATTGTGATTTATTTTTTCCTTTCATTTTTTTTCCATTGCATCAGAAATCTGGAGTGCATAGTTCCTGTAGGAGGAATGCAGTCTTGATCTGGCTCGTGTGTTTATTTCTCCAAGTAACGGGGCCGTACACACACATGCACAGCTTCATCTTCTCGAACACATGAGAAGAGTGATGAGCGCTTTCTAAACAGCGTGATTTAAACGTTTGTGTGAAGCAAATTTACATTTGGGAATGCTTTTCAAGATGGCCGAATAAATAAACGAGATCGTCTCTGTGACAGGAACCGTAGTTGGCATATTTGCGTCCCGGCATGAATGATTGTGCACAGATCTCCATTCAGTGTGTTAATAGGGCAGTGTGTGTTTAGAAGTCCCACTCTAAACAAATGTGTTAACGCTAGATGTGCAAGCTTTTGTGTGTTGTGTGAATTTGAGCAATGCAACATTTCTGCATGCACTGCAGCAACACAAATAATGATTAATGCAAAATGGTTTGCAATTCAGCACTGCAGTAAAGTAACGTCTTGTCTAATTGCACAGCACTTAATGAAAGTTGTCACAAACATGCATAAAACTTCCTTCATATTCATAACATGTGTCCTGATTATGAAGGTGTCATGTTAGTCTTATGCTCACCCCAAGTAAAGCGTTACCAACATGAGCACATCCTTCAGCATGCAAATGCCCAGCGCTTCCAGTGACCCAACAGGTCAATCTCTCTAAATGTCTTCTGGAGTCAGTGACCCTGCAGCTGTCGGGGGTTTCAGTGGGTCAACAGAGAGTGTGTGTGTGTGTGATGATCCTCTTCTCTGGGATCCTACATCACACTCGAGGCATGCCAGGACACACACGAGACACGTCACGGCTGGAATTACATATTGATTGCTTGACTCGCGGGGGTTTACCTGCGCTGCTCGTGTAGATGTAGAAACTGATGCGACATTACCGTGTGCTGATATCATGCAGAGTGTCATGGCCTTATGAGGAGTGAGAGATGGGTTGCACACACATCATTTTCTGACTTATGAAAATTGCATGCTCTGTATTGGGAATTATGACGTTCTCTTCTAAATCCGTGTAATATTTTGGACTCGATCATCAGCGCTGGTCTGGCACGGGCGTGTGGAGATGTACCGAGGTTATCTCACGGAGAAAGAACGAGTGATTTATTCGCCTTCCACTCTTTTCTTCCTACATCTCCTGCATCCGAGGAATGATCTTGATCATCCACCTGAAGACTCCCGCTGTGGGCTAAACCAGTGTAGGTCTGCACAGGCTCTCGTCAGGATATTCTCTGACTACTGTATCGAAACTGCAATGGGGTTTTCAGGACGTAGCATATGCACGTAAAAAAAAAACATTTTTGGCATATAAATGGCACGAGAAATGACATTCGTGGTATATAGGCTACACATACTTTGAGAGTCCTTGTTGAATGCAATGCATTGCACGTGAGGCACTCATACTGCACATTACAAATACAGTAACTTGGTCACTTAAATGTAGATACTGTGCACTGTAAAAATGAATATGTTAAATCTAATCAATAAAATTGAGGCAACAGATTACAATCAATATTATTAATTAAATTTAACAAATTAGAATTGAGTAATAAGTAACCAGATGAATTACTTAAAAGTTAACCATTTAAAATGAATATAATTTACACATTTTTTTAAACAGAAATATCGGAAAAACAGACTGACGTCAAAGATGCATTAAGAACATTTTTTTATTGCCAACACTGAAGACACCTGATGATAACAAGCAGAATCACTGAAGGAGAAAAGCAGATTTTTAAGTCACCATTATGGTGATCTGTGTGCGTTTTAGTTGGGCCAATTCTTAATTCGTGACTTCTTAATTCATCTTTGACGTCAGTCGGTTTTTGTTTTAAAAAATGTGTAAATTCTACTCTTCTTAAATGGTTAACATTTAAGTAATTCATGTTGTTAGTTATTCTAATTTGTTCAATTTAATTAATAATATTGATTGTAATCTGTTGCCTCAATGTTATTGATTAGATTTAACATATTCAGTCGTATTCATTTTTACAGCGTGGGTAGGTTTAGGGAGTTCGTGCTTATTACACGGCATAAAGTGCGTATCATATGCACGCGAAAAGTGCGTTTCAGATAGACGCGAAAACTATTTTGGGCGTATAAATCGCACGAGAAATAACATTCATTCAATAGATACGAACTTTGAGATTGGGCTGGGACTCTCATATTCAATAAATAGGCATATTCAACTTAAAGGGGCACTTGGCAACTATTTCAACTTAATTAAACCGTTTAGAAATCATTTGGTTTAATAGCCTGTTCTGGAGAGACATCACACGACAACAAAAGTGAAAATCAGCTTTGCCAAATAAGTAATTAATACAATTCAATACAAATACAACACAAATCATACAGCATTATAATATATTGAATGCAAATGTATATTCATTTTGAGATTTTATAAATGTTACATTTATACATGTTTAATAATTGGATGTTAATTAGGATGTTATATAACTCATGTGATTAGCTCGCAAAGATGGCAGCGCCGCATGCTTCATAAATGCATCAGCATCTCTTATATATCCGAGTGTGTATTTCTGCTTATAAACTCTGTTTCATATTCTACTGTAATATAGATGTTAGAAATATGAACTCTACAGCATATACTGTGAGGAATACAGTAAGCTATAGTTTCTCATTCCGAACGCAGATCCAGATTCTCCTCATGCAGTTGCTAGGAAGACTGCGTGTGTGCGCGTGTGCGTGTGTGCGTGTGATGTCGGTCTACTGCCATCTAGTGCTGGTTATGGGTCCTGCATTCACTTTTGGATGGAAGAAAACACTATTCACGTGACAATTTGATATTATTGTCCTCTGTTGCTGGGCAGCATGTATTGTGTGTTTGTGTGTGCGTGAGTGTGAGTGTGTGTGTGTGTGTGTGTGTGTGTGCGTGTGTCTATAGGGGCTATGTTAATATGCAGTTATCCAGCAGTCTGTGTCATTGTTCCTGCATTAAAGACGTTCTCCCTCGACACTGAAACACACCGCACAGAAATAGCTACCTTACTCACACAACTATTTCCAGCACTGCAGTCACACACACACAACTTTGGACGAAGTGAAACGTGCAGGTCGGTCAGCGAAAAGCCCCTCAATTAAAATTGGTACATGTACCCGTCGGGAACTAATTTGCTTTCTCGAGTTTCACTGATCCGGCAACCTGTGCAACCTTGAGAAATGTCACTGCAGAGAGATGTGGGCGAAGGAAACTCTATTCTATTCTATTCTATTCTATTCTATTCTATTCTATTCTATTCTATTCTATTCTATTGTCATCATTTAGATACTCGCTCTTGCATACGTAACACAAAATAAGACATTTAGAAAAACATTGGTACCCAACTTTGGACCCCATTGACATTAATTATAAATAAAGTGATCAGATTAAGGGGGAGTAAATGATGAGAGGATTGTTGTTCTTTGCTGAACTGTTAATTTAATTAGTTTGCAAATTAAGTTGCGGTCCAGTTCACTGTTGTTTGATGAATTTTTTTTTTTTTTTTTTTTTGGGGGGGGGGGGGCTGAAATCTGGTCATTTTTTCATAATCCACACAATCAGGAATTTTACATTCGTGCGAAACATTTCCCCGACAGGTTCGAGTCGTTCAAGTCAATGTACCTTTAATGCAGCAGTTTGATCAAATGCTTTATTTACATTTGCATCTGCCATAGAAAAATGAACATAATGGATTCAATCTATCCTGTCATGAGTATCCATATGGATGATTAATGGCCACTGATTGGCAATAGATATTTTTTATCTGTTAAACTTCGTTAATATCCCGCTAATGAATGTTTTAGCACTTCACATACAGTAAGTTTACATATGCATCTGTCATAGAGAAACTGACATATTCGCTGTAACGGATTTTTGTAATTTGAACAGTATTTTACTGTAATATGTGCAGTATAATACTGTTAAATGTACCAACAGTATAATACGGTAAATAGCCAAGGATTATGGGAAAATATGTGTTTACTACTGTAATTATTTTCTACCGTAAATCACAAAAAAAATCTAATTGTGTAATAGGAAATAAATTCTAAAACTGTAGATAAAAATACAGTAGTTGTACTCATGACAGCAATATACAGTATTATTCCTGTAAATTAAAATACGGTACTTGTACTGTAAATGAAAAATACAGTACTCATACTGTAAATATGAATACAGAATACGATTGTATTACTGTAAATAAAATTACAGTACTGATACCGTAAACACTTTTACAGTAACTTACTGGCATCCAGCTGCCAGTAAGTTACAGTAAAATTTACAGCAGCCTTTTTACAGTATGAATGATTCGTGTCTAATGATTAAAAAACTAAATGTTTTCGTCAATGACACTTTAGTCCCCGATTCCACAGACCAGGTTTATGCTAGTCTCAGACTCAAATGCATGTTTGAGTTGAAATAAACTTGCCCTACTAAATGGCTAAATTTGAACCCTGTGAAATCAGCCATGTTTGTTTCCATCTGTCATAGAGAAAAGGTCGCATAATAGCCTATAATAAATCTATCCCATCATGATTTCAGGATATGCAATGATTGATAGTTTACCTTTTTAGCACACTGAACTTCCACCAATGTGATTGCATCTTTGTGCTTTCGGTGTTAGCACTTTGCATATGCATCTGAACACATAATGTATTTGATCTATCAAATCAGTTTGAATGATTATTTACTAATAATTGGAAATGGGCGTTTTTTGTGCACTTTGTTCTGCAAATTAACAATGTTAGCGTCTTAAAGATGTGGCCAGATAATGGATTCCATATCCAGGAGCCTGTGGATGATTTCGGCTAATGATTGATGATGTCAGCCGTTATTAGCGCTGATTGATTCAAGGACAGACTGTTGTTTTGTTGAGCCGAGTGTAAAGTGCAGTGAGTCAACATGGACTTCCCAGTGACAGGACACACAGATCATGCGAGTGATAATGTGCCCATTACATAAACAATGATGAGGAGAAAGCCTACAGAAGGCAGAGAGATCGTCGAAAGCAACTACAGCTTCTGTCGATAGACACACACACACACTCACACACACACACACTCACACACACACAAACTCACGCACACACGCTTCCCTGTTCCCTCTGGCCCCATCGGTGGCCGCATAGTTGTCTGATGAGTCAGGAATGTGGTTGCATGCCTTACACATGAGCTATTACTGAACACGAGAGAGAGAGAGAGGGGGAGAGAGAGAGAGAGAGGGAGGAGGCGCAACATTAGAGGGGCAGGAGCGCGCGCTCGCTCGGAGAGCCAGAAGAGAGAAGGCGCACGAGAGGAAAGAGCGCGCGCGCGGCCGCTGAAACACAAAGGCTCCTCTGACATCAGTGCTCGTGCGAGCTCGGGCGGATAGTGCAGATCTCCTGCAGGGTCTGAGTGTGTCCTGCACGCCCTGCTGATCCTCCTCCACTGACAGACATGCACGAGAGCGAGATGAGGCTGAAGATGCGCGTCAGGCGCATCAAAGAAGGGAGAGATCTGAGAGGTGAGCTGGAGAGTGTGTGTGCTTGGGATTTAGGTACAGTAAGATTTTGCATGCCGCTTTATGGCTATTTATGTTTCACCGGCCTTAAATGTGTACTTTTCCACTCTCTTAGTGTAGTTAGGGAGTTAATGAGAATGCATCATGTGCTTTTCAGTGTGTGTGTGTGTGTGCGCGCGCGCGCGCAAGCGTGTCTCCCGTTCGGTTCATGTTATTGCATATCAGTGACCTCATCCTCCTCCTTCATGTTGGACATCGATGACAAGTTTCATCAGGGTGACAGTGGATTTTTAGTTGCATGCCGTCATGAGTTTCAATCTTTGACTTCATTTAAATGGCCATTGATTGAGCAAACTGGAAGTGAATGCAAATAGGACGTACTTATATATATCTATATATATATATCTATATATATATATATATATATATATATATATATATATATATTCACTGTAAAAAATATATATTTTCATGATTTATAATCACAACATTTTTTCTTTTGTCAAATCAACTTAGATCATTTATGTAGTTCAGATAACATAATATTTTGAGTTTCTGTTGATTAAATCAATCTCCTTCATTGTTTTAACTCAATTTTTCCATTTCAATGAACTTAAAATTTTAAGGCAACCAGGTTACTTTTTTTAAGTTACACCAACAATATTTTTTACAGTGTATGTACATATATCTATATCTATATCTATATATATATAATACTTATTTTAATAAATAATTTAAAAAATAATTTAAAAATAATATTAATAATAATAATTATAAAAAAATATTTATAAAATAATTTAAAAAATAAATAATTATAAAGATATTATACAAAAATGACATTATGACAAAAATAGCTATATATATATATATATATATATATATATATATTAAAAATGTAACTAAAAAATTATAAATGCAATATAAATGTCTACAATATTACATCAAATCTGTAAATATAAAGAAAACACATTAATTGAGTTTTAAGTTATGTAACTATTTTGTTTACATATATAGTAGACAAACTTTGTCCTTTTAGGTCTCTCACTGATGTTTAACATTTGTCAGTATTTGAAAAAAACAAAAGCTGTGTGTTATTTGCTGAAGTGTGTTTTGTTGCAACTCCCTCTCTCACGTTTCTCATTTCGAGTTGGCCAACACACTGCAGGTGAAGATTTGCTCAACTATTTCAGCAGATTGTAATTGCCTTCAATCTATCACGCGCTGACATCAACAGCAGAAATATGGAAACCTGATGACTGCGAGATTTGAAATATGACGTTGTGTCATGCCATAAATCTCCCCGTGCCTGAACTTGCTGCAGTATCACGTCCCCATGAACACATTTAGCATGCTTTATGTAAGCTCCTGCTAAGCAAGGCCCAAATACTACAGATCTCTGTTTAGCCCTCACACACTCACACACACACACACATATATTCTGGCAGATAATGCACATGTGATTTAATTTCAAACAGCTTCGGTTTGAATCCCTTTTGAGTTTGGATTTGGGAGAGGTTTGCTGAGGCGTGTTTGACTCGCGTTGAGTTCTCCCGTCAGTCAAACTCCATGTGAGGATATTTCGGGAGGCTGATATCACTGAGATCTCCGGAGGGGGGATCTGTGCCGCTTTTCCCAAATCACAAGTTCAGAAGCTGTAACATTTGTGGTCACTGAACTGACTTGAGCTGAATAATGACACCATTGTTTCACCGCTGAATTTCATTCATAATCCTGTATTACTTAGACACAATCTGTGTTATATAACTTCACTTCAACAGATGTTCAGGAAAACCAAAACATATTTTT
This sequence comes from Cyprinella venusta, assembly GCA_038021265.1. Lineage (NCBI taxonomy): Eukaryota > Metazoa > Chordata > Actinopteri > Cypriniformes > Leuciscidae > Cyprinella > Cyprinella venusta. Next base: position 36,108,273 of record CM075871.1, read on the forward strand.
GTGGAAGTCACCACTAAGTTGATAAATCACTAATTTTTGGGTTCAAAAATCAAATATCAAATGGTAATTTCAAATTTTAACCCAACTTCAACTTTCACTTTCAACTTAAAAATGTATAATTGCATTTTAACCCAACATTTGGGTTTGTCCAGATTTGAACCAAATTTGGGTTGAAACAACCCAGCATTTGGGTTAAAAAATCTAATGTTGGGTTAAAAAAAAGGTAATTTCAAATTTTAACCCAACTTCAACTTTCACTTTCAACTTAAAAATGTATAATTTCATTTTTAACCCAACATTTGAGTTTGTCCATCTTTGACCCAAATTTGGGTTGAAACAACCCAGCATTTGGGTTAAAAAATCTAATGTTGGGTTAAAAAAAGGTAATTTCAAATTTTAACCCAACTTCAACTTTCACTTTCAACTTAAAAATCTTTAATTGCATTTTTAACCCAACATTTGGGTTTGTCCATATTTGAAACAACCCAGCATTTTTTAGAGTGTAAGTTGATAAATCACTAATTTTTGGGTTTAAAAAAAATCAAATGTTGGGTTAATGTCAAATTTTAACCTAACTTCAACTTTCACTTTCAACTTAAAAATGTATAAATAATCCAAATAATTTGTGTTTGTCCATATTTGAACCAAATTTGGGTTGAAACAACCCAGCATTTTTTAGAGTGTAAGTTGAAAAATCACTCATTTTTGGGTTAAAAAAATCGAATGTAGGGTTAAAAAAGGTAATTTCAAATTTTAACCCAACTTCAACTTTCACTTTCAACTTAAAAATGTATAATTTCATTTTTAACCCAACATTTGGGTTTGTCCATGTTTGACCCAAATTTAGGTTGAAACAACCCAGCATTTTTTCGAGTGTAAGTTGATAAATAACTCATTGTTGAGTTAAAAAAAAATCAAATGTTGGGTTAATAAAAGCTATTTTCACATTTTAACCCAACTTAACTTTCGCTTTCAACTTAAAAATGTATAATTGCATTTTTAACCCAACATTTGTTTTTGTCCATATTTGACCCAAATTTGGGTTGAAACAACCCATTATTTTTTTCGAGTGATACGGCAAACTCCATGATCCAGCGAGCCGCATGTCATGATGGGTTCGCTCCGACAGCCTCGGGTCTCGCTGACATCATGCATCGGGAATGTTATCCAACCAGGTCTGCACTGATTCAGTGTGTGTGTGTGTGTGTGTGTGAGCGGTGAGTTTGGAAACCGCTGGGCTGTGATGTGATAAAGCCAGATAATCAGTCCTGGATGTTGGACCTCGTGTCAGAGCATGTTCAGCCGGAGCACAGGGTAGTCACAACTTCTGGAGTGTGTGTGTGTGTGTACATGTTTTTCTATCCCGGCTGAATGCACACACACTCATGGGGACTTGAGTCACTGTGGACTTGAATTGAGGAAACAAGCTTATAAATCAATCAGAACGAGTTTTTTTGAAAATGTAAAAATGCAGAAAGTTGTGTGATTGGTAGGTTGAAGTAGGATTAGGGGTTAGTAAAACCATTACGTCTATGGCGAGTGTGTGTGCATGAAGAGACGGCCTGTTGGCCACCCGCGTGTTGAGCGATGATGTCATCCTGCTTGGCGGTTGCTTTTAATAGCTGGAAACAGGCAGGCCTTGATCCGGGCCTTAAAGGAACAGGCGCTCTTTTAAACAAAGCACTTTGCTGATTTGAATACTCAGCTTGCTCTTTTATATAATCTTCACCTTCACCCGAGGGAATATTTTTTATTTTTTTAACTTCCTGGTAGCTTGTTAAACTCTTATCATGAAGTCAATGGCTTGAGGGTTCGCCGGTGTAATTCGAGTAACTCCGGCACTTTTTTTTCCGTGACACGCCGGCCGGGTCATGATGTCATCTGTGACTCATGTGAAAGGGTTTTTTTAAACGGCTCTGTTTGGTTTGACTCACACAGCAGATCTAATGGCTTTGCTGAATGATGTCATGCTGAAAAGTCCAGAACTCTTTATCTTTTGTGAATGAGAGAGTGAACTGGGTTAGTGAGTGTGTGAATTGGATGAACGGACTGATGGATGAATATCTGCTCCTAATTCATTTATTATATCCAGACACAGTGTAATCACCATAGGAAAATCTCAGAGTAAAACTGTGATAAATATGATACACTACCCCTTTGATTCCTTTTATAAAGTTTGAATTGCCACTGTGTATGAAATGTGCTATAAACTCGCCTTGCTTATTTTCTTTCTCTGTTTCATAACTCGGTCATTCTCTCATCTTGATTTGCATGTGTGTGTGTGTGAGAGAGAGAGACTCAACTCAAACACTCCCTCAGAGTGATGTTTATATTCATTTGAAGATTGGAATTACACAGTCACATTGTGAATTTGAGCTCATCTGTGGCTAAAGCAAATAAAAGAGTCTTCGTTAGCGAAATATGGAGGTCATTACATTGGCTTGCATGTGCGTTACGTACGTGTTTTTGTATAGAGTGAACCCGTCTGTCAAGTTGCTTTGGAAAAATATTTATTGCGATATGTTTAGAAGAGCAATTCAAAATTAGAATTTAAAATTTTACGGCCCTGTTACATGTCCTCTGGGTTGTTTTAATCCAATTGTGGGTCAAATATGGACAAACCCAAATGTTGGGTTAAAAATGCAATTAAAAAATATACAGTTAAAAAGTGAAGGTTGAAGTTGGGTTAAAATTCCGTTTTTAACCCAACATTTGGGTTTGTCCATATTTGACCCAAATTTGGGTTAAAACAACCCAACATTGTTTAGAGTGTTGGATTAATGATGCGATTTAAAAAATGTAACCCAACTGAGTTGTCCATATTTGACCCAAAATTGAGTTATAACAACCCAGCATTTTTAAAACTGTATCACAGTAATGAATTATAATAACTGGGTTATAACTAACCCTGAATCATCTAAACCTAACCCATGTAGTTACCCAGTATTTTCTTAGGTAACACTCTAAAAAATACTGGGTTGTTTCAAAATGGTTGGGTCAAATATGGACAAACTCAATGTCATTTAAAATTTGAACCCAACTTTCAACTGTAATTTACATTTTTAACCCAACATTTGGGTTTTTCCATATTTGACCCACATTTGGGGTGAAACAACCCAGCATTTTTTAAAGTGTATTACAGTAATGAATTATAATAACTATCTCTGAATCTACATCTAAACCTAACCCATTTAGTTACCTTATATAACCCAGTATTTCTGTAAGTACAAATGCAACCAGATTATGCTTGTTTATTAATTGTAACAAGTCTACAAAATAACTTTCGGGGGTCCTCGGCATTAACGCATTCGCTTACACTCTAAAAAATGCTAGGTTGTTTTAACCCAATTTTGGGTAAAATATGGACAACCTCAGACTTTGGGTAAAAAATGTCATTTAACATGTTAACCCAATGACTGGGTTTGTCAATATTCGATCCAAACCCAGGCTAATTAGAGTGTAGAAACTGGAATTTTTCACAATAAATGTGTGTGTGTGTGAGTTCTGGTTGGGTGTCAGTGTTTCTGTGGCCTTCCTCGTTCGCACTGTGAGGAAGATGAGATCATTCAGGAAGCAGAGAATCAGACACTGACACACAATCTGCCTTGTAAAGTGGCATGTCTCGGCTTTCACCACTCCATTGCTTTTCTCATTTCCTTTTCGAAGAGGGATTTCTCCGCTCCCGCGTCCTTATATTTGTTGGTTACAGAATAGTTTGCTGGAGTGAAAAAGTAAACATTGGTTCAGGGAGTGTAAAAATACACCCGGTATTCTTCATCCTGGTGAAGGGTCATCTACTGTACGCCGAGTGCTCTGGATTTGCTCGTGTGGCTTCAGAGGAATTGAAACGACAGGATATTTCTGCTGCGCCGGAAAGGCTCGTTGGCCCCTGTGGAGTTTGTGTTTGGGGTTCATGTGTAAATCGCTCGGTTAGGATGTTCGGAAACCCCCTTCATTGTACTCTTATTCCATTCTTACTGTAGGTGATTGAGTTTACAGCAAACTCTGTGTGTGTGTGTGTGTGAGAGAGAGAACAATGGGTCTGATTCACGTTTTCAAAAACAAATCATGAATCGTTAATAACTTTCATTCTAAATTTTATTCAAAATTTGTTGGAGCAACTGAAATCACATGTATGCAAAAATCACATTTTTATACATATTTCATCTTAAATCCAGGTGAAACTCAAACAATTAGAATATCGTGCATTTATTTCAGTACTTCAACTTAAAATGTTAAAATAATTTATTATATAGACTCATTACATGCAAAGTGAGACATTTCAAGCCTTTATTTGTTATAAAATAAATATATATCCATATTTCATATCGGTAAGCCTTAATCTGTAAGCCATAATCGTCACAATTCTAACAAATAAAGGCTTGAAATATCTCACTTTGCATGTAATGAGTCTATACACTATCTCACGCCCAATTCGTACGAATACGACGAATGAGTAAAAAATGTTTAATTCGGACTAATTCGTACGACCTCACTCGTACGAATTTGTACGATTTGTCTAAACCGCACGTGACGGTTAGGTTTAGGGGCGGGGTCAGGGGTAGGTCAGTCGTACGAATTCATACGAATTGGCCAATTCGTAAAATATGTACGATTTAGCAAAATCGGACTAATTCGTACGAGTGAGGTCGTATGAATTGTTACGAATTAGCCACTTTTTAATCATTCGTCGAATTCGTACGACTTGGTCGTGAGATCGGGTTAAATATATTAGTTTAAAATTTTAAGTTGAATTACTGAAATAATTGAACTTTTGCACGATATCTTAATTGTTCGAGTTTCACCTGTATATTTCATTATTGTGTGGAAAAAAAAAATCCACACACAATTTTCCGGGCATAATTTTTCCATGAGGACTTATCCCGTGTGTATAAAAATTAATATTCGACTTGTGAATGAGACTCAATGTACGTGCACACGAGGGGAGTAATACATATTATGGTTGTTGCTATATTGGTTGGCCCTAAATGTGTTTTCCGAATCAAATAAGATTATATTATTCATCGTAAAACAGTTCTCTTGTTCTCTGTGCCCTTTTCAGGTGGCTTTGCAGCGTTCTCGTCTTGTTTCCCTGACCTGTGTGAGAGTAAACCAGCCACTATTGTACCTCTCAGCCTGTCCCAGCCCTGTTTACCTGTGGCCAACATCGGTCCGACCCGAATCCTGCCACACCTGTACCTGGGCTCTCAGAGAGACGTCCTCAATAAGGTTGGTAGACCTAAAACTAAAAAAAAAAAAAGTAGGGGAAGTCACTCACTCTAAAAGATGTTGGGTTGTTTTAACCCAAATTTGGGTCAAATATGGGACAATCCGAGCCATTGGGTCAAATTTGGGACAAACGGAGCCATTGGGTCAAATTTGGGACAAACCGAGCCATTGGGTCAAATTTGGGAAAAACTGAGCCAATGGGTCAAATTTGGGACAAACTGAGCTATTGGGTCAAATTTGGGACAAACCGAGCCATTGGGTCAAATTTGGGACAAACCGAGCCATTGGGTCAAATTTGGGACAAACCGAGCCATTGGGTCAAATTTGGGACAAACTGAGCTATTGGGTCAAATTTGGGACAAACCGAGCCATTGGGTCAAATTTGGGACAAACTGAGCCATTGGGTTACATTTTTAAATTATTATTTTTAACCCAACGGTTGGGTTCGTCCATATTTGACCCATATTTGTGATAAAACAACCCATAGTGTGTGCATAGTTGGGATTAAATCTATAGTGGTCAACAGAAAACACGACAAATAAAATGTTTGCCTTCCCATTTGCCCCAGTAGCAAAAAGAAAAATTGTGTTTTTATGACTTTACAAAAGAGAGATTGATTAAGAGTCAGAAGATGTCAAATTTGCAGTCAGGAATTGCTTCCAGTGTGTGTGCGCAGACATCATCAGATAACCAGGAATAGTTTTCTTTTACCTGGAGGGTGTTTGCGCATACCTTCGAATGATTGAAGTGTATCGTATCTCATCGCTTGCTTAGATAACAGGCAAGTGAACGCATTCCAGAAAATACTTTCCTTGATGTTGGGTTGACTTAAATGTTAGCCCTGTCAACTCAACACCAAAACATTTTTTCTTGACGCGTTATCTGTCTACATCTCTCATTTACAAAAGCTCCGGCATGCATGACAGACTCCGATACAGCTGGAATCCGCTCACGGAAACGTTAACTTATCAGCGTTAACTTATGCAAAACCTCCATCTTTTCGCAGGAACTGATGACTCAGAATGGTATCACATATGTTTTGAATGCCAGCAACACCTGTCCCAAACCTGACTTCATCAGCGACAAGCACTTCATGCGCATTCCCGTCAACGACAGCTACTGTGAGAAGCTGCTTCCTTGGTTGGACAACACCAACGAGTTTATTGGTAAGAACCAAACTGTATGGATAGATGTAGTGTGCGTGACATCATCCGAAGTGTTTCTGAAGCCATAAATGGGCAAAGAGGCGACATGACGCCAACAGACTAAAGCTGCGTTCACACTACACGTGACCAAGCAGCGCAGTCTCATCCCAAGACGTCATATAACTGACGTTTTGGGACGTCTTTTGACCATACGTCAACATCCGCCGTATTAGGGTACCTTTTAACGTCGGTTAGATGACGTTATCGGATCCTAACCCTACCCCAGACCTAAACCTACCCCGTCACCTAACTGACGTTAAAGGTAAAGCGTCAGTTGTATGGCGTCCCAGGATCGTCATAACTGACGTTAAAGGCGGCGGATGTTGACGTATGGTCAAAAGACGTCCCAAGACGTCAGTTATATGACGTCTTGGGATGAGACTGTGTTAGACCAAGCGACACGATACCATTCATTTTCAATGGTGAGCGGGCGACTTCCGGCGACCGGTTGGGCGTGTCCAGCGACGCGAAAAAGTTGAGAAATTTTAACTTTATGCAAATGAAGAGCGATTTTCGCGAGCAACAACCAATCGGAGTGAAGTCAGTGGAGTGCGTCACTCTTCAGTGCTGAGTCTGACCGAGGCAAGTTGAACGAAAAGCTCATTT